>CM062837.1:22305295-22905295 GCA_031772345.1 Himalopsyche anomala | reverse complement strand
AAAGTAAAGAAATGTAATTGCGATAAGCGATTGTACAAAGTAAATAACAACAAAACACTCTTTGATAGATCACATTAACCTTCCAGAAACCACCATGTAAAGTTTTCAATTATTCCTAATTATTACGTACCAAATAAATATGTTTTAAATGTATGTTTATTTATCCTTGGTATGGTTACGGTGTAGTTATGAAGATTGTTTAAAGCCGTGAGCCTTTGGTAATTTTTGAAAATTACTTGGGTTACATAATAAAAATGAATCAACAAATATTAACATATCATTTTCGAAAAGATCACAGTTTCTATTTGAGAATTATAAGAAGTTTTGAATTATTTTTTTATTTATTTAAGTAAATATTTACGATTAGCCGCCTGTGTGGTCGAGTGGTCAACATCGTTGGCTACCGCTACGGAGGGCACGGGTTCGAATCCCAGTACGGGCAGTTTTATAAATTGACTTTTCAATCGATTTATGAATTTCTGTTCAAAGACATGGATGTATGTGACGTCTTGAATTCTCCCCTCCCACCCATTCCATCATATGAACGGGGTGTATCGAGAGCGATTAGCAAACCACTAGTCCTGTCCTAGCTCTTTCCTTCTATTCCTACTCTCTTTGGAAAAAGATAGATTGAGCAACTGAGTAACAAGCAGTTCAACTCCATTAGGAGTCCATATGCTCCATACTGGGAGCGGACATGGTAAAAAAAAAATATATATATTTACTCGTTTTATTAACATGATTTTTATTACATATTTAAATGCTTTAAAATTCGTATAAAAACAACTAACTGTTGGGTTTAATCTTTTCTGCTTAATATATTTTTAGTTAATTTAGTTGAGGAAAACTAATCTAAAGATAAAATATATAGAACACTACTGGCACCATATTTGCCTAAAAGATTAAACGGACAGTGAAATAGTATTAAACATTTAAATTAGAGTTTATTGACTACCTAAATATAGTATAGAAGTTTTTGTCGTAGGATATTTAGATTTTATCTACGCTTAACCGAGTGTCAATAAGAAACATGTGATATTAAAGTTAAAGTGAATTTAAAAGTAATAATTCATCTGTCATTCTATTTATATGATGCTTTGTGTAAGACCAAAATATTGATGCTAACATTCATTAACGAGTAACAATATAATATAGATATTCCTTCATATAGGAATCGTTTGAGTTTTGACAGTTACAAAACATACCGCTAAAAAGCGCTGCCTGTCACTATTTGTTTGACTTGTTTATTGAATTTTTGACAGCTTTATCCAACTTCCGGATTTTACCGCTTTCATTAATTTACATCAAGTAGAAAGAGGCGATAAGCTCACCTGTTGCCTTCCAAAGCTAATCGAAAAAAGATATCGACTGTGGAAAGGAAAAAGGACGTAACCCAAAGTTTTTTCAAAACAGGTTTTTTTTGATAATCATAATGTATCGAACTTATAATGTAGCAAGCTGTATATGCCGAATTAGTATTTAAGTTTAGCTTTTATGTTTGAAAAAGATGACCTTGTAAAAAATTAAAACCAAGAAAAAAGACTGAAATAAAAGTTTTTCCTAGACAATTTCTTTAATTAATATTAGATAATGTCAATTAAACACCAGTTTAAAAGTCTCCATGCGTTTGAAGGTTGTGTATAATTCATAATTTACATATGCCCCAAAATCATCAAAACACGTTTTTTTCGCCTCTCGTAATTTTTTTTAAAATGTGGGTTACGTTATTTTTCTTTTCAACAGTCTATATGTATTTTAGTGAGGAAAAATTGAACGATATTTTATGTTGAAAAGTGTGAGAAATTATATTTGTGTACACACTTATAGAGACATACCATTTTAGAAAGAAGCTTCAATTGGTAATATTTAATAATTTTGGAAAATTACACCAATGAGAAATTACTCTGTAGATACATATATAGTTAATAAAGCCTGATTGAAATACATTTCAAAACCTGTGTGTTATTAAAATCATGTTTTTCTCCATAACCAAATTTCACATTGAGGTAAAGATGAGTGATTGTCTGTAGTGCAGTGGTCAACATTGTTGACTTTGGTCATGGATATCACGGGCTCAAATCCCAGTATTATTCTCGATTTCTGTTCGTAGGAATTTCCTCTAGGGTGAGAGGCAATCTTTAAATAACGGATCGCAGCAGGAGCGATTATCTAGCCACTAATTATACATACTCTCTTTGAAAGAAGAGAAGTTAAGTAACAGAGTAACAAGCAGTTCTCGTAAAAAACGTGTATTGTAATACCTCCATTATAAAGCCATACTTTGGTTAGAACTAATCCACGTATTTTTTTATATTCCAACTATAAAAAAAACGAAATAACAACTTCTGAAACGTCTTGGTTGAAATATTCTGTAAGGCTGTCTGTCTATTGCGTAATCTACACATTAGGGGTGAATATTATAAAATCATATTTTTTAAGAAATAATAGAAACATAGAGTCAGTTTTGCATTGTCTGCCAGTTATATACTAAGCAAAAAAAAAAAACAGAAATGGCAAGAAAAGTTCGAAAACTTTTTGTTTTACTCAATAAGTTTTGTTCAAAAGTTTTTCAAGAAAATGGATAATAAATCTAAATAACTTTTCATACAATAGTCATATCGTAAATATAAATCACTTTCAATGTGTTCAAATCAATTCTTGGCGTATAGACATTATATTAAAAAATAAAACAGTTTTTGTATTACATACATAATATTAATTCCACATTGTCCAATATATGTAGATCAGGACCGGACTGAGTATGGCGTGGAATTAGTACAAAAAGTGCTAAATTAAGAGTATAGTGTAGGTTCAAAATAGTGAATCATTTGAAAGATTTTTCTCTCATACGTCAGATGCTTATTTTCCTAATTGAAAGTGTATTTTATTTTTTTATTTCACATCATGATACATATTGTAAAAATAGCTTCAGATGAGTCAGAAATCTTCCTTTGACATTTAATGAAGAAACAAAGAATATGTATTATTAAAGATTTTTAAATTGATGTATTGATTACATCCAAAAACATAAATGTATGTAATGCTCTCATTCCTTCCTATATACCAGGGTTTCCCAAATATTTTCTGCAATGCGACACTTGAGTTTTTTAGGTTGGGTAATTTTTAATAGTTAAAATACAAACAAATATCTTCTGACCATCCCAACTGCAACTCATTATATGACTAATCGTAATTTTTTTGTTTCAAATCGAAATAACTGATTAAATCATTTTTTTATAATTCCTACATAAAAATAAATGAATTGTGGTCCACTATCTCTTATATATACATACGCCCTGCAAGTGTGTCGATCCCTCGCGAAGATAAATAACAAATTTAAATGTTTTCAATTTGAATTTTAGATCTTAGATATGGGTGTCATTTGCTAAATGGTTAAAATCATATGACATCATTAACAAACGGCTTCTGAATAATGACATTATACCATTATTAAATTTAACCTGGATTAAAAAAAAAACAGTATTTGAAAATTTAACTGTTAATATTTTATAATTCAGGGTTTTTCCAGTACTGTGTCTTCTTGACAATGTTATTTACGTACACTTAATAAAAACAATTCAAAACGTCTCCCAGTAAACTGTGAGTTGCATTGTAAATGGTATGTCGCTGGCATTGGGAATGAGGAAATGCAATATCCCTGTTCTCCATTGAAAGCACACTAAAAGAACGTTATCTTTCATGGCAGAAAATATTGACATTTCATCTAAAAATATGTATATTACTCGTGTTCAATTTATTGAGATATTACGCTGCAGAAATGCAGGTAAATCTATATTTTGCCATGTTTATATCGTTTGATAAATTTTATCAGTCAATGGCAGTGACTAGATACTAAGCGACGTACGGGTTAATCGGTTTTATGAATTTATGAATAGTTGATATATATTTACTGTCATAAACATTAATGCATTATAATATGTAATTTTGCAGTCTGGGACATTCTTTGATTTTTGGTATTACTGGTTTACCAGGTATTCAAATCGAATATTTGATGTTCGAATATAAAGGGACATTATTAATGTTTAGATATTCGAATTTTTAATAAATGATCCGTTCATATCATCACCGTACGAGTAGCAGTTGATAGTTCTGAGTTAACGGCAACGAAGACAATTGAGCGTATAGATTATAGAACATTATAGATTTAATTAACACATGTATTAGATACTTTCTCGTGAAACTATATCCTATTATTGCATTGGTTAGCAGTAGATATTCAATTATTCGACTGAGGAAAGGCAAAAGGACGCAACTCTCATTTAACAAATTTTACAGGATGCACAAAAACTGTTGTTTGACGATTTTGGACCAAAGCAAAAAAAAATTCAATCTACTATTAACTTAATAAATTGTCTGAGAAAAATCTTTTTTTAATCCCTTTTTCCTGATGGCAATTTTCGCATGAGCTTAAACTAAAAGCTTAAAAGCTAAATTAAGACACTAATTCGGCATCTAATATCCTTTTGGTAGAACTTTTATTAAGTTGTATACATACATTGTGATTATCGTAAAAAGTAGGTTTGAAAAACTGTATTATGTCCTTTTGCTTTCTACGGTTGAATTATATTAATATCTCACGTAGGCTTAATATATCAATCCAAGCATAAAAATATGTACTATATTATATTTACTGTTTTTCTCACAAATAACCACGAACACATCAATTCCATTCATAAGTTGAAACGTCGATTGAAACATAAGAATACTTAATTTAGTGATCATAATAAAAAGCTTACCATGGAAGTGTCCTGGCGCGTGAAGATTAGGCGGTGCTCCAAGCCTCTCACTTCCATCTTCACCGTCTGCCATGGTTTCCAACTGCTCGCGAAGGCCGTTGAAATATTGCTCAACGTTGCTAAGTACACCTATATCCAAAAACATACACGTCAGAACAATCCAATTGAAATCTTCAATATAATTTGTTTTTTAATCAACTCAATTCGCGACTGAATGATGTAAAGTATAAATTTAAAACGAACAGCAATTCATTAATTGCTCTTTTTTTTTTAATAAATGACTAAATAAATAACGAATTCATTTTTTTGAATGTACAATAAACTGCCCCGTACATGGTATCGTGTATGCATAATTGTACAATTAAGGGTAAGTTTGGGCGTTATGATTGCTCGCAGTTGATATTATTTGAAGGTATAATAACACTAATGGGTTGCCCGGCGAGTGAAACATTTATCAGTGAAATTTGATAAAGAATGACAGTGTGTCGTGAAACAAGGTGTCAAAAATTATGCGTGACATCTCCGTCACGTTCATGGGCACCCGCTAGCACGGTCGGAAAATACGCAAAACTCGACACGAATTTTAGTGAAATTAACGTCATTCTGGGAAAGTTTTCGTTTTGGATGACCCATTTAGGTTGGTCTCAAATGACGTTATTGATAAATGTTACTTTTAATCAATATTACTTTATTATAAAGCCATGGCCGGATTAAGGCGGGCATAAAGGTGGAAACATACTGCCGACATCCGACGCCACGTAAGCGTGTTGGATGAGATCATAGCTACATATTTGCCATTGTATTGTATGGAACAGAAACGCACGGCCGTCGCGTCGCGTTGGATGTTGGCAGTGCGTTCCTGTTCCATACAATATAATGGCAAATATGTAGCTATAATCTCATCCAACACGCTTACGTGACGTCGAGTGTCGGCAGTATGTTTTCGCCTTAACAAACATGCGGCCCACTGGCATATCTCTTGCGATACTACATATATCACATTTTTTTTCCAAACGTTGAAGACTTGGAAAAAATTATTATATTTATAAGATTGTTATTTAATAAGTAAATGGTTATTTTTAATAATATTAATAAGTCATTATTTTTTCTTACAAATAGATCTTGCTTTAGAGCAGCGATTTCCAACCGTGGGAGGCGTGGACTATTGAAAAGGGAGGCGCGAACAGTCCAAAATATTTGTTTACCCTTTAAAACGTATCTTTATTACTAAAAGAAATAAAGGATGGGGTGGCGCGAAGATATTTTTTTCTTAACATAAAAGTTGGAAACCACTGCTTTGGAGTGTAGAGTGTAGACCATGGGCGGGGTACCTTTTTTCATTTCTGAGAGCCACATTCGTTCATCTGATTCAACATAGGGCCGCAGTAAAGAAAATATTTGACACCCCTCCTTTTTTCGATTGTCGAACATATAATGTATTTATTGATTATGCTCTTTTTACAAACGCTTGCGTATATTTTTTTTTATCAAAGTGAATATTTTGAGCAAGTTGAGTAACCAAGAGACCACAGGTTTCCCTCCACTGGTGCAGATCTTTTCACTCACCCTTGAAACAAACATCTTGTAATTAGGGCATCCAAATACCCGCTTAAATGCATTACCCGGTTTTCGGGTATTTTTTCATAAAATAACCGAATACTCGGTTCGGTTCCGGGTAATTTTTGTCAACTCCCATTTACTGACCCAGAGCTAAAATTTATAATATATCGAGTAAATATATAGTATTTGCAAACAAATTTGA
Organism: Himalopsyche anomala; assembly: GCA_031772345.1. Classification (NCBI taxonomy): domain Eukaryota; kingdom Metazoa; phylum Arthropoda; class Insecta; order Trichoptera; family Rhyacophilidae; genus Himalopsyche; species Himalopsyche anomala. The sequence goes on along the minus strand of CM062837.1, from coordinate 22,898,776 downwards.
TTACAGTGTTTTTCCTCAAAAGTATTTCATTAAAATAGTGATTTAATTACTAATAAACACAAAAATGCTTGAATATATTTTATACAGATACATAATTGTAAATATTTGATTAATGTATACACATATCGTTAAAAATGCCGCAGCGGTTAACGTTATGGGCTTCCGTGCCAGACCTCACGGATTCGATTCCCAGTATTTTTTCGGTCGATTTATCGATTTCTGTTCGTAGGCATGGGTGTTTGTGATGTCCCTCACATCATTCCTGATCCTTTAACAACTGGGCGTAGCGAGAGCGATTAGTTTACCACTAGTCATGTCCTAGCCTTACCCTTCTATTCCTACTACTCTCTTTGAAAACAAAAGAGGTTCAGCGACTGAGAAACAAGCAGTTACCGTAGAAAAACTTCTGTTAAGATACCTCCACTAGGAGGCCATATGATTCACATTGGGAGTGGATATAGATAAAAAAAAGTGTACATACATACATTGATTTACATATGTACAATATGACCATCAGAGTTTCAATATTTTTAAAATTATTCATTGAAAAGCTTTTTTTTTCAGAAATATCAATTGATATTTTGTTTCAAATTTTATAAAACATTAAATAACTTGCAACAGAAAATACGCAAGCAAATAAAAATCTTTCTTAGAATTGTACTTATTTAAATAGTAGATTTCAGGTTAACTTAATCTCTTAATGTGTTTTGCCAAACAGAGCTTTTTGTATCTTAAAAAGGTATGTATTTAATATGGCAGAATCAAATTTTATATTAAAATAAAAGTGACCGGATACCCGTTAAAAGTTAACCGGTTTTCGGTTATTTTAAAAGCTCCTAGTACCCGGTTCCGTTTTTGACCGGGTAATAGCCCCTACTTATAAAGTATGCTACAATACACATACCAGATATAGCATGAAAAGCTAGTATGATTATTTCTCGTAAGCGGTAGTAAATGATATAAACCAATCATTCAGGTCGTAGGCGGCCGAACATTCAATATCAATTCATCTTGTCAGAGAATACCACGTCGGCAATAGTATCCAATTTATGGGATCATTTTTTAATACAACCCGCGCGTCATAAAGTTTGCAAGTCCTATCGATTTCATATTACGATTGTAGAAATTAATTGTGTTTACTTGTCTGATTAAAAACTTCGGCTAGATCGTGTCAAATAATGTTGTTTATAATAAAATTGTTGATATTAGAAGATAATAAACGGAATTGATAACTATTAGTTTTTAAATCGTCATTATTCTGTCTAAGCAAGTTAATAGATTACCAAGTACAGTGGAACCCCCAATTACACTACCGAATTACGCGCTGGCTTGAAATATTCGCCGCCAATCCCCAAATTGCTCTGTTGCATTCCATTGTCGTTGTTACAAGACGGTCGTCTGTGCGGTGCATACAGTAAAATTTTGGCTAGCGTCTGTGTATTCAACACGACTGTATATGTGTTGGATTTTGGCGCGTTTTGCATTTTATCATTCAGTAACTAAATATTTCCTCCATATTTTTTTTTTTGCAAAACTAATGGAAATCTTAGTTTTGCACTTTTCGCGGAATAACAAAATCCCTAACATTGTATTAGATTCACTCCCCCAATTACATTACTCCAAATTACACGATCCTGACTTTAGTATAAATGGGGGTTTTACTGTATTTGACTTGTTTTTACTAAATCAAAGTTGAATATTTGTAAGATCGATTACGAACAATTAACAATTCAACTATCTTTAAATTCTAGATATAATTTTTGTTATATGTAAGATGCAAATTAAAAACGTTTTTTTATTTCGCAGGCTATAAATAGTAATTATTGCTATTCTAAATATTTTTTATATTTATAATTTATTATTATTTATGCTCGTTTCCACCACTTCTCAACACAGCTTTAAATATAGGCTTAGTAGACTTTTCCAGTGGCGTAACGGACTTGAAACTTTTTTCAGTATTGTACTGGAATTATCTCAGGAGCAATGATTCACTGAGGCTTGGCGCCTTACACGTATATGTACTAAAATATCTCTATAAAATCATTTGAAAATGGGTATTTATTAAATATTAATATAAAAAAAAAACAATGAGCATATTCAAATTATAATTATATATAAATTGTTTGTTTCAACCCTTATTACTTGGTTTTGTATTAATAACCTTGTATCAATATATGTTACTGTGATGAGAGAAAGTGATCCTGATCTTAATAAACAAATTTGAATAATAAGCAACCAGTCATTGTATATATTTATCCTGAAAACTTCATATAACCTATTAATCATATATATAGTAACGTTATTTTTTTAATAGCACAATAGATGTTTTATATTCTTAAAATGTTATAATTGTATGTTATTTAATAGACCGCAAAAACTATATCAAGTTTTCAAACAATTATTTTATATTTCAATGCTGTTTTCCATAAATAGGAACGACTATTTATGGAAAATAATAACATATTAAAAACTTTGCGACGAAAAATGTTCCATACACAAATAAATTAGCTTTTTTATCCCATGTATAAGTTTGTGCTAAAGTAAAAATATCTTCTTGACCAAGTGGGCGATATTAAAACACGTAGTTATTGTGAATGTCTTAAGTCCACTCCAATTATCATTTAATTAAAAATGTAACAAACAACTTGTATATTAACTGTTTTTATTACAAAAAATTTGTGAAAAAAATGCAGGAATAAATACAATCCTGTATTTATTTATATGTACAATGAAACCCCGATTCTAAGTTTTTCAAGGGACATCTTCAACTTCAACACTTATGTTAAGATAAACTCCACGAGGAGTCCATATGCTCCGTATTGGTAGCGGACATGGTAAAAAATATAAAGTTCCTATTTATAAATAAAATATTCTTGTTACTTCAAATCTGCCGATTCTAAATAATTTTCAAAAAGAGTTTTATTTGTAGGTTTCCGTTACGCGACATTTCTTACGAATAGGGTATCCAATCCCGGAGCCTTTTTCCAATCCTGAGATTTCGGGATTGACTAATTTTCAATCCCGGGATTGAAAATTAGTCACCGAGGAATTTGAAATCCTCGATTCCCTATACTTTTTCCTCAGATTATCTCCAAATCTCGTTTTTTTTTTTTTTAGCTCACCGAAGTATTTGAAATCCTCAATTTGGTATACTTTTTCCCCAGATTGTCACAGAAGCTCTTTTTTTTTAGCTCACCGACGAATTCGAAATACACAATTTGCCAATTTCGTGTAAATTTCCAGGATTTCCTCAAAATTTCTCAATCCCGAAATCACGGGATCGCGACCATGACAATCCCAGGATTTCGGGATCAGAAAATTGAACGGGATCCCGGGATTGGATACCTTACTTACGAACAAACAAACAAAAATCATCAGCTCTTAATATAATGCGGATCACTGGTCATTAGTGAAAAAGAGTAGCCAGTATTTATTGCATTGATCTGCATTTAATTTTGTTTTTTTTTGTTGTTGAGTAAAACGGGGTTTTCCATCATACTGAAAATCTTTACCATCTTAACAACGATATCGAATCATAAATCCGGGTTGTTCTGACAGTACCCTTTCTAAAGTTTATCGAATTAAAAAATAGGATTTTGAATAAACAAGTTCTTTTGAGATGTTTCAAAGGGAATCGTCTATTTGTCCCCACACTGTGGCCTATTTGGTTAGGATTGACTACCAGTTCGTTGGGTTTGGGCCCGATAAGGTCAATATCAAATTTAGATTTGTTAAATTAAAACTATCCATAACATTTGTTATATATAAATATGACAAATTATGACGCACATTTGTTGCATTGGCCTGCTCAGCCTTTAAATTTTCATTTTCATTTTCAAAAAAAGGAGCATTGGTCGGGACTAGAACAATGTTCCCTCTAAGACAAGAGGTTAGCTGCGCGGACCGATCAAATATTAATTGAACAACTGTCTTGTAGTGCGCGCCAACCCGGAATGAGTGCGCGTGGGCTTCCCATCTGCTGCGCGGCCACGCACGCGCGCAGCTTAGAGGGAACGTTGGACTAGAGCCAGGTGTCTCGGTTGAGTGATTACTTATTTAAATAACGTTAACCGTAAATATATTCACCTCAAATTAAATACACAAGTAGTGAATTTAGGGTTAACTGAATAGCTGTCACAAAATTTCATTTACACGTTATACACGTGATAAGTTTCAAAGAAATAAAATACAAAACAGACCGATATTTTTCTGTGTACACATTGTTTAATGTAATACATTATCTATTTCAGTGAATTTTTTTTTATCGAATTTTATTAAGCAGAAATTTCCACACCGAAATTAAAACTCTTGTCAATTTGAAAAAACGTGGCTGTGTCAACGAAATGCTTTTTTTAAAAACTGACCCATTTCTTCGAAAGCAACGAAAATTCGTTTGAACAAACACTTTTTGTGGTCGAATCACCCAACCCTAGTAAATACGTCATGCGGGTCAACTCCCCGTGAAAACGCTATTTTGAATAATATATGACACGTGCGTAAAACTATAGCAACAGTGCTACAAAGCTTTGGTACGAGTTCTCAGAAAACTAACCAATTTTATTAATTAGACAAAAATGGGAACTGGAAATTGAAAAATAGTATAGTTTTTATTTTCTTAGTTTATGTTGGGTAGACTCTATCTTTTCGACTCAACTTTAGTTTTCCAAAAGTAAAAAAAAATAATAGTAAATCGATTCCACGAAAAAATAAAAAACGCACGTTTAAATGTGCCTTATAATGTTTTTTTTACCAAGCCCGCTCCCAATGTGGAGCATATAGTCTCCTAATTTAGGTATCTAATCAGAAGATTTTTCTACGGTTACTCAGTCGCTCAACCTTACTTTTTTGTGAGTAGTAAGGAAAGAATGATAAGGCTAGAACAAGACTAGTGGTTGACTAATCGCTATTGCTACACCCAGTTATTAAAGGATCAGAAAGATAGGAGGAGAGGAAATAATGTGAATTGACATCACAAACACAACTTTTGAATTGCATAATTCTCAAATTCACTGTTATGTGACCGGGAATCGAACCCAGACTTGCGTGATCGGTAGAGCAATCTCTAACAAACTGGGCCAAAGCAGGCGACAATTTAATCACAGTGAAATTGAGAATAAAGCCTTTTAATATTGTAATAATAAATGACTTCGTATATCGAAGAGGTGAAAAATAAATGATTGGGATATACATATAAGCCAGGGCTTCCAACCCAGCTTAAACCGAAACCGGTTAACCGGTTTATTGCCTGTTATAAGAAAGTTCGAAAAACGGTTATTTACTTTGGACCACTAGAGGGGAACCTGTGGAGTCTTGGCTACTGTGATGCGGCCTTTCGACTTGATCAAAATATTCACTTTGATCAAATATTAAATGAGCCAATCAAGACATCAAGTATCAAGACATCAAGACATCAAGTAAAAATCCTTACCGACACTCAGGTATGGTGAATTAGATGGTTGAGAGCGTCTTGCAATAAGACCTCCGCCGTCCAGACCTTGGACACTCTGTCCACCTCCACCGCTTACTGCGCGAAGTCCTCGCCCTCCTCTGGCTACTAGTGCTGCTCGAAGGCCAGATCTTTTATCCTGTAACCTGAAATATGAACTCATAATTAGGATGACTCACGGAAATCAATTATTCAATATATCAATCATATATGGGGCAAACAAAATTACACGTCTAAAATAATAATATTACATTTCACTCGATTCTTTAGATTAGAGGTCTGCTTATAGAATTGTGCTCGAATACAGTCCCTTACTTTATTGATACAAACTCCGTTTTTTCTATCGCACCCTTTTTGAAATGAGAGAGCGCATTTCAAGTTTGTGTTTATTTGATAATTTATTTGTCTTCGGTCCAAAATTATCAAAAAACGTTTTTGCTGTAAAATTTGGTATGTGTAGGTTACGTCCTTTTTTCTTTCCACATTCGATATTGTTACAAAATGGTAATACAGTTTTATCTTTAACAGGTACAACACAAAGGCCCCGCTTAGCTATACGACAGAATATTCTCTGTTCACATGTTACAAAGTTCACAATGTAAAAAAACGTTTTCTTCTCAATCCCAACTCGAGTGCGAACGACTTAAATTTCGTGAAAATGACTCTAAAATATTTGACGTATTGGTAATTAAGTTTAATTCAACAGAGTAATTACGTACATAATCTTATAAATTAAGGCACAATCTACAATGTCACCTTAAACACAAAGCAGGCTTTGAAAGGTATTATTGCAGGTCAAAATATGAATGACATTGTGCTTACAGTTTAAGGCTTCTCATTTTCCAGATGATAGTTTCACGTTATTAACACCTTGCATCATGTTATTAGGTACGAGAAGACGTAGTGTAATTTAATTACTCTACCTAGCGGCTGTCACGCAAGCGTCCACTGGATTATGAATTTCACAGAACAGAGTTAGATGTTGCCACAGAATGGCCATTGTAAACGGATTAAATGTGATTTTTCTCAGTATTAATTCGACATTCACCACTATGTAAATAACTAGACTAATTAATATACCAAGAATGCATTGGTTTTATGACAAGAGAGTCAGACAAAAATTAAGATGTATTTTATAGTATACAACATTTGAGGTTATTACTTGCAAACCTGGCTTGTTCCAAAATGGTTGAAACATGAAACTTAAATTTCATTTTATAAAACAATGTACATTTCAAAAGTATTTTTAGTTTTAAATGACTTTGAAATGATATTTTGTATTTTACCAAGCCAGTCTGTAGTCTTCTTTCTAAAAATTGTTTTAACATGTATTTGTATTTACTAAATTACATTCACGGTTAATGTTTCACCAAACTTTAAACAGGCCTGGTTTGCAAGTAATAGCTTCATTTAGAAGATAAAAAATAAATAGATCGAATTGATCTTAAAATGTCAGCTGCGTGGTAATTTAATTTATTTTTTATTGGAATTTATAGGCAGATTTGGCCGTGATAAATCATAACAGCTAAAATAATGACGTACATGATTAGTTTCAATCATTACCTCAAGTCATCATCGTTATCACTGAATAGTTCCATGAGCCCGGGATCCGGCGGAGGTCCTAAATGAGCAGGAGGCCCTTTCGACGCTCCAGAATCAGCTGCGTCTTCCATTCCAGAGATCATGTCGTATTCAAGCAGTTGGCGGATTGCTGGGTCCATGCCTGGTGATAAAAAAAATTGAAAATTATTCCCCAGTAAAGCAAACATAATGTTAGTTCGTTGAATCAGTAGGCAAAAAATAAACAAAGCAATAAACTAATTTAAGATTTCGACTGAAGGTGCTTGGTGGAATTTCATTATTAAATATGAATTGTTCAAATTATGTATATTCATTGTTGTACAAAACTTTATTTCGGGCAAACAGGAAGGACATTGAATAGCAGATTATCATAGCATATGGCAGCATTTAGATTGAAAGAATTCCGATTTTAAATGACCAAATCCATAAGCCGGGTTCTCCACTTTTATACCCTATACAAATATAATCATAACACCTTTTCCAACAAACAAAATAAATATAATTTTTAAAACTAATCACCATTTAAATCTGTGGGCATTCCCATGGGCTAATCCATAGGTTCCCAACTAGTTCCCTAGTTTTAATTTTGTTGTTCAAATCCAAAATCGAAAAAAGTTGGCGACTCCCAGAAAACCCGTCTTGATTCTCATGTTGGAAACCCGTGGGCTAATACTTTTCGCCAGCAATGATACATTTATTTCTTATATAAACACGAAGCATTCATTTACTAAGCGTCGGTTCAAGTTCATCCGTGCACTTGAATGCCTGAAGATGCCGAAAGGCGGAACTCGGGTCGTTAGTGACCAAATTTGTGTGAATGCCGAGTTAATAATCCTGAAATTCTCACGACTATTAATTTACATGCTCCCAATTTATTCTTACGTGGGCGAAACTATGAGCAAAAACTTTTATTTCTGAAAACTTATACCTCGCTTAGGAGGTATGAGTCACCAGTTTCAAGGGCCGTTCGATTAATCAACGCATTGCCTAGAGAAGTGGACATTTTTAGTGATTGTATTTGTGAACTGTTTGATAATTTTTTCTATTATATTTCTTGATTTTTTATGTTGAATTTGATGTACTGTGTATTTTTATTTTATATATTGTCTTATTATACTTTTCAAGTGCTTGGCGATTTAGCGTCAGCTGTTATGTTATGCACTGTAATTTTAAATTTTTAACAAATAAATAATAAAAAAAATATATAATTTGACCGATTCAAATTTAAAATCAATAAACGTTAAAATAAAAAAATACACGATGGATATTCGCTGTGGGATCAGTCAATTTTCTTTCTTGTTAACTTCTTGGCTTAAAATTTAATTTGAACAAGAACTTCACCCCTACATCGTAAAAAGTTTTTTAATAATTGGCGGTAATCTTCGAGTGGAGTTGGAAACTAAACTTTTTTACTTAAGTAAAAAATCTACAATCTTTTACACTGGATAAGTTTTTTTCATCACTGCAAATGACGTTAAATAAAGATATGAGTTTTTTTGGCAAACAAAAACCTTCGACCGATTGATTATTTAAATGATTAATATTTTTTGGACTTAGAAAGATTTTTAACTGTATTGATCTAGATTCGATTTTATATTAATATTGATAAGATGTTGTCAATATATTTGCCCAGTCATTTCCACCTCAAATGGGAAGCATTTCGATACCATGAAACTGTGTAAAAAAAATGTCAATTTATGTGTTGGTAGTATTTAATGATTGTATAATTAATATTCGTTTAACAAACTAGTTTGACCTGACTAACGTCAGCCATTGTGGTCTAGTGGTAAAAGCTTTACTTTAACCGTTAGATTGCACTAAGTGCAAGTTATGGTGATGTCATCCATAAGATTCACACTTTGAAGAAATATCTTCAGGCTGAGTAAATCTAATAATGTATAAACAACCTAGAATGAAAGTATGTATCTTACACCTTTATTAATCTTACTCAGTTTTGTATAAATAACACTGTATCAGTTGAAAATGATCATGAGTGAAACTGGATCGTGATCCTAATAAATAAATATGTAATTAGTAAAAAAGAGTGATTTATCTTTCTATAATATTGTAAATCTTTGAATAATATTATAAAAAATCATGCAAATTTTGCCACCTGTGTGGTTAAGAGGTCACGGGTTCGAATCCCAGTACGGACAGTTTTATAAATTGATTTATGAATTTCTGTTCGAAGGCATGGATTTATGTGAATTCCCCTCTCCCACCCATCCTATCCTATAAACGGAGCGTATCAATAGCGATTATCTAACTACTAGTCCTGTCCTAGTCCTTTCCTTCAATTCCTACTCTCTTTGGAAAAATAAAGGTTAAGCAACTGAGTAACAAACAGTTCTCGTAGAAAAACACTTATGTTGAGATAAACTCCATTAGGAGTCCATATGCTCCACATTGGGAGCGAAAATGGTAAAAAAGTAATATATATATTTAAAAAAAAACATGCATTTAAGGGTTAAATTAAAGCCGGAGTCGGAGTCGTTTTTTTTACCATACTCCACAGTAATGGTAAAAATAAACCATTTAAACAAATACGTCAAATAAAAAGCACGTCAAAATTACAATATTTTTCAAGCGTGGATACTGAATTGTAATGAATAACTTTTCAACTATAAAAATGAAAACTTATATTTAATTATAACTTTTTACTACAAATCTATTTTCAGCAAGAGTTTAATTACAGAATATTACGACGGTCACTTTATTATTTAAGATAATAGCATTAAAAAAGTTGTTGTGTAAAATTAGATTTTGTATTAATAATGCACGTTATGATCTCGAAACAAAATTAATAATTTTGAACCTTCACCTCAACTTGTACAAAAAGAGATTTTACTATCACCGCGGGATCAAAGACGAAGTGTCAAATGAAGATACGGTGGAAACAGTATGCGTAGATTCTTAGGACGAAGTGTTTTATTTTATTCAGAGTCTCGCTATTTTTTTACTATTCAAAGTTAAGTATCAAAAACTCTCGAAGTGTGTAGCAAAAATAAATTTAAATCATGCACCGCTTAAAAACTATATATCTGGTTTATAAAATGTGACTATAAAATTTTATTTAACTATGCTCACGCCCAATATGGAGGGTATGGACTCCCAATGCAGTTTATCTCAATAGATTATTTTTATACGAGAACTTATTGCTAGTCAACCGCTTTTTTTAGTTGAGGTTAACTTTTTCGGTTCTAAGCTCAAGAAATGCGACCCCAATACCCACATTTTCTTAAATATCTATTTTAATATGGGTGATAAAATGTTTATAATTAAGGTTTTCTTATATCATAATTTTTTGGACCTTTTATAGTTTACATAAATACGCGATAACGCGATAACACGATAAGCGCCCGCGAAAAGCGATCGTTCGTAAGATAGCTGGGCTAAACGCGTCAGTTGCAATTTTATATGTGTGCTGGGATGACGTCTTTTTTACGCGCAACTTAAAATATGATTATTTATTAAAAAACCACGGATTTTTATAAAAAAATGTATGAGGAATGATGCAGAGAGATATTTTAAAGCCCTTAGACTATTTTTTTTTTGAAATTCATAAGAATAAGGTCAATAATGAGGAAACCACTGGGGTCCCTAAACGACCCTCATCAGATGAGAATTATTTTTCTAGTCTCCGAGCCGCGAGAGTAAAGGAAAATGCTCCCTCTAAGACAAGAGGTTAGCTGCGCGGAAATTTCAAAGGCTGTGCGGGAAAATCAAATATTAATTGAATAGTTGTCTTGGAGTGCGCACCAACCCGGAATGAGTGCGCGGGGGCTTTAAAACTGCTGCGCAGCCAAGTGCGCACGCAGCTTAGAGGGAACGTTGGTTAGGGATATAAGTATAGGGTTAGAACACTCCTAGTGGTAAAGTAATCTCTCTTCATACGTACCATGCTTAGAATTGGATAGGAAGTGGGAGTGATTTTTAAACATTAAAGACACCCATGCTTTCGAACAGAAATCGATAAATCTATTATGAGTATTTTATTGTTAGTTAATTATTAAAACAAAATGTCGTCGGTAAACATGTATCTTTAATATTTTCAATCGGTAACATTGTAGAAATTGAATTGAAATACAAACTTTAAATTGATAAGTGTATTAATCCGCCAAAAAAAATAATGTTGAGACACCTTCATTAGGAAGTCATATCCTTCAAATTGAGAACGGACACGAATTAGAAAAGAAAAAAAAACTTATGTTCCGGCACCTTTTCTCTTAAAAAAAAGGACTGCTTTACAGTGAATTCTTATCTATCGTCATAGAATGATTATCAACACTATTTGAAAGTGTAAGCTTAATCAGTGGCGGCGCGAGGTTTTTTCGCAACTTAGGCAACATTCACCATAAAATCGCGTAGAGTTTCGACATTCGGCATAAAAAATAAAATTCTCGGCGATTTTGAAATCCTTGGGATTTACGAAATTCCCAAAATGATTAAATTTGGGACCTTTTTCTTTTAGCTCTCGCTCAATTTCTTTAAAGACCAGTACTCGCTGTGATGGCAAATATTTTTTAAGTTCTTTAAGCTTCAAGCTCACTGATATTTAATATTATTAAAGTATAAAAAAATATTGTATTCCTCCGTTTATGCGGCCTGTTATAGTTTGCGCAATAGGTCTATTTGCTATTTTTTGTAAATTCGTAAATTCCTGAGATTTGAGATGCGAAGAAGTTTTGAAAGAGATGAAAAAAAGCTCCTGCGCTGGTTATTTGGGAAAATTCGTAAATTTGTAGGATTTTGGATTACAAATTTGCACGAAATTGTTTCAAAATTGCCGACCAAAGATTCCCTACTGTCAATTTTTACTGCGGCCTTATGTTGAATCAGATAAATGAATGTGGCCTTAAGAAAATAAAAGGTTCCCCACCCATGCCCTGGGTGGTTGCCTTTTTCACCTGTACGGTGACGCCGGCCTTGGGCTTAATATTAACAAGTTTAATCACATTGGCTGATATAACGACACAGTAGCTACATATACTGAGCAGTGACGCATTATTTTTTTTTCATACAAAGATTAAGTGCATCCCAAAGGTGAAGCTTGATAAATAATGATAATATGTCGCTGCCAAAGGGTTAGACTGGCAAGAGCAAGGGCCACTCATCTCGTAGCTTGTTTGTTTACAACAATTTTTCGTTAGATGACATTTCATACTACGTAAAATTTGTCACTTTTGTCTTATCCAGCTTAATATTATAATAAATACATCGTTCAATGCTTAACAATTGAATACACAATTAATCATAATTAAAATAATTTTCCGGTTGATGATCGTGTGCTAAAGTGCATGGAGACTGATAAACTGGTTTTTAATTGACTTTATCTGATATCAATAAAATATGTTTAAAAAAATATAAAAAATATTCAGTCTTTTTTCTTTATCGCAATTGTGATATGCCCTTCTTTTTTAAAATTAAAAGCTACATTTCGATACTAATTCGGCATTTTCAACTTACATTTTGATGTAATATGTATTAAGTTGTATACATTGTAATTATCGAAAAAAGCTGTTTTGAAAAAACTGTGGGCTACGTCCTTTTTCCTTTCCACAGTCGATATATATAAGTTAAAATCAAGTTATTGAAACAATTTCTCGGAATCGGAGTCGTTTTTTATTTTAAAGCTGGAGTCGGAGCCGTCTATTTTTTACACGACTCCATAGCTCTGGACAAAAGTCATCTTATATTAATATAGAACCTACGAAAATCTTTAATAAGTTAAATGATATTATTGCTTTTAATTGTCATGTGAATCTTCTGATTTGTTTTTTGTTTAATATTAAATAGTTCTACAGAAAATTCCTTCATTCCTAGTATTATAATTGTGTGTATTATAACGTTTGTTGTAGCATAACTTATGTGGCAATAGTTCACAAAGTGGACGTATAACAATATTGCACAAAATTGCAATTGGGCAAACAACAGTCTCTCAGGAAAAAGTCCAATCGTATAACTTTCAAAGCAATTCTGACCAACTCGCAAATGTTTGCGTGGCTAATTTACTTCGAAGCATGTATCCACAAACCATTGTATCAAAGCCTGAAGTCACAGTCGCGATACATATTATATTATATTTCTCATACAATAATACATATCGACTGTGGAAAAGAAAAATGACGTTACCCACAGTTTATTAAAAACAGATTTTTTCGATAATCACAATGTGTCAAACTTGATACACGTTCAAACGTTTTTACTCGACAGTTTCTTTAATTAATATAAGATGATGTCAATTGAACACCAGTGTAGAAATCTTCGTGCATTTCAAGGTTGTGTATGTTTCATAATTTGGATATGGCCCAAAATCATCAAAACACGTTTTTTGTGCCTCCTGTAAAATTTGCTATGTGTGAGTTACGTCCCTTTTCCTTTCCACAGTCGATATAACCCTTAGAAAAAAAAACAATGTGTTTCTGTAATAAATATATCGATCGGACAGTTAAATTTTTGCGCCCTATCTGGTCAGTAGTAATCAGATAATTAAAAAATGACATTAAAATACGCTAATTCTGATAAACTCTTGCAGAATGGTATTATATTAGTCATTACTGTAAATAAACATTATTACCCTACAACTCAACCAGATACTTACATATAAAACATTTAGTCCTCTCGAGGTGAAGTGAGCCAAGTAGTAAAATGATAATTATTTTCTATTTCACTTTTAAATACAAGCACTTTTTTACTAGTGTTTATATCGATTGTATATTTTAATTTTATGGAGATAACACTATTGCAGTGTGTATTTACCGAGTTCACTTAACTTTAAGACATTTAGAATATTATAACGCATCTAACTTATTTTTTCCTAAAATACCACAAAAAAAGAAAGCAATATGGTTAGAAGCAATAGTGTTAGCTCCTTAAAATAAAAATATATAATCCGCAAAAACACGAAGTAAAGACATTATTGTATTTAAAAGTTTTACCATTTTACTGCTTGTCTCACTTCACTGTTTGAGGGCTCATATGATCCACGTTGGGAACGGATGTGTTATTAAATAAAAAAAGGAGAAGAAACGTGAAAAAATATTATACGCGTCACGTTATATTGAAAGTAAACAAAATTTAATTTAATTTGTCCTAGTAATATTTTACTTGAATAAAATCAATATTCATAAGTCATCCATGTCTCCGTAGCAAGCTAAATAATGTCAAAACGTCTTAAGCCAAGTAACATGAGACAATTTATGATAGGATCATAGTATTAATAATGTGCTACGATTAAAGTATTAGGGCGTAATTCAGGCGCTTTGTAAAAGATTTTGCCAGTGTCTAAGATCAAGAAAATAATACATGGATAGCCGTTGATATTATAAATATATTGAGACATTACCCAATATAAGTCTATAAGCTTTCACGATTCGTATTTAACATATATATTTAAATCAAAAAGGGTATACATTAGGACAACGATTTCCAACCTGGGAGGCGCGAACGGTCCAGAATATTTATTTACTCTTTAAAAGTGTTTTTATTACTATATGAAATAAAGAAAGCGAAAATATTTTTTTCCCCCATGGGAGGCGCAGTAACATAAAGATTGAAAACCACTGCATTAGGGATTATTAAAAAACCGACTTTTGAAAAAACCGGTTTTTGAATGTCAATATTGTTTGAAAACAAGTTTTATCAGGTTCTTGAAGTTTTAGAAAAAATGGATAATTCAATTAAAATAGCGAGAATTTTTTTATGTTGTTTATTTATATACATAACAATACACAACAATAAATCGTTTGGAGTTACTCTTCAGAAAATATGATTTAAAAAAACACAAAGTGTCCACTGATCGTTTTGTAACAAAATTTCCTGATATCGAAAATACCCTTTCGCTGGGTAATGATGTGGGGCATATGGTCTTTAAGCTATCAAATAAAAGATCCAAATTTTCTGTCATTTTGTTTATAGACTCGTTTATGGAAAATTTGGCACAACCTGTTACCAAGTTGAAAAACCGCTTTTTGAATGTCACAAATTAAGCAAAAAAAAACAATTTTTAAAACCGGTTTTTGAGAACCGCCAAACTTTAGTATACATACATTGAAACCTCGATTATATGTTTTTTAAGAGACTGTAATAAGCGCACGAAAACTGCGGGAAATCTTAAAATAATACCGAAATATATCGACTTTGAAAAGGAAAAAATACGTAACCCACACATATCAAATTTTACAGGAGGCGCAATAAACGTGTTTTGATGATTTTGGGCCGGATGAAAATTATGAATTATACACTACCTTGAAGTGCACGGAGACTTCTAAACTACTGTTTAATTGACATAATCTAATATTAATTAATGAAATTGTGGAGGAAAAACTTTTATTTCAGTCTTTTTTTTTGGTTTTAATTTTTAACATGGTCATCTTTTTCAAACTAAAAAGCTAAATTTAGATACTTATTCAGCATTTGTAGCTTGCATCTTTTTGATAGAACGTGTATCAAGTTTGATACATTGTGATTATCGAAAAAAACCTGTTTTGAAAAAGCTGTGGGTTACGTAATTTATCTTTTCCACAGTCGATATGTTAAATTACTAAACAACCTATTTATTTATTTACACTTTTTTATTAAGGAATGTATATATATATATATTTAAAAATGCTAAAACATACTAAGTTGCTTGTTTGCAGTTTGGCACCTTCATTTTAACAGAGACTCTTTATGTCAGCCAATATAATTACAAAAACCATTGCCATTAAAATATTTGATGTTTTTAAGATTTAATCTTATGAGAAAGAACGGTTACATTGCTATATTAGATGATTGATTGTTTTAATACTGTTTCGTTCGCATGACGTATGAATGGAATATTTATATATCTAAATCAAACAATATTGAATCCAATAACGACAATACGATATGATTTGTGATACAAGTGCTGGGTTAAAAACATGTATCGTTTAATTACAGTGGACGGAACGTGTCATTGATTTTTTAAAATATAAATTTATTACCACGAGAATTCGTACGCAAAGCTACGCCAAGCGGAAATAATTTGTTTTTGTAACACCAGCCAAGTTAAGTTATTGCATACTGCCGAACGTCTTTTGTATTTAATTTTGAAGTACGCTTATTAAACAATAAATAAATAAAAGTTTTGGTTTAAAAAATAGCATACTTTTGCTCTTTGGTGTGAATATGCAGTTAGTTGTTTTTAAGTATCTATTATGTTACATAATACCGAATCTACGTTATCGTAAAGTTAACATTCGCATAAAAAAAACATTTGACTCGGATATAATAGGTAAAGCGGAGGAATATCATTTTTTTGATGCTACCAAAAAATATTTAAAACAAAACATTCAATATTATTCCATGAAATAATTTTTGTTATTAAGTATGATCTTCCTCCATAAAATATGCAGTTTTTTAATACTTCTTTCGTAAAATTCTGGCAGTTTATTATTAAAATATGAATCCAGATGATTTTTTTGGTAAATCGGAAAGAAATGTATTTTTATTGGTGCGTCACTAATCAGTTTGCCATCAGTTTCTATTAAAGAAACAGGTCGTGGATGGTATCATTGTAAAGCTCCATCAGTATTCTTTCTGTTATCATATATTCTTAATTTTTTTACCGTCAAAGAAAAATACAGAAGCCAGAGACTGAAGAGATACATTTGCGGTATTTTATGTTTTTTTGCTGGATCAAGGATAAGAGGGCTGGATTTGGAACATCTACAACACCCACCATATTCACCGGGTATAGCACCTTCAGATTATTACTTATTTAAGTTGATGAAACATTCACTTTGTGATAAAAAAAAAATCAAACATTGAATAGGTAAAAAATCAATTGGATTCATATTTTAATAATAAACCGCCAGAATTTTACAAAAGAGCTATTAAAAAACGGCCTTTTTGTGGACGAAGATCATACCTAATAACAAAAATTATTCAACGGAATAATATTAAATGTTTTTTTTTAGCATTAAAAAAAATGACATTTCTTTCCGCTTTACCATACATTGCAAATTTGTAAATAAAGAATAGATCGCTGTCAGTAAAATACGGCTAAAGTTTTACTCCGTTTTACTTTTAAAGTTTGGGATATTTAATGTTGATAATTTTGACGGCTTAACATAAACTTGCTGACAAATTTACCCTACCAAACACCTTAATCCAACGAGAAGTTCAAAAATATAAACATTCGGTAGGGTTGCAAGTGTCCCAAAAGGACTGTGTAATACGCACCGCCAATAAAAACGAACATAAAACATTTGCAATTTTGTTTTTATGTGAACAAATTGACACATATGTAACTGTTTATGAATTCGAAGATGTTTGTACTTTCATTTTTTGTTTATAGATGTCGATGATATAGCCTTTTAATGGCGTCGCCTGGACGTCTTCGTTGACGTCGGCGAATATTTGATTTTTTCCTTTCATTTTTAATTCGTTTCATGTCGTCAAAATGCACAGTTTTTCTTAATCGCACGGTATATTTTTTCACTTATTACGCATTTTACCAAGGTTGCGGAGTAGGAGTTGTGGCGTCGCGGTATTTTGGCCGGATTCGGAGTCAGAGTAAAAATATATTTAATGATGTGTATTCAAACAAAACAGTACAAGTGTTGATATTTCATGCTTGGCTGACTAAAGGTGATCTGGTGAAATACATATACTCGTATATATGTTCATAAGTTCAAATGAAATTGTTGAGTCGTTTTTTATTTTAAAGCTGGAGTCGGAGTCACCTTTTTTTACACGACTCCATAGCCCTGGTTTTTACAGACAAAAAAGATGTCGGTATAAATTACGCAAAACTTTTATGGTTTGCTTTGGATAATTGTCGTTACAATGTGAATGCAAGAGCCTACAAACTGTCTAACATTTACTACTCGTGAAGGAAGACGAAGACTTGGGAAACCACGACATCGCATGATGGATATGGTGTCACAGGACCTGCGAGTGTTGGAGGTCAGTGACCGGCGTAGGAGGGCAGAGGATCGAGTGGAGTGGAGGAGATTGATTGAAGCGGCAAAAAGAAGAGGAAGAAGAATGTATTACCAAACCATTAAAAGTAAACAAGTAACTTATTAAGGGAATCAAATATCATTGAAATCCATATATTTCCAGGTGAGTTCACAAATAATCTATTAAAAGATATATAAGTACACCCGATGAAGCATCTAATTAAGCGTGTCAATCAAATTAATGCTCACTAAGTATTTAACTGCCTTATGAAGGCATTACTTGCAAACCCGGCTTATTCCAAAGTTGTTGAAACATGAACCATGAATGTAATTTAGTAGATACAAATAAATTTTGAAAGTATTTTTAGAAATCAGTCTCAAACATGGCTAGACAACATCCAAAATATCATTTCAAAGTAATGTAAGACTAAAAGTACTTAAAATAAAATGTATATTGTTTTTAAAAATGAAATTCAAGTTTCATTTTTTAACCACTTTGGAATAAGCCGTGTTTGCAAGGAATACCCTCAATATTTTAACTTGGCTATAGTAACAGTTTTGGGATCGTCAATATAAGTGAATCTATAATCATACTTTTATATACATCGTAAGAGATATTTAAATATTTAAATTATTTGATCATTATTTCTAAGATTTATAAAAAAAATCTTCTTAAAAATTATGCCTATTTGAATTAAATTACCCTTCAGAAGAGTTTTGTTTTGATTAGACTAAAACAGCTATGCCCTTGCGGCTATTCTTTTGAATCTTCAAGACACCAGTCTGATTCAGAGTTGGTCATTGTGAAGACACTTTTGAATAGAGCGAAACACGTGTCACACACACATATAGGGAGCGTTCAGATAGCGGTCCCTTCTCGCCAGGAGACGCCTGAGGGTCACACCTATTGCTCGTTTGTTAGAAATTTTGTGCAGACAACTGTCGTCGCAATATGGCAGACCAGATGGGCTGCATCCTCTGAGAGACGTCAAACGTATCAGTTCTTCCCGGACGTGTCCTGGAGGCTTGCAATAAAATCACTAACACCATCACATTGGACTTGTCAGTTTCTAACCGGCCATGGCAAGTTCAATGCTAAACTATTCGCGCTGGGCAAGTTAGTTTTAAGGCCGGACTGCTATTGTGGGTATGCCGAGCAGGACGTTAATCACGTTCTGTAGGACTGCCCTGAGATGGAGTCCGAACGAGCAGAATTGTTTGCTGTGGTCCGTCCTCACACGGGCCCAATAGGCCACGCTGACTTGATTGCAACCAAAGCTAACTTCACGGCATTTGAAAAGTTTGCCAATTCATATCGCCACAACCTTGATTCCTCTCTAGAGTCATTTAACTCGTCTAAATCGACGAGTTCTCAGTATACGGACTATACACAAGATACTTAATATCAAATTGATTTAAGTGGCTGAGCTAGTCACATTTTCTTTTTTTTTATTATTATTTTAAGCACATTAGTGCATGGTTCAAAATCAGTCCCGTGCAGTTCTGCTCGGGCCATGAATGTGAGTGGTAGACTCCTTTTTTTCTGTTTATAGCGTTGTGGAAGGCGGCCATTAAACGTTGGCTGCATATGCACAACGGGTGGTGGTGGGAAACCAACTTGTCACACACACATATTTTTTATCACGATCAAATTAATAAAACAGTTTTATATTAATGAATTGTAACTGCTAGCACTTGGCTATGTTTTATAGTATTTCTTTAATAACTCATTTAAAGAAAACTCCCACCATGGTAAATATTACCGAGTAATCAATAGATGACCATTAATAATTCCCTTATAACGAACTGTCGTAAAAGTTAACTGTTTTCTTGGTAAGACAGTGTGACGGTGACATCTATTGCTAGTTTGACGAGATATTTAATAGTTTCATCAAAGTTATGATTTAATCGATCTCAAAGTATCTCTATGAAGTGTCACGTCTTTAACACTATCAGTGACGATGTTATGACAGTTTTTACCACTCTAGTGAGCAAAATACGATATTATTCATGGTGTTAACATGCAGATCCACAGAGACAGAAGACCAGCCGGATTGCTTGAACCTCAGCTGTCTCCTTTTCGGGTTTCAGTACCCTAGAACAGTGCTTTCCAAACTGGGGTCTCAGAAAAACCGTATATTGAGCTTCAAGAACAGATGCTTGCGTCGGATAATGGGGGTGAGGTGGTTTGATTTTGTGAGGAATTCAGAGATAAGAGAGCGTACAAGACAGCGTCCCGTCACGTCAGTGGTTATGGAGAGACGTTGGAACTGGCTGGGTCACGTGCTGCGGATGCCTCCGAAAAGCCTCAATCCTGCCTGCCTCTTCTTTCAACCGGTGGGATTCCGGCGTCCCGGACGTCCGTCGGGTACTATCCATAGGATGTACTCAGCGGAGCTGAGGGATGCTGGCATGTCATGGGAGGAAGCAAAGCAATTTACAGGAGACAGGGAAACATGGAGGTGCCATGTGGCGACCATATGCTCCACAAAGGAAGCGAATATGGCCAAAGAACACATAAATAATTGAAAAAAAATATACGCAAGGACTTGGACCTAAACGACTTCATTATGAAGTATGTCAGCAAAATACTTTGAGGGATTCCATTATGAAACCACACTTATTATATAGCAAAAACAACATTTAAGAATGATTTAATGTAATGTTAACATTATATTATTTTTTTAAACATTCTACATGTTTTTTCTTACAATTTATTTCGACATTATCAATTGTAATGACCGTTATCGACAAAACATTTTGTTCGGCCATCTTTGGAACATCATCAAATGATCATGTAAAATGTTCCCAAAGAAAACTAAAATTAAGCTAAGCAAATAATACTCAAAATGAATTGATTGCAAAAAAGGCTACAGGCGTTTTAACATACTATCTTTGAAGCATATGACAAGCAGTATAATGGAAAATATTGAAGGTATATATTGTTTGTGTGACTAAAATAGTTCATTCTTCTCATATTAGAAGTCAACCACATCGTGTTTTTTCCCCCTACGTATTATCTTTTATTTTTCAATGGTAATTAATGTAAACCAATGAAACGTGAATGGTGTGTTATTTTATAAACAGAAAAAGCTGGAAGGTATAAAATCTGTAGCTTTAGTCTTAAAGCTACAGATTGCAGACAGCTTTATAACTACTTTTTAAATAATATTAATTATCTATGATAGAAATCATTCGAATCACCTATTATTTAAAAAAATCATCATCAACATATTGTATCTGAATACATTCGTACTACTTTGATTCATTTATTTTCTTTCAAACCAGAATTTAAAAATATTACATGAATTATTATTTTTACAAAACACTATCTTCTAGTTCTAGTATAATATAAGAAATCATTGCTTTCAAAATTGTATATCGACTGTGGAAACGTTGACCTAAAATTTGTACAGCGTATCGTGACAGTATTTTTGTGCACTTTTAAGTAGTCAGAAAATTTACTGGCGTGAAAAATAAATTACAAACGTATTTATTGAATAAATCAAAATTCTAAAGTAAAAGAAATATACATCGGTGCACTATGACAAACTGGTTTTTTATTGACTTAACCTAATATTAATTTATTAAATTTTTCAAGAAAAACCTTTTTTAGGTTCTTTTTCCTGGTTACAATTTTCACAAGCCTTTCTTTTTTCAACCTTAAAAGCTAAATTTAAATACTAATTTCGCATTTAAAGCTTCCATCCTTTTGATAAAACATGTATCAAATTATAAAC
The DNA here is from genome assembly GCA_031772345.1 of Himalopsyche anomala. Taxonomy (NCBI): domain Eukaryota; kingdom Metazoa; phylum Arthropoda; class Insecta; order Trichoptera; family Rhyacophilidae; genus Himalopsyche; species Himalopsyche anomala. The sequence goes on along the minus strand of CM062837.1, from coordinate 22,877,084 downwards.
ATTGTGGTTATTGGAAAAAAAACACTTTTGGAAAAACTGAGGGTTACGTCCTTTTTCCTTTCCACAGTCGATATATAAAGAATGTCTAAAAGATTGAGCAAAAGCTTTTAATGTAACACTTTGACATTAAATTCGCATGCTAATTTTTTTTGCTCAACAGTAATTATTTTGATAATATTTAAACTAAGCAATTATTATATATTTTATAATAATTCAAAATTGTAACCAGTAATTCCCACAACACGTTTTATGCCAGAAAAAAGTATTTTTTACAAGTATGGAGCACATGAAATCCTAACGGATCATTTAAAACCTTTTTAAAAAAGATTTTTTTCAGTTACTCAAATTATTTTTTGGAAAAGGGAAGGATGATATTGAGAGCACATGAAATCCTAACGGATCATTTAAAACCTTTTTAAAAAAGATTTTTTTCAGTTACTCAAATTATTTTTTGAAAAAGGGAAGGATGATATTGAGACTACGAAATAAGGCTAAAAACGACCAGTAGTTACCTTATTACTCTCCTATCTACTTCCTGTTTGAAGGGTACCACAGAATTTCATACCTTTGAACATACATCCGTAAATTTATTGAAAATATTAATGATAGTAACTGTAACTTAATTCAGTTGTCTATTTCATTTTGTTGTTGATTGGGAAATAAATTAAAACTACCAACAAATCCTTATAAAATAGCATATAACCAAGAATAATAATACACACTTAGCTTGTTTTCACTAAACAATACCATTAACCCTTCGAAGCTGCCTAGAACACGCATATTGGAGTTCGCGAGAATGTTTTGTACAGCATGCTGTTTAAAAAAATGCTAAACTTTTGTCCAAAAATAATTTCATGTGACGTCAAACGTAATTAGAGCCTGTTTTATGTTCCGTTGAAATTATTTTACGCAGGCCCACAAACGTATTGTCAACATGAATTATTACAAAGGTCTGTAAACTTATACAAACAAACAAATATAAAAATGTTTTGTATACATTAATAAGAGACAATCAAGTTGGTTAATTTATTTAAATCTGTATATTAATAGCGGATAACATATTCACTTCGTATTCACTTCATATACACTTCACATATCCTGCCGTGGCCGCCATTTTGGTTTTCTTTTTATTTATAAAGAAATATTTTTTGTGTCATTGGATTGATTATTTATATAATTTTATATGCGTTCTAGTGCATTTGGCTTCTTGCCTTTACTATAAGTATAAACCAACCATTATATCCAACAAATAATATCGACTGTGGAAAGGAAAAAAGACGTAACCCTCAGTTTTTCCAAAACAGCTTTTTTCGATAATCACAATGTATACAACTTGACACACGTTCTATCAAAAGGATGTAAGCTGAAAATGCTTAAGTAGTATCTAAATTTAGCTTTTAATTTTGAAAAAAAGAAAGACTTGTGAAAATTGCAACTAGGACCTAAAAAAAGGTTTTTTTTAAAAAACTATTAAATTAATATTAGGCCAAGCCAATAAAAAAAACAGTTTGTCAGTCACCGTGCACTTTAGGTTTATGTATATTTCATAATTTGCTTTTAGCCTATAATCATCAAAAGACGTTTTTTGTGTCTCCTGTAAAATTTAATATGTCTGGTTTACGTCATTTTTCTTTTCCACAGTCGATATAGATGAAGATAAAAGACGACATATCTATTAACCATATATAAAATAATATATGTAGAGCTAAAATACTTTGTTAAGAAATGAGCTTAAATTTTGTAGCACAATCAGTAGAATAATAAAGCCGTCAAAATCAATTTTATATTAATTAAGAAGAATTTCACTGGAAACTGGAGCCATAAGCAATACTACGGAGTACGGGGTTAAATGTTTTTAGTATTATTGATTTGTATCTACAATAATATATTGTACAACTATAGAATCAAATTATTTAATAGAAAACATTGTCTTAAATCAAAATTGTATGATGATACTAAAGTTTTAAGGCTGAACCAAAAATACGTAATAAGATTTAGAAGAAAGCCGTAATATTCATTCAATATTTAAGTGCAAATAAAGATTTTACAGCCTGCTTGTTATACTTACAAATTAAATTTTATTAGGTTATCATTTCGCAACGAAGCGAGGTGATTTCTCGGAATTTTACAAAACACCTTTGCAAATTTTCAGAATGTACATGAAATGACAGTAAAATAGTTATTGAAATATATTTCTGGAATTGTGACCGTTCTAAATACATCTCTGATACGGAATTGCTAACAAATCAAAACCTACCCGATTCTCGGTAACTTAGTATACAATTTTTTGGCATTAAACTTTATGTAATAGTCCGAAAATTATCAAGAATATATCAACCTGGTTGTAGCGTCATCTACGTCAGTTCTACGAAATCTATAATAAATATAATAGCTTTGCTGTCTAACAATCAGTTTTTAAAGGTTTAACTATATGATCTTTAGTTTTCGGAAAACTTGAAATGAAACGAAGAACGATTTATAATAATTTCCTAACGTTACCTTAGCTCAAACTATTGATTTAAAATATTCATTTCTATATTATATTCTCATCGTGATATATTTATAAGTATTGTTTAAGCACTCCAAAATAAACACACACCGGAAAGCCTAAATATATTGTAAAATGTAAATGATCATATTTTTTTTATGATTATTTATTATAGTTTTAACTTTACGTCTATACTACTCTTACAATTAATTGGCAATGTAAAATTATTTATTGTTATTATAAATAATATTATTTCATTCGTTTACGGATTTGTTACCCCTTTCCATTGGGGTATCGCGTGTCGGTAATGACAGGCCCTGCCTCTTTTGTCGCCCACCATAGGACAGTAATCAGGATTGTGTTTACATACAGAATCTTTCCCAATTGAGCCATTTTATTTCATTTTCAGTGTTATCTACACCTAGCAACCTAAATTCAAATGTATGTCTTCTGACGGAATTCAGATTTTTTAAAAACTTAATATTGTAATAGCGGATTCTAATTAGGTAAGTGCAAATTTATTATATCTGTCTGAGTATATCACTTCAATGCAAAAAATATATAGTTTTGATTTTTAAATTACAAAGTATGAAGGATTAGTTTAAATTGCAGTGTAAGTGGTGGTAGGAACAAAAATGCAATGGGATAACGATAATTTTGTATTACATATAGACTAATTTAGTTTTGGTTTGTAGTATTCACACAATGATAATATAATACTATTGCAGAAGACGAGTAGAATTATTTAATTAATTTAATTAATATTTAATAACTTGATACACGTTCTATCAAAAGGATGTAAGCTGAAAATGCCGAATCAGTCTCTAAATTTAGTTTTTAAGTTTGAAAGAGAAAATATGAGCTTGTGAAAAATGAAACCAAGAAAAAGACTGAAAAAAAGATTTTTCCCAGACAATTTCTGTAATTAATATTAGATTATGTCAATCAAAAAACCAGATCAGTAGTCTCTGTGCACTTCCAGATAATGTATATTTCTTAATATGCATATGCCCAAAATCATCAAAACACGTTTTTTGTGTCTCCTGTAAAATTTGCTATGTATGGGTTACGTCCATTTTCCTTTCCACAGTCGATATACTAACCAAATACTAGATTTAATCTGACCATTTGCTTTATAAAATACTGATTATAACAATATTTAAATACCAACCAATAAAATATATGTCTTAATTTAATGCTCTTGGGCTTTCATGTTTTTGAAGCCTCCAATGAAACATTCTTGCATTGACACTTAAATCGATATACATAGTTGTTTCCAAATAAAACCATCCCTCTCCACTTTCCTACGTATTTAATAGTCAGCCCTTGCACAACTTTATAATTCGACCCTTAAATATTTCGTGACGCGAGATTGTCTAAATTACAACAATTTGTAAATTCCTCAATACTGTGGGCGGAGATGGTTTCTAAAAATCTATAATTAATTTAATATTGACTGATTCTAGAGGTAGGGTTTTAGTATCATTAAAAATGTACACAAACACTTTTGTCGGCTAATTATCTTATAGGAACCTACCACTTAGAATTGGAGCTTTTTATAATATTAAATACTCATCACGCTAGAAGAATATTAATCATAGACTTTTTGATAAGTAGAAGGTAACTCTTTATTCTTTTAACTGCGAATTTAAGCAGATGATTACAGGCCCGCATTTTTTAAAGTTCAATTTTATTTATCTATCGAGATCAAAAGGAATAAAATCTTGTAAAACGATACCTACGGTGTCTCCTAATTTTTGCTCGACGTGCTGTGTGTATTTTAGAATATTTAATCAAAGGGCGAGTTTTCTTTAACGAAAAGAAAATATTTAATAATACAGGGATGGATTTAAAGAAAGCTCATAAATATGCACAGTGAAAATGTCAACTTATAAACAGATTCATTAAACGTTATAATCAATTTAAATTTTGCGTGCTTTTCTTTCGAAAATTCATAACGTTTTTTAGAGATAACTTGAAACTAATGATTAAAAATAATTAACAATTTGTCAGAGTTTGCCAATCATCTAATAGAAAACGATCGGAATAGTAACGTAGAAATACTCCATCGAGTAAATAAAAAAGGTTTACAAATGAATAGCTTAGAATTTTTAGAAATAAATGAAAGTATTAAAAATAAAGAACTATTATTAAATAACATCTTAAATGGGATAGGTTGTTCGCCACTGTTAAATTTATTTTCCAATGTTTTAACACTTCCTAATTGATGCAACGCATTAGTTAATCATTTAGTAATATAAATGTCAATTGTAGTTTCATTATTGTTTGTTTGTTCTTCTATCATCCCCTCCTTGCCTCCCGTTTTTATTTTTATTTTTAAATTATATCAGAATAGTAAAATTAAAATCATTTGTACCTTAAAGCATTTGGGAAAGTAAGATTGTCCGAGGATGCCTTTGAAAGAGGCAAAACACGTGTCACAGTTTGTAGCACAAATACGTGGAATAATCTAAGTTATTTTATATTTTATATTAAAATGAACGTCCACAAAGTTATCGCCGAATCCATCGAAAGTATTGAAAAAACCAGTTTGGATTATTTTTCTCGCACGTTTACTAGTCAATATATTAAATTAGTTATTTCAGTAAAGTAATATAATAAACATAGATCTGATTCTGCTGTGTAAAGGAGAAAGAGCAATTAAACTAACAGTTACATCATTTATATCCCCATTACACTATTTTTCTTCACCTTTCTTCTAAAAATATCAGTTGAACAACCGGCTAAAAATCATTTATCTTAAGGTATGCTGAGGTGAGATACACTATTAGAAAGCTATAACATTCATATTGAATGCGAACATGGTTAAAAATATAATTTGTACAGTTGTATTGACATATATTATTCACATGATGTTAACACTTTATAAGCGGGTGTTTTTTAGCGATTAGCGCAAAAATATATTACATTCTTAAAATCAACACAACTTCTAAACCAAACAATATTTTCGGCTGAAATTTTCAAAGAAATCATATGTGACATTTAATTATTAAAAATAAAATGATTTTTTTTTGAATACATCATAATTTCACTACTTTTCTAGGCTGAATATAAAAACCTATTATTAATTTAGTTTATTATTAATTTAGTAAAGTAAATGTTCTGTATAAAAAATAACATTAATCCATACCATACAATTACATAAATAATAAGTATAAAATTTTCATTCCTACAAATTTACAATCACTGGAAGTGTGAAATCCGATGCCCTAAATATTCGAGAAACATGTGTCGCCATTTAAAAAAATACTATGAGTTAACGAACATTCAGGGTATAATAAATTATGAGGTTTATTGCTTATTGACAAAAAGGGTCACTTGCCGCGGCAGTTGTTTTGAAGAAACCATTAAATTATGAGTCAATATACCAACAAAACCGACAGTAACGCGATAAACGTATATTTACGTTTCCCGCCTATAACGTGTTGATTGTCTTAGAATTGTCATATTTCAATATTTTACAAATAAAAAAACACATCTAATAACGTTTAACGAATGCCGAAAGATCGAAGCGTCGTTTTTTAGATAAATTATGGCGTAAAAACTTTGTCTACTATTTGTAATATGATGTTAATTTATCATTAAATATAGCAGTTGTCTTTTATGGACACTTTTTTGACCTTCAATTAATGTGAATAAGATAAAGGATGAAGGACTATTTTGTCAACACTTCAATTTAGAAGTAATCTTCTTTGAAATGACGTATCAACTCGATAAATATTTTGAGCGAGCTAAAGTAAAAATTAACCAACGAACGAAAAAGTTTTAGTCTCTGGGTAAATTTCCGTTGGCAAATTTGTTTATAGACAACTTATCCAATTTAGAACTTAAGAATTTGAACAATATTTGAATGGCCAGTTTACACTTAATTTTGTGTCAAAAATAAGAAATAATTAATATGGTGTCTGATATAAATAAAAGTGATGAAAAATTTAAAAGTTTTTTTAACACCAATATACTTACCAGTTTTAGTTTTTATTATACAATTTATAATAGTTAAATTATACCGTGCACCCAAGAAGTATTGAATACACAATGATTTTTTGTTGAAAAACTTCAGTAGAATTATATTCAGGGATGGGCTGGAGGGCGCTCTTAATCTTAATTATTACTAAGGTCGGCGAGCCTCTTGTCAATTTAATAGAAAACAATATTCTCATATCAAATTAGTATATAACTGCAATTTCTGACGTATATTATCTACGACAGCTTCAGTATACACAGTAGTAAATTTTTGATAAGTTGATAAGTTTACGTTCAATTGCATAATATTGCTATAAGTTTATTTAGTAACAATCAATTGTTTATTTAAGTATTGCATAGGAGTGATAAAAAAGTTCACTCCTTCCCCAGAACAATGAGAAATTTTGAGATTAAGCGAGCCCCTTGTTAACGTATTGGCAGCCCAGCACTGATTACAGGGTATACAAAAATATCGTTCATCTGCATGTGAAATGATTTTATGAAAAATAATTGGTAAACATGTCATGTTGTATTTAAAATATTACTTAAAGAACTTTACAACAAAAAAAACTGAATTTAGCTATTCAAAGATTTTTTCATGGAGAAATTCCTCACTGGTTGGGAACTTCTGCTCTAGATATAATTCACGTATTCGAATAGGAAGTGGAAATAACTAAACAAAAAATCAGTCATCTTTATGTGACAAATTGTTTGAATTATAAGGAAGTTTGGTAAATATTATACTAATAATTGTAGAAATTTGGCTAGTTTTTGAATAAAAGTTTAGTCCAGAAAGCAATCACCTAACAAATTGAAGAAACCTACCATACGATACGATATTTATCATGATGCATCCGATAAAAAAAATGCCAAAAAACCTATGCGATAAATAAAATAAATTTGTTTTTAATAGCACTATTTTCTAAGAAGTGATATTTGTTAACGACAATAGATTTCCCCAAGTTTCTATCCCTTTTATATCATGACCAATGGAACCATGTCAGGAATATCTGGACACGCCAAAGCATAATTTGTGTGTTCTAGTTTTAATTCCAGGTAAATCAATTGAAGCAATATATACAAGGGAGGTAATTTGAATGGTAGGTGATATGTTATTTCATGATATGAAATTTAATATTTTCTGTCGATTATTAATGGGAAAGATTTATAATGAAACACACGATAAGAAATAAACTTTCTGTCAATATTTTTGATGATTCAGACTTATTAAGCTGTCATTATTTTTTTTCATTTAGATTGTTTATTATTGTCGTCTTTTTCAAATGAAAAAAATGCCAAATTATTTTCTTGAATATGAAAAATGTTAATTAAAACTGTCACAATGTAAATATGCAGATGCTGTTTTTTTTTATTATCGCAAAACGAAGACTGGGTTGCTTATCAACGAAATTACATCAATGTTTTTGGCATTTTTGGAAAAAAATAAGGTTTGTTTTTTAATTTAATTTGTTTTTTTATCCCACTCCCAATAAAGAGCATATGGCCTCCTAATAGAGGTATCTCAAGAAATGTTTTTCTACGAGAAGTGTTTGTTACTCGACTCGCTAAACCTCACTTTTTTTTCAAAGTGAGTAGTACGGAAAGAAGGATAAGGCTAGAACTGGACTAGTGGTTGACTAATCGCTATTGCTACATCCAGTTTTTAAAGGATCAAAAAGACGGGAGGTGAGGAAATAATATGAAAACACCCAGTCTTCGATCACAACTTTGAATTGAATAATTCTCAATTTCACCGTGATCTGACCGTGAATCGAACCCAGACCTGCTTGATCGGTAGAGCAAGCTCTAACCAACTGGGCCACAGCAGTCCATGTCCAGCAAACTGTCACTGAATAAGAGAAATAGAGCAAGGAAAAAACTAGTGGTTAGCTAATCGCTCTCGCTATAACTCGTTTTTAAGGATTAGAATGGTGAGAGAGATTATTTTTAGACATCACATACATTCATACTTTCGAACAGAATTCGATAAATTCATTGAAAAAATGATGTTTTTATTAGGATTCAAGCCTGTGAGATCGGTCTTGGAACCCAACAATACTGACCACTGGACTACAGAATCGACTAATAACTATGATAAATAAATTTACTCATTTTCACCAGAAAACCGCGAATAGCTTTGGGATTAAGCGAGCTCCTTGTTAGTTTATTGGCAGCCCACCACTGCATCTAACAACCTTTATACGTCAATTTAACTTCCTAGTAATCGTTTATTAGTATGCAAATGAAAACGGAAATCGATAATAAATATACTGTATATAGAAATACCTCAATTGGATAACTATTAAAACATTCGAAACTTCAATTATTTATTAACAACATTTTTTTGACGTTGGGTTGAGTGACTGAGTAAAAAATTTTTTTTATGAAAAAAGCTTCTGTTGAATTGCTTAATTATGACGCAATCGGGATATGACGTTAATTTTTAATTCAAACAACATTAAGGTGTAAATGAATTTTCTTTTAAAAATATATATATTAAAATTAATTGTGCATCGATGTTAGATTAGAAGATTACGCAGGTACATTTTTTGTTTTTTTTTTACGTTAAAAAATACAATAATTATGTATTTTATTAATAAAGGTTTGCATATAAAAACATGCTTTTGTTTAATTAATTCTGACGATATGATATTTAATGTAGAAAATTACAAGATTTTTCAAAGCATATTTTCTATTCACTTTCTTTGAAATTTCACTCTCAAAACTAAATAATAATAAAATGAATACCGCAATAAAGAACATTGCTACAGTTGAAATAAATTGTTTTATATTTTTTAAGTAATTATTCATACTCAGATTGTATGTTTTGGAATACAACCCACAATACCAAAATAACGTTGTATTTCTCCGAAAGATTCCGGAGAAATACAAAGATATGTTAATGAATATTCAAACATCAAATTTACATTTTGTTTTGAATTAAATATCTAATGAGTAAGTTAACAATCAAGTTACATTGAACCTTTCAAGGTTCATACGTATATTTTTGTCAAATAGAAGGCAATGTATCAAGAGCAGTTAAATCTAATATATAAAAATGAATGTTTGTTTGTTCGTATTTTATGCGTTGCCACACCGCTCATCCGATTGCAATAAAACTTTGACAAACTTTTTGCTTGCACTTTCGAGAAGGTTATAGGCATAGTAAAATAAACTTACAGTCTAATACAGCGGTCACCAAACTACGGCCCGCCGAAGATTTTCATCCGGCCCGCGAAAAGTTCTGGATTTTTGCATAGAAATTATCATCAATTGTCATACAACTATCTGCTAGGAGACTCAAAGTGAAGGAATTTGGATAGAAATGTGAAACGAGACGACCAGATGTTCGTTTACTAAAAAAAATCTCGAATATTCTCATTTATTGAAATTATAAGAAGGGGAAACATTTGTTTCCATTCTAATTATTATGTAACCACATAAAATGAAATAATATTCTGATTGAGTTCCAATAAGAATTTATTTGTCGTCCGGCCCCCGTAGTTCTTAAAAAGTTCAATCCGGCCCGCTTCTCAAAATGTTTGGTGACCCCTGGTCTAATATATAAAAATCAATGTTTGTATGTCTGCTATAAAGTTCATTTAGACAACTTATGCTTGCACTTGCACGAAGGTTATAGTACAATTAACTTGGCGCGTGTGTCGTACCATAGACAATCGGTATCAAAAATCAAACGTCAGACAGAAAACGTCAACGTCGTACGACGTAAGTTTGTCTTTTTATAGCCATTTAACTTATATGAAATATTAATAAATAATTGACGCATTTGATGTCCCACTAAACATATAGTTACTATTAACATTAATGTACACTTATTTATAAATTATCTTATATAAGTTTGATGAAATATTACACGAAAGGGTAAATTGGGCAATACCACCCCATTCAAGCTTTTCGCGTGAATTTTTCGTATTGCGCCATTAAACCAAACGAGTTGTTGGAAACCGACGATGAATTAGATTGATCAACATTTAGTGGGTCGTGCGTTTTGGCTGAACGATGAATCACAACACACTCTTTCTCGGTATCACTTTACTCGAGAAATTTACTATTTTTAGTGAATTGATGTAATAAAATTTAATAGTCAATCGCACATTTTTTGCCAATTAATTAGGACGAATAAGAATTTACTAGCTGTAAGCCTGTAGACCTCAACTGGGGGATTTTTGTTGCATTTTTAAGTAGTCAGAAAATTTTCTGGCGTGAAAAATAAATTACAAACCTATTTATTGAATAAGCCAGAAATTCTAAAACTAAAAGAAATATACATCGGGACATATATCGACAGCCCTACAGTATTTAAATTGTAAATTATTTAGTTTTTAGAATAATGTTTAAGTTTGCTTACAATTATTTTTCGTAGTAGCAGAAATATACATTTACTATATATATCAGAAATAGACCTCTATTATATAAAATATATACAATATATATTTATAATATGTCATTAGTATGAATAAAAAAATGGTGACAGCGTGGCTGGTGAGGGGAGGGGGAGGGGAAATCAGGGACAATCACACAGACGGACGGATATTATAGATTTTAAAAGCGAGTTTATATTTCTAGCTGCGGGGTCGAGTGGTCACCGTTGTTAGAATACAGATAATTTTTATAAATCGATTTTTTAGCCTTTTAGCTGCCGTAGATAATAAATAATAATTACCTAGCACGCCGGCTATAATTTTCAACTATTAATTTAATTAGTTATCGACGAAATAACTCGTCTCTGGCGTGTTGAGCACGAACAATTTTTCGAGATATTCTCGTCTATGGCAGCCATCGAGTTAATCGATTATGGATTTCTGTTCGAATATATTCTGCATGTAATGTTTCGACTTTCACTCTCCTTCCCATTTCATCCTAAACGTGAAGCGTTACGAGAACGGTAAGCTTATCACAGGACTAGTCCTGTCATAGCACTTTCCTTATATCCTATCTCTCTTTGGAAAAAAAGGTTGAGCTGATAAATTGCATTCGTATTTTGTACGACCAAACTTATGTTTATGATTAAAAGTTTACATTTGAGATTCTATATCGAGACAACCCGAGAATAAATTCCCGGAAAATCGTAAATTTTTATAAAGCAGATTTTAATCATTCGATACAAAAATATAGTTTGATAATCACTATAAGTACATTGAGCATATATGTACAATTCAGAAAGCGATAAAAAAGGTTAGATACTTTCGAAATCATTTATTTATTAAGTAAAATAAAATATTGTCACTATATGTACGTTTGACAGATGTCTGTTTGAAAAAAACACAATATTTCTTTGTAATTAATTTTCACTTTTATTTATCAAGACCAGGACCGGTTTAGCTCAAGATGAGCATTGTCAACTGACCAAAGAGTAATAAAGTTAAAGTGGTGACTAATGGTAATTACCATTAGCTCGCCATGAGCGAAACCAGTCCTGATCTCGATAAATAAAAAGTGAAAATTAAGAACGAAGTAATATTCTGTTTTTTCTTAATACAATGCCTTTCCATATTACCGTATTGACAGTGAACACCCTAAAAGTGGTAAATAATATTTGGGATTTTTTTTCACGCGCAAAGAAGGGAGGGATATACCAAATCATCACAGGTGTTTGCACCTTTGAATAAAAATCCAATTGTTTAAAAAATAAATCTGTAAATGTTGCTATTTCGTAAATTGATTTTTTTTTTATTTGTTTAAAAAAATATTTGACATTACAGCTTACGCCAATGCGTCATATACTCGACGAGAATTTTTGAAAGTAACATGAGATTAACTCAAGGAGAATTGACTTCAGAAACACTCATGTCTTAGATCTCAAATTAAAATTGAAAAAAATCAATTTGACATTGACCTTACCGGGAATCGAACCCGAACCCACCTGGTCGGTAGAGCAAGCTCTTACCAACTAGATAGACCAAAGCGGGGGAACTCGTGAATAGACATCACAGTGGAGGGTACCCGAATAGTGTTGAAAAATTGGCATAACAACTAAAAGATCTTTTTGGGATAATATCCAAACGCATAACAATTATTTTTTATTGCCATTATATAATTAAACTACATATCACAAAGTTAATGTTCACTTTAACGTAGGATTATCAAAAATAATATTAATTAGAGCAGCAATCAAATTTCTACGCGTATCAAATTAATATTTACGAAGAAAATAGAAAATTTATTCGGAATCGTGTTGTTTGACTTCACTTATAAACTAAAAATCCTCGACCCGGATACTCGTTTATAATTGATTGGAAACGTTGTGTTTTTATGCATTTAGGTTGCGTGAATAATATGTACTGTTATTATTGAAAAGATGATAAATTGTATTTTTCTTTGAAATGTTGTTTTTATTCTTATTTTCATTTAGGTGAATTGTCGTGTTAAATACAGGTAAATAAATTATAAGCAGCGTAATTCAAGAACACAAAAAATCATTATGTTGAAACTTATTCTAGACTCTTTTGATTCATTACGACTTTTATTTAGATGTTGCAAAACTCTGCATGGTTCGATATTATATTTGAGCGCCTTAGATTCAAAACATACTTGACTCCAAAAATCAAAATTGTTGGCAAAGTGCACAAAACTACTGTGGGCTTTTTGGATTTGAGTACGTTTTGAGACTAAACACGTTTTCTCTGTATTTAAAGATGTTTTGAAATCGAAAATGTATTGATTGTGTATGTATTGAAATAGAAAACAAGTTGGAATCAAAACTTGTACAACAAACAACAAAAAATGGTCTTTAGGTAGGTTTTGAAATTGCCTCCGTAGTATGAAATAAATAATTTATTTTTGAATTGTTTATCACATTATACAATATTTATTGCTTGAAATGACAAATTTAAAATTCTGTACAACGTCAAATAGCTATTTATAAATTGTAAAAAAATGCGTGGGTAAATTTTCCACAACAATTTTAAATAGGAAAGATCACAGACACAAATTTAATATAACGCGTGAAGTGAAAGGTCTAATAAATGATTTATCACGTATTTTTGCTAATATATATGTATATGAATACTGTATGTATGGCGAACAAGTAAAATTCGCAAAAGTCAGAGTTTCTTAAGGTGTTAAACGTTGTTACGTTTAAAGGTGGCGAGATAGCTTTGCAGGTATAAAAAGCTTCTTCTCGGAATTGTTTCACGCTAAAAACTTGTTGCTCTTCTGAGTTTTTTCAAATTTCCTGTAAACCACCTCGAAAGCGCTGTATAATGAAAATTAAACAAGATTTTACACGCTATGCTTTCCTTCTCACAATCAAGTGGTGTTAACTTTTAACAGTTTATCCGTAAAACAAGTTTTCTTATGTTACTTTGTTTTCTTACAGTGAATAAATTACTATGAAAAAATGTAAGAAGTATGTCCGCTCCCAATATGGAGCATATAGCCTCCTAATGGAGGTACCTTAACATATGTTTTTTTCTACGAGAACTTTTTGTTTCTCAGTCGTTAAACCTTACTTTTTTTCAAAGTGAGTAGGGAAGGTAGGGTAAGGCTCTAACAGGACTAGTGGTTGACTAATCGCTATTGCTACACCCAGTTATTAAAGGATCAGAAAGATGAGAGGGAGGGGAGGAAATAATATGAATTGACATCACAAACACCGAGTCTTCAATCACAACTTTGAATTGAATAATTCAGATCTGCGTGATCGGTAGAGCAAGCTCTAACCAACTGGGCCACAGCAGGCAACTAATAATAAATAGGCAAAATATATAAATAAAATATAAATAAAAATCATTTTTGAACGTAATATATCAAGAAAATTACTGACTGTATCTCACCAATAATGAAATGCATTAACTGAACGTAAGGTCAAAAAAGCAATGATTTATAGTTCTACAAGATTTTCAATTTAGTTGATAGATATTTCTGATCGACGCCCTCATCAGAACTATGTTTAAACTAACATTAGTCTAATTATATATTTTATATATACAGAGTTATAAGAGATACACTAACAATCTTCTTAATTATATATTTTAACATCCTAATAATTACCTTATTTTGAAAAATACAGTTTAAAATGTAATAAATTGACTTTTTTCCCAGAACTGTGAAAATATCAAAATTTTAAGTAGTCTTCAAATCAATATAGTTTAAATTTCAATGATTACGTATAAATACATTAGATTCTTGTTGTGTTTTAAGTAAAGATGATGGATTATTATTTGTTTGGCCATTAAGAATGTCATTGGCTAAATCAGCGGTTCCGAACTCTTTCAGTTTCTGGCGCACATCAGAATTTTTAACGGCTCTCCATTACAAAACATTGGTCTATCTCGGAGCAAACCTTATGTTACTAATAGTTTTTCTTCATTTGCAATCCAGAAACGCAGTGATATATCTATACCTCTTAGGGATTCTGAAGTCTCGGGTTTTTCAAAATCTCGGAACTCGAGCCGTAATAAAGTCAAAGTTCCGGGACTTCCCGGGACTTGGGACTTTTAGTTACCCTTAAATAAAATTATAAATTTATTAAAATTAAATATTTGTATGTATGTACTGAAAAGGGATGATAACGGTACATGTATTGAAAAAATATCAATGAATTGGGTAAAATTATGACTGTTACTTCACAAATCACAATACAGCTTTTATACCTTTTTTGTCCTATCGAGACATTAATATTAATATTCTTTTAGCTTTACTACTAATCAGTGGATATTCTTCATTCATTGATATCCAAAAATCGTAAAATGCTATGCTACCGAATTTTCTCATCAATGTATTTTCGCTAGACAACTAATAATAGATTCATCTCCAACTTAATAAATTCAGATGGAGGTTTGGCTCTAAATTGGTTTTCAATCCATGTGAATGTGTCGATATCATCTGCTTGAAAGTATTTTTCGAACCATTTGAGAAGCTGTGATAGGTGATATTTAGTACTGCCAGACGAATAAACATCATTGGAGATTAAAAACTGGTGCAACAAGGGTAAATAATCATTCATTTCATCTTTAAGTGTACGGATGAACTTGAACTCAGTCAGTTAAACCCGGTTCGTTACTGACAAAACTTGTGTGAATGTACATAATTTGAACGATTCAAATTTAAAATGAAAATTCCACCAAGCACTTTCAGCCGAAATCTTAAATTATAGAATACTAAGATATGAAGTGGCCAGAAGCAGACTGCGCTGAAGAATCCCGCAAGAAAAGATCAGTGAACATTTTTTTGTCAGTATCAATCAGCAATATTCATAAAACTGAACGTCAATTATCTAAAAAAATATTTTAATCAATAATAAAAAAGAATTATTAAAATATTCGCCATTAAAAACATTGAATTACAAAATAAAATATATGTTGTAATTCAATGGTTGTTTTTTTTTTCAGCAATAATGTCGTTATATATGTAAAGACCAATATTTTATTGCTGATTATTATTCAAAAAAGCTTTTGAATGTTTCCGTGCTGAATCAAAACATGTTTAGAAAGGAGCTTTTGAAAAGGCATAAGAAAATTAACTTATCACACAACGAAGCTCTTTAAAATAGCGAAAAAGATTTATCTAACGAAAATTTATATTGAAATATTTAAAATAATATATAATAATATTGCGTTTTGATGTGTTTGGTTAAAAAATAGTATATTTATGTATATCATATTTATACATTATCCACAATATATAAACATAAGATAGTAAAATCGGCATAAAATGCACTGAGGAAAACTAATCCTGAAAATATTATGAATTTGTTGAATAAATATTTGGATAAAATCAAAATTATAAATAAAAAATATTCGCTATTTACTCAATAAATAATTCAATATTTTGAAATTTAAATCACACGATTAAAGCTGATGTGACTACAGAAACACTCGAGGTGAAAAGATATCAAAAACACCCACGCCAAAATTTGTAATTTGGTAACTGACCTTGCCGTTACTTGGACCCACATTCACCTATTTGATACGATAAAAAAGGCTAACCAATAGACCACAGAGAATATCGTTGTGGTTATGTTTTTATATTGATGAACTGCCGCCTTTATGGTCGAGTGGTCAACGTTGTTGGCTTCTGTTACGGAGGTCACGGTTTCGAATCCTAGCACGGACAGTTTTATAAATGTATTTTTCAATCGATTTATGAATTTCTGTTCGAAGGGATGGATGTATGTGATGCCTTGAATTCAACCATCCCATCCATCCTATCCTATTAATAGGGCGTATCGAGAGTGATTAGCTAACCACTAGTTCTCTCCTAGCTATATTCTTCTATTCCTACTCTTTTTGGAAAAGAGAGGTTGAGCAACTGAGTAACAAGCAGTTCTTGTAGGAACACTTCTGTTGAGATAAACTCTATTAGGAGTCCATATGCTCCACATTGGAAGCGGACATGGTAAAAAAATGATGTAAAATGATTACTGACTTGACTTGGTTTTTGAAATGTGAAATCAACAGTATTTTTTTATATTGTCAGCGTTTCCACCAATTATATATAAAAAAATTGAATTATTATTATTATATTATATAATTCACCAAAATGTCGTTGCTTAGTTTTTCTCATTACTTCTGGCTTATTTTTTTCTTCATATAAACCTTATGATAAGCCAGGTGCACCCAAAACTTATCCTTCCAATATTCTGTCTACGCCATGGCGTAGATGTGTGGGTCTTGAATTTATGACAGCGTTTAGCAGTCGTATTTATGTCTGTGAATTAGCCAAACTGTAGTAAAAAGCTAGTAATTGAAATTACAGAGCGAGTGAGATGTACCACAACGCATCAACTGTTTTTATTGCTTTACAAATACGTAATCAATTATATAGTATAGCATGATACAACAATTCATGAAATTCGAACCAAAAACGAACGAATGTTTTCTGAGTATTGTCATTATTTTACGAAATTGTTTCACTGACTAAAAATGGCTTTCATTACAAAAAACATTAAGTTTAATTTAATAAACATTGCACATCATTATTTAGAGGTTCGCCGTAGCCAAGAAGATATGCATTACAAGTACCGAATTATTTGGTAGTGCATTTGTAGATTCAACTCCCAAAATCAAATCTTTTATTTGATTTTACATTTAGTTTTCGGTTTTGTAATTTGATTTGATATTTCTGAAAACGAAACGCAGATAGATTGAGAAGAGAGATCCTTCCTAAGCCCCCACTTGTAATCCTCGTCATCTCTAAAAGGAGATATTGCAATACTCTCTCGTAAAGATTAGGAGCTTTTTTGCCACTTTGATCGGGAATATTACACATTTTAAGCAGTGAAACATATTTTTTTTTCCATATGTAAAATTGTGCAGATTTGACGGATGCATGATTGCAATTAATAAAACTTTTAATCTTTTTTGATGATGACTAAAAGAATTGTTGATTTTATATGCGTATAATAATTAATAGTTACATTTTAAATATTCTTTATTAATTACATAATTTAACAATCGGCAAAACTGCTTGTCGTACGATCGATCAATCTTAATTCTTCTGATAATTTATTACTTGAGAAGAGTTTTCGTATGAGAGCTGGATATTAATCATAAGCTTATCGCTGTATGTAAAAAGAAAATGGAAGGTAAAATTACGATGACTCAATATGCTTTCATAAAAGCTTTTTCTAGGCTTATACCGTTCCTAGTTTGGCATTGCCTTTCCATGATAATCGAATAGGCAATTTATTATTTATAAAAACGAGCACTAATAAAAAGTATTATGTATGTTATGAATATTAAGCCGAAACATGAATACAATTAAAATCAGTAAAAATGAAAAATAAACAGCTTTACTTGTAAGTATAACGATATTATACCGTACCTTTCAATGGACGATAAAAACAATAATTGGCGATGGAAAATGTTTTCCTCTTTTACAAACGAAAATGTTTGATATAATTTTTAAAGAAACAATTCAATTTAAAACAAAAACCTATTAAGAAAGGATTAAAAATGTGTAACGTAATTTTGTGAGAGAGAAACAGATTGAAAAAGTTTTTAATGACATATTGATTCAATTTTTTTTTACCCTAACGCCTCTGTAAGAAAAGCTGTAACTAACAAGATTTTAAAATTTAGTTAGCTTTTTTCACGGCAATTTATGATGAAAGTGTGAAATTATTGTTGTTAAGCTTTGTGTAAAATTTGCGTAGAACGGTGATAGAAATTAGAAAAGATTTCGTTGTTTGATGTACACAATAATTAATATAATAAATTAATATTTAAATTGAGTTTCTTTATTTTCCATTTAAAAAATATTATACCATACAAAAATAAATAAATTGAGCTATATAATTTTAAAAGCTTTGTTGTATATTAATTAAGAACATTTCATTTCAAACGTGGAAACGTCATATATATATATTTTTAATTACGTTAATTTATTTAACAATAAAGTCCTCAAATACAACTATTGATTTTTAATCATTTTATAATATTCCAGTTAGGACTAGATTATAGAAATTGTTTTGGAAACTACACGAATTTATTATGTTTTTACTTGTATTGTTATTTTTTTATTTTGAATGAAATTCTAAAAAAAAATATTCTATTTAAATATAAATAACGAATCTTTGATAAAATATTTTAGTTTATAGATGCTTCTTAAATATTATAAACAAATATTTCACATTTCATAATTTTTAAATTTTCTGACTTATATTAAATCAAAACTTTTTGCCAATATATATATTTGTATTGTTCATAGATATGTCTAGAAATTTTACAGTTAAAATATAATATTAATGAATATTTAGTCAACAAAATTATGGTGTTGACGATTTTAAAATGACAAGGGAAAAACAAATATAGTAATTTATTCATTTTGGATGAATAGGCACAACTAAATACTTAAAATTCACATTTATTTCGTATAGTTTTAAAGGCACTCACCAGTGAATACGTAAGGTCCAGCCACGATGAGCTGCGGCAGGATGACCAGCCCCAGGACAGTCAAATGGTAGACGGCACGCATCCTGAACTCTTCACCGAGTCACTCGAGTACGTGGTGGAAGAAAGTAACTATCCGGCAACCGGCGGCGCGAATCCGGACGCGATTTGGTTAACTGTGACCACGGGAAGTTTTCACCGCCCTATATATATTATGCATCGCCGCCCTTCCCTTCATCCCCTGCTCGGAGGCCGCCTACGGCGACTAAGCCATGCAGCCCCTTGTCGCACGGGGAAAACTTTGAGATATATTACTTATGAAATGCTCAATGCGATCGACGCATTGTTGCGTTATTGCAATTTCGGATGCAATATCGTCATTATCCATTATTAATAAGATACATGTCGTGTGCAACACATCTGTACGCTTCTGTTACGCTGTCAATATAATTCTAGGTAAACGAACGATCGAAATACACAGATAATAGATTAAGTATCCACGTATTAAGCAATAACTCATTTTCATTTGAAGAATTGCTCTTATTCTGTTTCCGTATTTACCTGTTATATTTCGATAGTAATAATTTTTATATAATCACCAAAATCTCTTAAAATAATATATAATACTAACCGGTTCCCGGCAAGTGTTGCAATGCCACTCAAAGAAAGAAAGTGTTTGTGTTTTAATTTTGTTTATTCAAGTGCATGTTTTCTTTTTCTGTCTGTTTGACGTTTGCTGCCGATTGTCTATGGTACGACATTCACGCCATCTACTGTAAATTAATTGTACTATAACCTTCACGCAAGTGCAAGCATATGTTGTCAAAATGAACTGTATGACAGAAATACAAACATTGATTGTTATATATAAGACCTACTGTTAATTTTACTATGCCTATAATCTTCCCGGAAGTGCAAGCAAAAAGTTTGTCAAAGTTTTATTGCAATCGGATGAGTGGTGTGGCAACGCATAAATTACGAACAAACAACCATTCATTTTTTATATATTAGATTTAATGGAATTCATAAAATGCTTAATGAAGCTGTTTTAATAGCAGCGCCGAGATTATTAATAATCCTATCCATAAATCAGTATGGTCACTTAATTGAACTTGATTATTATATGCTATTTTTTAAAATCCATCCAACATAGCATAAATGCAAGTACACAAAATTACGAACGTATCCTAAATGAGTGATTCCCAACCTTTTTCGTGCCACGGACCCCTTAAACTGAAAACAATAATCTGCGGACTCCCGAATTTTTTTTTATTTCACAAGTTTATATTTTATCACAAAGAACGTTGAAAGAATGAACATTTCCAAAGACCCCTGCAAAAAACCTGTGGAGCCCAGGTTGGGATGCACTGTCCTAAATACTAATTCTTTTATGTACATTTTTGCAAACAATACCAGATGCATGAAAAAGTATCTGGTGACGGTGGTTTTGTGCCTCACATAAAATCTAAATGGGCCACAGGTTAAGTATCGCTGATTTAGATAAATTAAAAATGCTTAAATGATATTTTTAATATTCTAATTTGGCTAGTTCTCCTAGTGTCACCGATTAATTTATTTTGCGTAAAATTGTACAATCGAGAAAAAAACTCTCAGCAACGGCAAAACTGTCCGCGCCTTAAAAAATATTGTTATGGACTGGACAAAATTTTAGTTAATATACATGATTTCTTTTTTTACCATGTCCGCTCCCAATGTGGAGCATATGGATATCTAATGGAGCTTATCTCAACATAAGTGTTACTACGATAACTGCTTGTTACTCAGTTGCTCAACCTCTCTTTTTTCCAAAGAGTAGGAATAGAAGGATAAGGCTAGGACAGGACTAGTGGTTAGCTAATCA
Source organism: Himalopsyche anomala (assembly GCA_031772345.1). Lineage (NCBI taxonomy): Eukaryota > Metazoa > Arthropoda > Insecta > Trichoptera > Rhyacophilidae > Himalopsyche > Himalopsyche anomala. The sequence continues at coordinate 22,855,897 of CM062837.1, read as the reverse complement.
CTCTCGATACGCCCCGTTCATAGGATAGGATGGATGAAAGGGGAGAATTTAAGACATCAAATACATCTCCATGCCTTCGAACATAAATTCATAAATCAATTGAAAAATCAATTTATAAAACTGTCCGTACTGGGATTCGAAACCATGACCTCCGTAACCAAAGGCAACAGGCGGCTTAAGTAATAACATGAATATTGTGGTGAAATAAATGCGGTGTATATATTTGAAATTAATTAAGAAATTAAATATATCTCACACAATAAATTATAAATGAAAAAAAATATGTAACATGATCATGTTTGTGCTACATACGTATAACTTTGAGTGACTGGAGCATTTTATAGTTTTAATTTCATTAGCTGATTGATGACTAGAAATTTATGCTTTAATTTTGTAACAAAGAAAGTGTGTCAATTAAAAATATTAGTAGAATTTAATCGACACATTTTCTTACTTAAAGCAATTAAAAGACTTAGTCACCGTAAGGTTGAATGGTAAAATCTCTGCAACGTTTTTTTGTAACATTCATTAATTGATATTTCAATTTATTTATGAATTTAGGTTAAAGAGTACGAAGGGTCTTTCCTGAAAACGACATAGAGCGAGAGTGATAAGCTTTCCTCGAGTTCTTTTAAGTTTAATTTGTTTATTATTACTATCTCCGTAATACCAGGTTAAACTACTAAGCTATAACTAATTCTCATTAAAAGGTTCTCTTGATCATACAGTAGGAATCTACATACTTCACATCAAAGTATGCTATTTTGTTATCAAATTGGCATTTACCTTACATTCAAGCACCTTCAAATTATACATAGGTACTTTTATATTTTAACTCGATAAACAAAACGGTTGCTTGGCGATATCAATAAAATAAAAAAGTGTCCTTTAAAAGTATTATTTATTATACACAACAATCTCGTATGCAACCATTTATATTTCACGTCAATGATTTATTAATTAATTCCGATTGCTCTTTTACAATAAAGCAATCAAATACATAGAAACAATATTGATCAATTATTGCGCGCACGGGAATATATTCTTTTCACAGCAAACCGATATTCATCATGAACAATATCCAATAATAGTATTTGATGAAAATTCTCCGTGCAAATATGATTGTTGCGATAAATTTTATATTAAAAAATACCCCGTTGCTCTGCCATCTCGTTGAATTCTTTTATGCAGGCATTGTTTTATAAATGCATTAATTAAATAATTATGTTCACTATTACATAGTTTATGTAGTTTATTACATATTATGGAATATAGTTTTATTTTCTTGGATAGTTTTGGCAGCTTCATTTTGGAAAATCAATTTCAATGTGACATAAAAATTATAAGCTTTGTCTTTGTTCGTCAAACTACCATTAAAATTATGGCAGAGTGTTCTCAAATGCAGGATCATTAATTAAATAATTGTGTTCACTATTACGGAAGATTACATGAACATAGTTTTATTTTTTTGGATAGTTTTGGCAGCTACATTTTGGAAAATCAATTTCAATGTGACATAAAAATTATAAGCTTTGTCTTTGTTCGTCAAACTACCATTAAAATTATGGCAGAGTGTTCTCAAATGCAGGATCATTAATTAAATAATTATGTTCACTATTACGGAAGATTACATGAACATAGTTTTATTTTCTTGGATAGTTTTGGCAGCTACATTTTGGAAAATCAATTTCAATGTGACAACAAAATTATAAGCTTTGTAACCATACGTAATTTGTCTTTGTTCGTCAAACTATCATTAAAAGTTTGCCAGAGTGTCTCAGATGCATGATCAACCTCTCGTACTTCCTATCCATAAAAGTGTAATGAAGAAATGTCACTTTGTATTTGGAAAAACTTTTATGATGTGAAATTTGTGCTTTCTAAATACGCCGTTACCAGTGATGGATTTAGCACATAAGAGGCCTCAGTCACAATAAAATTTGAAGGCATTTTTTCGGATAACGTAAAAAGACTTGGGTCACCTTTGATTAACTCTTTCTACAACGTGGAGACTGATGGTTTTGGAAACACCAACAAACATCGATTTTTTAATGCATAAGCGAGTTTTTTTGTCGTGAAGTGCATACTGTCGATAGAGTGAATTTTATCTATAGATATTTTATCTGAAAAGTCAACAAAAAATACAATATGTATGAATATTTTAAAAGAAATTTACGTTCTGGTGCCTGGTGTATTATTTTGTTACTCTGAGAATCTGAGGTGCGAAATATCTTTGTTGAAATCATTAATTTTCAAGAACTAATAAAACGTATAAATTTAACTACAAAATAAAATACTCTTTTGTAGATTCTAATTACATATTTATTTCTTAGTACAAAACAATTATTCGTGTTTCAATATATGTAATACATTTCCGCCTAGTATTAAAAGTGGAAACATTAAAAATGACAACAACATTTTTTTCCCTCCCAATTGTATTTTATTTTATTTATTTATTTAATTAACATTGCACAAGGTTGAAAAATTATAAATTTAAAACTTTTACAATGGAGAATTTAATATTAAAATCAGTAGAAAAATAATGGCAAAGAAGTCAACTGAGTAAGCTCCGACGAACTCTACTTTAATACATAAAACATAGTATTCGTCGGAACTCACCCACGTCTACGTGGAATATGTCGACATCCGAAGCAATATTTTTAAACACTGTTAAAGCTCAGTGGCATCCCCATTGGCAGGCTGGCTCTACACCTTGGGAGAACAAACAATTCATGTCCACGATTTCTCAAAAAATAATCAGGAACATTTAGATTCACATTCTCAAGAATGGTGGAATTCTCATTTTGGCCACGTATAAGTCGAAAGAAATATTATGAAAATATATTATGAATATTTAACTTGTTAACCTCACCATATATTTTGTGTTTCGTCTAAAATTAATAAACTATGTAAGAACGAACTTAGCATCATGAAAATGACTCTTTGATTGACTTCCTTGTGCACTGTATGCCTATATGTACATGTATGGATATTGTATGAGGGAAAGCATATATAACGTGATTTGCAAATGAATGCATATAGTTTTCGCGAACTGGTTTCACTAAAGATTTCTCACTTCTGTAGTGATCACACCCTTCCGTCGGCAACGGTGGTAAGGAAATACAAACTTCCAAAACATTAGCGATGAAGGAGACTAGAAGAACTTTAACGCTGACTCGCCATAGTACTTAAAACTCCATAAATTTTGATATCCAGCAAAAAAAACAGTAAATAACTATCGGAATCCACAAAAAACGTATATTCACCTGATAAGGGTAGCATTTAATTCAAGTAATTTCAAATTCAATCTAGTTTGACATTTTGTTAGTGTGCTAAACCAACACCTACTCAGATTGTTCTGACGATGAAGAAAATGCAACCCAAGAGATATCGTGTCGGTATAAGAATTTTCCAAGTTGTAATTTACCTTTCTGCCAAAATAGGTTTTGTGCGCTCGCTTTTCCAACATATCTCCATTAAGTGGATTTAGCCGGGCGGCATGTGAAGAGACAGCAGGTTTTTTAGTGACTACATTTCAACAGAATTAATTTCACTTTCTACTATCGACGTATTTCTCCGAACCAAACATTTTGCCGACACACCCTCAGGTTATCCATGATAAGGTTTTACATCCCGATTCGGTTTTTCGTTCCGGGATTAAGATGTATTAAAAAATCAATTCCGGTATTATAAAATATACTATAAAATGTATATATACAAAACAATATACTTCTTATATTAAATTAAGACGTAGTTTTAAAAAAAACATCTTATTCTCTCATATCAAGTAAAGTATTGAAATATTTCCTCAGCGAACTGTGTATTTTCCCATCCTTGTATTTATGTAGACCAGGATTTCTTAACGGTGGGCCATGTGGCCCCCCAGGGGGCCACAGCATGTTCTAAGGGGGCCACAGAGATTTATTTTTGTTTTGGGGAGCCACAACACAGCTAAGGGGGGCCACAGGCATTTATAAAACGATACAGGGAAGAGCATAATGGCAGACGTCGCGCAGCTATTTTTTGTAAATCCGTAAATAAAATAAATTACTGGCATTCTAGATTCGAAAATTTCGGAAGAGCTATAAAAAAAGGTGGGTTTTTGAAATTATAATTTTCACGGGAAGACAAAACAATGGTATGGGAGCCACAGAAATATAAAGACAATCGAAGGGGGCCACGCTCCCAAAAAGGTTGAGAAACACTGATGTAGACCAGTGATGCACAAACTGCGGCCCTTTTTGAATTTTGTGGCGGCCCTTAAATCTTTTTCTCAAACATATTTTTTTCACGTAAAACATTTATTTAATAAATGTAAGCAAGCTTTTTCTTCAATGAAGGAGAATAAATCGGTTCATAGAAACAGGCTTACAAATATTATGTCAAATTAAAAAAAATAGTTAAAAATTAAGACCAAGAGCGCATTAACTAATGAATTGCATATAAATGAAACATAAATATTTCACAATGAAACGATTTTTAATAAACAAGTAATCATAATCCTTTTTTTGCATGGCTTATTTATTTTAGAAATAACACGGTCAAAATAATAAAATGAAACTTATTACTCATTTATCTAAATTCACTTAATCTTTTTTACACGGTTTTAAGGCTGTTTTACAAGGGACGTACATATTTTCTGAATAAAAAATGATTGAGCGTACTTAAAATCATTTTTTTCTTTGCAACCCGAACCCACGATAATTTGTTTTATGCGGCCCGCTAGAAGATAGAAGGTTGTGCATCACTGATGTAGACTGACTGGTGACTTTCATCTTTTACAAAGAGAAGAGCTCTTGTTCTATTTCTCTTTCTTCTCTTGTATTTGAGTGTTGTTTTTTGATTGTTGTATTTATTTTTTCTTCTTGTTTCCCTTCTTTGGTGCCTGTTTGATTCTTATTAATAATTGTAGTCAATGTCCTTTTCATCCGGGGTGTGACATCGTCAACCAGTCAGGTGAGATGGGGAGTGATGGAAGTAAGGGGGTTTTAGGGAAGTTTGAGCAAAAGGACATTCCGTGGTCTCGCGTGTACGTATGGGGATAGTCTATGTAATCGTCAAGTAATGCTTTTATCGTTGAGTCATAATGATCAATCATATCACTGTAAAATTGAATCCCGAGTATATATCACATGAAAAATGGACTATCGGGATCCCGGTATTGCAATCCCTAATCCCGAATGACGGCTCAATCAATCGTTGTTTCTGTATGCAGGGGAGCGTCATTTACGCTATCAATTATAATTCAGTTATGATATTGGAGAACAAGAGGTGTTTTAAATGTCAGTGGTTCTTAAATTGGTTAAGTTTATTTTTGAGATTAGCAATAAAGCAGTCTCTATAATGTCATCTAGTAATGTATTTTTATATTTGCAGGGTAATAATGAGTGACATCAAAGGTGAAATTATCGCATTTAATTCGTTAAGAATTTGCATATTCAGTTATTATTTATATTTTCAAAATAAGTCATTTAGTATTGTGTTATTTATACGAAAGTAATTGTAGTATGTCGCCTGCTGTGGCTCAGTTGGTTAGAGCTTGCTCTACCGATCACGCAGGTCTGGGTTCGATTCCCGGTAAGATCACAGTGCATTTAAAAAATATTCAATTCAAAGTTGTGATCTAAGACTGGGTGTTTGTGATGTCAATTCACATTATTTCCTCTCCTCCCATCCTTCTGATCCTTTGGTAACTGGGTGTAGCAATAGCGATTGGTTAACCACTAGTCCTGTCCTAGCCTTATCCTTCTAACCTTACTACTCTCTTTGAAAAAAAGAGAAGTTGAGTGACTGAGTAACAAACAGGTCTCGTAGAAAAAACTTCTGTTGAGATACCTCCATCAGGAGGCTATATGCTCCACAGTGGGAGCGGACAAGGATATAAAAAAAATGTAGTTGACCATTATCCTTTTACTTTCTAATACCATATTGCTTTTCGGTAAAATTTGATAGTGAAAGTCTTCATCAGCAAAAAAGTTAACCACAAAAAAAACAATGCTAGAATTTCACTCATAATTGCAGATGTTAAAATGTATTTTTAACTCGATTTTTAATGAAGATTTAAATTACTGGCAAGTCTTATAGCACTGGTTGTGTACAAGGATCGCATGACAAGGTAACAGTATCAGGGCAAGCAGCACTGTGACGTAGGAGTTACAATAGAAAAGTCGAACTGAAGTGGCTTAGTTGAAATCTCTCTGTGATTACCTTAAGATATTTGATATTAATTTGATGCAGATTTTAATAAGTGAATAAATTACGAATGTTTTTTTTTTTTAATTCACTTCATTTAATTTTGTAGTACTATCTTTAGGTCTATGGTCGAATTGACAGGCTTCCTTCAGGTAACTTTATATGTTTAATGGTTGTTACTTGGTAGAACTCCATTATAATAGGCTAAAAATAGCAACGTATTTAGTTCTACCGTTTTTGAATTATTAGTTGATAGCAATTTCGGCTTTTGCCACGTTAGAACTATGTTTAAACTTACATTTTTCTCAGCTGTATATACTCGCTAGTGTGAATGGCAAGATGTATTGCGTATATCTTCACTACGGAGTACTGAGCAAACTATATGTTTAAGCATAGTATTGACGATGGCGAAAGCCGAATTAGCTATCAACTAATAATACAAAACTGTATAACTAAAATACGTTGCTATTTTTAGCCTATTATTTAATGTTGTCATAATTCAAAAATCATTCACTATCAAATAATTTTACACTTCTTAAAAACAAGTGTCAAAACTTACAAACGTTTTTTAAAAAAATGCTCGAATACAATAAATAAAAAAATGACTATTACGAAAAGGTTTTTCAAATTTTGAAAACACCAATAAACAGGTTTGTACCAAAATTTCAATGAAATTTAAGATGATCAAGAAAGAACAAAAGCTAATTAAGATCTTTCCGTGTGCTTATAACCCTAAGTCGATAATAGCATTTAAAAAGTAATTAATTCAGTAATTAAATAATACGTAGGCATAATCTATTTTAAGATACACTGTAATCATCCCTTATTTAGTTATATTTAAGACGAAATATCCCTTTTGTCAAGATGACATCATCGTGCAAAAGGTTGTAGTTTTATGACGGAAGCGTTTGTTCACCTCAACATGACATGGTTAATTTCAAGATGTTTCAGATTTTTAGTAAAATATTTTTGTGTTTATCAGCATAAATACTATTTATAAATTTAAATAATTAGTCCCAGCAATTTATTTTGAGTAGTAATAATATTATGAATCTAGAGATAAAAAAAGTATTAAAAATAAATAGTTAAGCTCTATTAAACAATATATTTTAATTAAAGATTTCGACTGTAGGTGCTTGGTGCAATTTCAATATTAAATTTGAATCGTTCAAATTATGTACATTCACATATGAAATAAACAGAGCGCAATTGAACAGTCTTCCGATTTTTAATGAAATGTTACACATGCCTAGCTTTCCACTTTTATACCCTATATAAATATAATCATAAAACCTTTTCCGACAAAAAGAATAAATATAATTCTTAAAATTACTCACCATTCAAATCTGTGGGCATTCCCATGGGCTTATCCTTTTCGCCAGCAATTATTTTAAATTTAATGAAAAATTTATTTCTTATTTCATTTATCACTTGAACGCATGAAGATGCCGAAAGCCGAAACCGTTAAACGAAACGTTACTGACAAAATCTGTGTGAATGTAAATAATTTTATCGATTCAAATTTAAATAATACATTGTAGTATATAATAGTGTTTGAAAACTTAATGACGCGTCTTTTAAAGGTTTTGGCAAACGTCTTTTGAATGTTTATACCGACCACTTCGCCCAGATTTTCCAACGATTATAATGATTTTTAATAGGGTAAAATATCACGGTATTTCAGTTCTACAGTTTTTTTAAAAAGTTAAAGGTTGATAGCTATTTCGGCTTACGCCATCGTCAAAACTATCTGACGATGGCGTACTAGTTCTGACGATGGCGTAAGCCGAAATAGCTATCAACCTTTAACTTTTAAAAAAAACTGTAGAACTGAAATACCGTGATATTTTACCCTATTAAAATGGAGTTCTACCAAGTAAATGGATAAAGTCAATAAATAATGATTTTTGTCGACGGATTCGGAGGTAACTGTGTGAAACCTCATTTTTTAAATATTAAACTTAATATGAATCTCTTCAGATGCAACTATTTTCAGACTTACTATCATGCAGATACTAATTATAAATAAACTAAACTTTGATTATTATTATAAACGTATAAATTTTAAAGTAGCAATTATGGTTTTGTCTTTTTTTCTTTTATATTTCAACAACAAAAATCAAAAACGACTTTTCCCATCAAGCTTATGAGTATAACTCGAATTACTTTCGATGGATTCGGCATTTATTTTGTGGAAGTTCGTTTGAATATAAAATTAAAAATAACTTGTGGTATCTATCGCCTCTCCTGTGGAGACTGTCATGCTTTTTATGTAGGGTAGACAGGTAGAAAATTTAATTTTAGAATTAAAGAACATGTAAGATGTCTTAAAAGTAATAATTTTCCAGAGTTTGCCAATCACCTAATAGAATACGATCATAATTTTAATCAGAGTAGTAACGTAGAAATACTTCACCGAGTAAATAAAAAAGCTAAACAAATTTTAGAATTTTTAGAAATAAATACAAGTATTAACAATAAAGAATTATTATTAAATAATATCTTAAATATGACAGGTTGCTCGCCACTACTAAATTTATTTTAAATGGTTTAAACCTGCTTAATTGATGCAACTCATTAGTTAATCATTTCTTAAAGTAAATGTCATTTGTATTACCATTATTGTTTGTTTGTTTTTCTATCATCCCCTCCTTGCCTCCCGTTTTTATTTTAATTTTTAAATTATATCAGAATAGTAAAATTAAAATCATTTGTACCTTAAAGCATTTGGGAAAGTAAGATTGTCTGAGGATGCCTTTGAAAGAGGCAAAACACGTGTCACAGTTTGTAGCACAATAAGTGGAATATTGTTATTTTTAATTGTATATAACTCGTAGAGTCTATATAAACTATAAACTGAAATTATTATATTGACATAGAGTAATACACATATCATAATTATATCAAATCATTACATTTTAATGTCACCATGAAAAAGAATGTACATATGTATTATGATTGCTTTCCCCATTGGGAGAAATGATGAAATGAGTCTGACGTGTGGCAATCAAACGATCTTTTATTTCGGGGCCGTTGTACAAAATGTATTTTATATGATCTTAGGAATTCCCCGAATAGAATTTCCCGGTGGTTTTTTTCCTATGCTGCCGCGATACATTTGATGAAAAGCATACATCGACGTATATATTTATTATCTACATAATTTGTGTGACAAGCTTCAGAATCATTTAATTGTATTGCTTTTTGTTATTTCGTTTCGATGTGATATTAAATTGTAATCATTTATCAATAATAATTGAAATACAGTCGAACCTGGTTATCACAATTACGAAAATAGAGAGATCTCGGATGTATTGAGGTAACATTCGTTGACATTTAAGTTTATGGTTTTCTCCATACAACGCTTCCCAACGCGGTAAATCTATTTCTACCTTTAGTTTAAAAGAAATTTGAACTTATCGTGCTAAATTATTACTTAAAATTTTACCATAATTTCAAACAACTCTGTAGTCTTGAAAAAACATTATCTTTCGCAGAATAGGCAAAATGTTTTGTCATTAGTGTGTCATAAGGATGCGGGTTATTAAGAAAAATTATGTCAAAGGTTTTAGCGTTGACTTAATTTTACAGTAATTAGAATTTTCTCTTGTGTCTGAAGAATATTTTCATTACGGTATTTCACATCAATGAATTTTAAGGAAGTTGTTTTCATTTTGAGAAAAGAGCTGCAGACATATACACATTGATATTAAAAACAACATAAATATTTATATCATACCGTTATACCATTATGTAATATGAGCATAGAAAATCTTACCGCCCGCCCAGTAATTAATTGCTTACAGTTTACCGCCGCATCAATTAATCGAATAAATAATTTATTATTAATCCATGTCGTCATGAAGTCTTTTCTAGGAGAACTGCTTGTTTCTTAGTTGCTCAACCTTTATTTATTTTTGAAGAGAGTAGGGATATAAAGAATAGTGCAAGAAGTGCTAATGGTTAGCAAATCACTCTCGTTGTATTAAGACTGGGAGGGACCTTTTTAGACATCACAAACTGTCTTGCCATGCTGTGTGCCGCAAGAAATCTCAAGGTGTGCCAGGAAAGAAGAAGCCACAAAACAATTCATTTTAAATAATGCCTATTCATTCAAACTGGTTTATTAGAAATAAAATCAAAAACACAAGAGCGGTTACATATCGACTGTGGAAAGAAAAAAGGACGTAACCCATACATAGCAAATTTAACAAGAGGTACAAAAAACGTGTTTTGATGATTTTGGGCCATATGCAAATTATGTGTGGAAGATGCGAAGAAGAGAATTTTTTAAAAATCCAACGATCGATTTAAATTTAAATAAGACCAAGCACGTTGATATTAGGTATAACACATAAATATTTAGGTCCTACGGTGAATTTGACTTTTTTAAAATTACTCTTTAACTGACGTTATGATTTATATATAATATATAAATTGAGACCGAGGAAAACATACTTTGAATTTGAAGATGAGATGAGAAGAGTTTCTCAGAAGATGCGTCTCCAGATGTACTAGTAAAAGAAAAATAATTAAATGTATTATAATAGACCTCGATTAGTGAAGATATGCCGTAGAATATGTATATATTTTTAAGTTGTTTTTAAACAAACTGAGAGCTGTCAAAAAATCAAATTTTACTATCCATAGGATGTACTCGGCGGAACTGAGGGATGCTGGCATGTCGAGGGAGGAAGCAAAGCAATTGGCGGGAGACAGGGAAACATGGAGGTGCCGCGTGGCGGCCATATGCTCCACATAGGGAGCAAACATGGCCAAAGAAGGAAGAAGAACTATGTATAATATTTATAATGCTGCTAATCATAGAAATTTTGAATTTTGAAAAATTCCGTTTGATATCAGTTCTGATAGTCCATAATAAAATTTATGAATGGAAATAACAATTAGTGTTAAAAAACGTTTGTTCCTATAAAAATGAAATCATAAAGTTGACACATTCAAGCAAACCGTAATTTCTGCAACACCCAAATCATCATTTCCCAAGCTCTGTATTAATTGTGTGTCAAATCACTTTTATAATGTTTACTTCACAGTATTGATTGAATCAATATTCCTGAGATACAAGGGATAATAATATTTTTGCAGGACGTTGCTGGTGAGACTAACAATGAATTTTAATTTGTCACTTTGTCAAAAGAAAGTAATGCTAGAATTAAAAAAAGATAAATTAAACGAAATTTTCTGATTAAGTCAAATATTTTATTTCATTTTTACCATGTCCGCTCCGAATGTGGAGCATATGGACATCTAATGGAGTTTATTTCAACAGAAGTGTTTCTAAGAGAACTGATTGTTAGTGAGTTGCTCAACTTCTCTTTATCCAAAGAGAGTAGGAATAGAAGGATAGGGCTAGGACAAGACTAGTGTTTAGCTAATCACTCTCGATAAGCCCCGTTCATATGATAGGATGGATGGGAGGGGGAATTTAAGACATTGCATACATCCATGCCTTCGAACAGAAATTCGTAAATCGATTGAAAAATCAATTTATAAAACTGTCCGTACTGGAAATCGAGCCCGTAACTGAAGCCAACAACGTTGACCATTCGACCACACAGCCAACCATTTTGTCACATAGTTTTAGATTAAGTCAATTACCGAATTTTAAATATATTAATTCTTTTTCAACTCGACAAATGATTAGAAGTTAATACATATAATAAAATACGTGTGCAACACTTCGGCTGCTTAAATTGCCATCACTACATATAGAATTACACTGATATAGAATATAATATAAGCTAGCGTAGAAAATATTTTTCAATAACAGGCATGCTTTAGCTGATCCAAGTCTACATACAAATTAAAGGAAAACGAATTAGTAATACGGCACTTGGACCTTCATCAACTTTTCGGATATAAATTAACGAACCATTTTTATAGCTAGTGTTGGTTACATTGCTCCAAGTAGATGTCACGTTGTTTTTAATATCGGTTTCTGCCGGTTTTTTATTGTACAGTAGTAACATTCGTTCTTTGAATTCTCAAAAAGGAACTTACAATCATGTTTTGTTTAATATTATATATATACTGCTGAAATGCTGCATTGGAAAATATGATTATTAGTGGGCTCGGATAAAGTTGTAATCTATCTATATAAATGATTGTTTGTTTGTTAGTACTTTATGCGTTGCCACACCGATTGCAATAAAACTTTGACAACATTTTTGCTTGCACTTCCGGAAAGGTTGTATACATTATATATAAAAATCAATGTTTTTATGTCTGCCGTACAGTTCATTTTGACAAAGTATGCTTGCACTTCCGTGAAGGTTATAGTATAATTAAATAGGTGGTGCGTGTGTCGTACCATATACAATCGGCAGCAAACGTCAAACAGACAGAAAAAAAATGCACTTCAATAAAAATAATTAAAATACAAACACTTTCTTTCATTGAGTGGCATTGTAACGCTTGCCGGAAACCTGCTAGTTAATTTATATTATATATATATAGCCGTGGTTTATCTGAAATAAGGCATTGATATCTAATAAAGAAGTTTATTATTAAAATGGTTCACTATTGGATATATGAAGATGTGTTGCATCATCAAATTTGTATTGGTTTGTACTGAGAAACGATTCGTTTCTGTCGCAAATTTTCTAGAAAATTGTACACTTTTAAAAATATTGCATTATCATCGAGTTGTCTTTCTACAAAAGAACAAAAGAATCAGTATTGTTTGATGAGATGACGTACATAGGGAGGGAGGTAGGGTGAAAGATGCTCGACTTGACGTAGCGAAGGTAAAAATCAGCGCGTCTACCCGCTGAATTAGTGGAAACAACATATTATATTATACTACCTCTTTCTAAGGGCGCTTTCGGCGAATTATCGACGGCGACTCGCGATTCGTGGAAACGCCTACCCTTATTTCACCCGGAAACTGCAGTGCCTTGCGGTGTTGTTTGTATTAAAAGGGTTGGTAATGAAATTTTAGAATATCGAATGAATAGTTTTGGTGTATCTAGATTCTAGATTAATATTAATTCAATGTAGTTTGGTTTATTATTTCAGGGTGAATTAAAAAATGTAGTTGAGTTGTTAAAAGACTAGTCAAACTTGGTTATTACGAGGCAGATGAAACCGACTGAATTTGTTCGTTAAAAGTATTAGTCGTTATATCAGAGAAAAGATATTTTTAAATGTTTACAAGCATACCCATCACACGAAGACATGAAGTATCTGGAGCGGTCACATAACACAAAAAGTCGTAATTCAAACAAAAATACACAAATTTATTTACACACCCGTTACACACATATTACATTTTTCTGTCAATGCACTTTTCTAATAAAATTTAAAATTCATGCTTGTTTCATTGTTTTCTTGAATTTCCCCTCAAATCACTCAACCCATTAAAAGACTCTTGGGCGATCTCTTTTCGACTAAATTCGACTAGCTCGTCAAATATATCGACTGTGGAAAGGAAAAAGAACGTAACCCACACATATAAAAATTTACAGGAGGCGCAAAAAACGTGTTCGATGATTTTGGACCATATGCAAATTATGAACTATACACAACCTTGAAGTGTACGGAGACTTATACACTGGTATTTAATTGACATAATCTAATATTTATAAATTAAATTGTCTAGGAAAAACCTTTTGTTCAGTCTTCTGTCTTAGTTTTAATTTTTTACAAGATCTTTTTCAAACTTAAAAGCTAAATTTAGATACTAATACGGCATTTGCAGCTTGCATCCTTTTGATAGAACGTGTATCAAGTTTGATACATTGTGATTATCGAAAAAAACTGCTTTGGTAAAAAACTGAGGGTAACGTCCTTTTTCCTTTTCACAGTCGATATCATTTTATAAGAAATTTTCTACGGTATGCCCAATAAGTAGCTCGTTATAAAAGTGAATTTATGTATTGAAAAAACCATAAACTAAAATGCCAGCGATTATCTCCTTATTACATCCGAGATTTCGCTATTTCCGTGATCGTAATAACCGAGTTCGACTGCATATCGTTTGTGATTTATAAAGCTTTCACAATGATTACAAACTAATATATACATACATTCAATTACAACCAACTTTTAATATATCGTGTTTCGCACCGAAATCTATCCATTAAGCTTTTCCAATTATGATGTAAATACAGTGACGTTCTTAGGCTATGTGCCACCCCTAGGCAGAGCTCTAAAATAGCGCCCATTTTTTTTCACTTAATTCCCATTATTCTAGGAACACATTTACAAATATAGAAGCTCAAATATTCTACTCACCTTTTTATTCAAACACATGTTTTGTTACTTATTCTGTTTTGCTTTCAGATGATTCACGAATAAATATTATTCAAAAGCTCATATTATTGTTCAATATTTCCGAAACAATAACTATTACTTTCACTGCACATCATAAAAAATAATGTTAATTTTAAATGACTTTACATTATATAAGTATCGATTCTTGATTTGATACTTTATTTATCAAAGACATTGTGGCACCATATTTATTCTAATCTAAATTCATGTCAAAAATATTTAGTCATTTAAAAAAATCTGTGATCATTTGCCGCTCTCTATAATTTGCCGCCCCTAGGCAACTGCCTACTCGCTTACGTCCTCGGGACGTCCCTGTGTAAATATAAAATAAATCATTATTAGCTAGGTTTAAAAATACTTAATAAAGAAAATAAAATAATATATACGGTTATTTGTTAATTTACACTCTAAGAAAGGTTGAGCAACTGAATAACATGCAGTTTTCGTAGAAACGCTTCTGTTGAGATAAACTCCATTAGAAGTACATATATATTGGGAACGGACAAGTTAAAAAAAATTTAAAACTACGGTTGGAAAAAGATTAATATCACACAAAGACAAATACTAGTTGTGGTTTTTGTATCTCGTCCTATTTTGTATATAAAGTAAATAAATTCTTCAAATTTTTAAATAACTACTGCAAAATAATACAAGCAGACTAACGATTGTATTTTACTAGCAGAGTGCAATCTAATATATAAAAATAAATGTTTGTTTGTTCGTACTCTATGGGCTGCCAAACCGCTGATCCGACTGCAATTGGCAAACTTTTTGATTGCGCTTCCGGAAAGGTTATAGGCATAGTAAAATTAACTTACAGTTGGTCTTATATATAATATAAATATCAATGTTTGTATGTCTCCTATACAGTTCATTTTGACAACGTATGCTTGCACTTGCGCGAAGATTATATTACAATTAATTTACAGTAGGTGGCGGATGTGTTGTAACATAGGGCATAGACAATCGTTAGCAAACGTCAAACAGACAGAAAAAAAACATGTACTTCAATAAATACAATTAAAACACATTATATTAGTGAAAACACAATATTCCTTTGTACTTCGTTCCACTTTATTTAATATGTCAGGACAAATTTATTAATCTGATATGACTTTTTAATTATATGTTAGATGTGTTAAGCATTTTAATTTTGTGTTATTTTAGAATCACTTTTAATGTAATTGGTAATTTCTTTTCAATGCCAATTGTTGTTTATAACTGTTCATTTTTGTATAAATAGCATGGTTAAATTATATTTCTTGTCAGTTGACGATGCTCGTAATGAGCGAAACCGGTCCTGACATATTAAATAAAGTAGAATGAAGTACAAAGGAATATTGTGTTTTTACTAATATAATGCCTTTCCACCAAGTATTGACAGTGAACACCCTAAAAGTTACACAAACACTTTCTTTCTTTGAGTGGCATTGCAAATTGCAACGCTTGCCGGGAAGCGGCTAGTATATTATAATTATTTATAAGAAAATGTAAAAGGTCACAAGTTTGAAAACTGTAATTTTACGATGTCCCTTCTCATTCATAAAAAATGACACTGTTTTAAACGTTATACAAAACATTAATGTGAGTGACTTGAGTTTTTCTAGTATAGACAACGTATACTAGTAAATTGATATAAAGAGATTGACGTGGACCAGAATGAGATTTTTCTCATACTGAAAGATTGGCATGAATGCTTTGCGATAAGGCTGTTTTAAAATCAGGGGGATGATTCGCCATATGTTCTATTTCGGTCACACTGTCGTACTTTTTTTAGCAACGAGATTTTATCTTTGGATTAATAATACAACACTTTCTTTCGGCTGGGTAGAGTCGTTCGAAAATTCACCAACAAAGCACAGTGTCAGATAAAGCTAATAGTATGCAGTGAGACTCTTGGTTAAGTCTGATTTTATGAACGTAATCATTCAATTAGTTAATTTATATGTTTATACACAGTACCGGCGCGAGGTTATTTGGCGCCCTAAGCAACGGTTATTGGCGCGCCCCCTTTTTAGAAAACTGTGGAATATTTTTTTTATATGCATGTTCGCTTATAATGTGGATTACATGGCGTCCATGGAGGTATCTCAACATAAGTTTTACGAGAACTGTTTGTTACTCAGTCGCTCAACTTCTATTTTGCGAAGTATATAGAATACGATACATAATTATAACGAAAAGATACAAGCATAATAAAAAAAACGTACTATTATTTGTTATTAGATCATAAATAAATAATTTGATATCTCAATTTATGTGCCCCCTAATGATATGCGCCCTAGGCGATTGCCTATTTCGCCTGTATGGTGGCGCCGGCCCTGTTTATACATTGACAAATAAATTAGCATAAATTAATTGTATTTACCAGGTTTTCATTTGTGAAGCTAAACCTCGCATATGATGTTGGAATGATGTAGGTAAGTCTACATAGATAAAACTCTGAGAATTTTGTAGGCAGGATATACCGGCTTTCTAATTTTTGGATGTTTTCTTTGCGTAGTAGAGTTATTTTATAATCAGACTGTAATTATTTTCATAGGTTACGTCTCGAGGTGAATTTATAATAATAGTGGAAAATGTGTAGTATGTTAATACGGCATATGTTCATATACTATTATAGCTAGACTTACCATACATATATTATTTCACCGTTGGATAGGAATCAAACAATAGCATTATTTCACAATTTAATAAAATTATCAACAAGCATGCAAAAGTAAAATACATCTTCTTCTTCTTCTTTGGCCATGTTCGCTCCCTATGTGGAGCATATGGCCGCCACGCCGCACCTCCATGTTTCCCTGTCTCCTGCCAATTGCTTTGCTTCCTCCCATGACATGCCAGCATCCCTCAGTTCCGCCGAGTACATCCTATGGATAGTACTCGACGAACGTCCGGGACACCGGAATCCCACCGGTCGAAAGAAAAGGCAGGCAGGATTGAGGCTTTCTGGAGGCATCCGCAGCACGTGACCCAGCCAGGTCCAACGTCTCTCCATAACCACTGACGTGACGGGACGCTGTCTTGTACGCTCCCTTATCTCTGAATTCCTCAGAAAATCAAACCATCTCACCCCCATTATCCGACGCAAGCATCTGTTCTCGAAGCTCAGTATACGGTTTTTCTGAGTCTTCGTCAGGTGCCATGATTCGCAACCGTAAAGCAGTACCGACAGAATTGAATAAGTGGCATTTGGTTTTAATCGAGTACAGCTGTGTGTCCCAGACAGTCCGCATTGAGTTGAAAGTTGCTCCAGCCATTCCTAAACGAATGGCGAGCTCCTTAAAAAAAAAAACATACTTAAACCAATAATATTGGTCAGCAACTAAAACCTATTTAAAGAATGGTAAATGAGAGCCGATAATTTTAATGTTTATTTTACACATAAGAGATATAGAAATGTTGATTTTGTCATATTTCTACATTACGCGTCATACAGCATCCATTTTTCATCACTTGATAAATAAATGACTTTCCGTGTTTCACAATTCGATGACTCATTCGCCAATGATGATCAATAACCTGTCTAGTATTGGGAGAAGTATACGACATAATCTAACAAACAAAGAAAACCTGAATAATACGTCAAACCTGTTGGAATACGGGACGAACGTTCAAGGGCGTATGGTAAGCCTACATCTACGATAAAATATCAAACCCTTATGTCAATATTTTTATTAGCTTCATTATTCAAGTTATGGCGTCGTGGTTAAATTAATTTACATAAAAAAACGAAATACGAATGTAATTTTAATTGAAAGATACATTTTTAATATTATAAGCTGACTGTAATTAATACTGGTAAAATAATATTAATAACTGTCTTAAATTATGATGCATTTTATAATGACTGAAACGCAGTCTTTGAACCAAATGGATGGATATTTAATTTTTAAATTTCGTTTCCATTTTGTAACTTCTTATGCAATCAAAGACTAAATGATATTGTATAATAAATATAAAATTTATTTAGTCATTAATCGTTTAAATACCGCGCAAATAAATCATTAATATGTCCCAGAGATACTGCGTGTTTTTGAGAAAAATAATTTTGCCTAATATACACTCGAATTCGATATTTTAAAAACTTATATTGACTCAGTATAGATAGCACTACACATATTCATCAAAATATTGCTATTATTCTATTATAATGCCAAGTATTTTATGTTTTAAATGTCTTGGACATCATTGTTCGCTTATATATGTTCCGGACACCTGTGTCTGTTTGGGATCCAAGTGGTTAAACTTGCTTTTTATTGTTTATCTAAGTGTGCCATGTGATTGTTTTCTTAACTGTCATTTTTAAATTAGTTGTACCTATTGGGAAAAACATATCGATACACAGGCATTGATTAAAGTTCCTTAAATTTTTGTTAACAACGCGAATTAATCGTACAAAATAATTAACAGGTTATCTGGTGGGAAGGTGAAAGAATCATCGCTACCTTTAATAATAAATTCAATTTAAAAAAAGGGTGTCAATCTTCGTAAGCAAGACATTTTTAGACACAAAAGTGATGTACGAAAAAGTCAAATACTGCTTATCCAAAACCAAATTTTCTATTTAATATAAATACATAATGTAGATTGCATAGTTGAATCAAACTGGTTTGGTGATTTATGACAGTGCGTCACCAAAATGAATTGCTCCTCTCACCACAAGCTTTCACGTGGGCCGCTTGTCGCAATAAATATTTTGATGTTTGGTTCATGGCATTCAATGAATAAATAAAAATCTAATAAAATTTTCATCCAAGTTACAAAATTTACAACAAATAGCAGTCCATTTTGAAAAAAACACTCGGCATCTAGCCACTGATTAATTTAAGAACAATCAGGAATTGTACACTCTTTGTAATGATATATAATATACGACAGTTATATTGAACACATTGTTTATGTATACATATCGATTGTGGAAAGGAAAAAGGACGTAAAATTTTACAGGAGGCGCAAAAAACGTGTTTTGATTATTTTGGGCCATATGCAAATTATGAAATATACACAACTTTGAAATGCACGGAGACTTCTAAACTGGCGTTTAATTGACATAATATAAAATAAATTAAAGAAATTGTCTAGAAAAAACTTTTATTTCAGTCTTTTTTCTTGGTTTTAATTTTTACAAGATCATCTTTTTTAAACTTAAAAGCTAAATTTAGATACTCATTCGGGATTTGCAGCTTACATCCTTTTGATAGAATGTGTATTAAGTTTGATACATTGTGATTATCGAAAAAAACTGTTTTGAAAAACCCGTGGGTTACGTCATTTTTCCTTTCCACGGTAGATATATTGAGTAATATTGGATGAAACTTGAGCTTTTGATTGAAAGTCTGGAAAGCAAAACAAAAACCGGTCGATTGATGAAGTGTTTCTAAAGGATTAGCAACAATAGATTGTTAACAAGAAAGAATAAAATACACTTTTTTTAAGATTTCGACTGAAGGTGCTTGGTGGAATTTCAATATTAAATTTGAATCATTCAAATTATGTACACTCCCACAGATTTTGTCACTAACTTGAACGCCTGAAGATGCCGAAAGGCGAAACCCGGGTCGTTAGTGACAAAATCTGTGGGAGTGTACATAATTTGAATGATTCAAATTTAATAAAATACACATTTGTACTAATTCACACTTTTATTTAATAAGATCAGGACCGGTTTCGCTCACGAAGAAAATTATTCACTGATATGACGATACAATGTGACTGAAAAAAAATGAAATTAATAATTTGTTATACGGTAAATCAACTGTTTATTACACCTTATTAATTTCATTTCGTTGTTTGTATAAATAACACTGTAACATTGCATTCCCTGATCATTTGATAATCCTCGTCATGGGCGAAACCGGTCCTTATCTTATTAAATACAAGTGTGAATTAGTACAAATGTGTATTTTATTTTGTGAATATAATGCCTTCCCGCCAAGTATTGACAGTGAACACCCTAACAGTGGGTATATTTACCATTATGCAAAAATTTTCGCGAATATTAATTTTAAGCAATAAAAATGTTGAGAAAAAATGTGCCGGAACGCCGTTCCACGGCGTTACATGGAAAAAAGCAGTGAATTTAAAAGTATGAGAAAGTTAAGATTACGGTATACCTTATTCTTTGAATAATTAGTGATAAAAAGAGGCTGTATTGAAACGCTTATTCTGTTTCCCTTTCGAAGCCAACAGTTGTTTGCATTTACGTGATGATTCTTCAGTAATTAATTTAATTTACATACAAATTCTGACGTAGTGCAGTCACCGTCCCTCTCTTTCTCATGATTTGATTCTGTTTACCTTTATATTTATGCAGTGCCGGGGCGAGGTTCTTTAGCGCCCTAGGCAACGGTTATTAGCGCGCCCCCTTTTTAACAAAACGTCCCATTATTTTTTTCGAAATAATGAAAAAAAAACAACTGAGAATCATTAGAAATATATATATTTTTACTATATCTATGACCGCTCCCAATGTGAAACATGTGGTCACCTAATGGAGGTATCTTAACAGATTTTTTCTACGTGAACTGTTTGTTACTCAATCACTCAACCTCTCTTTTTCGAATCATATAGAAAAAGATACACAATCACAACGAATAAATACAAACATCAAAATAAAATGAAATGTCCTACTATTTATTATTATTAGAGTGTATAAAAATAATTCAACCCGTTAACAGCTAGAAAAAAATAACGTTTTTTGTCATGTAAGCTAGTAATTTTCTAAAAACTAATAAAGGAAAACTTAATATTCATTTTGTGAGAAATGTCGGACCTTTTTTCAATTATGCAAACTCTAAAAAATATTTATTGACGTCGTAATAATGACAACACACTGGTGGGTAGCGTGTGTGGTTAGTAGGCATGCGACACACCGGTGGGTCGTTAGCTTTAGAGTTATACTCCATTTATGCGCCCACAATGGTTTGCGCCCTAGGCGGTTGCCTATTTCACCTGTGTGGTGGCGCCGGCCCTGTATTTATGTAATTGCGAGATATAGCGCTCATTTGAATCAAAACAAGAAAAGAATTTCGAATATATTTATCTGGAGCATCGTCGTAACCATATTAAAAAGTGGTTTTAAGTTAAATGTGGCGATGGATCGGATGTAATATGGGAAAAATAAAAATAGTACATTATTCGAAAAACACGCTCTAGAGCGTTATCACAATAGCTTTCAAAATATGACCCCTACGCATTCAATTAGCAAGGTAGTATTTCTCTATTGTACTGTCTTTCAAAATCCTTTAACGAAGTATTAATTCTGTCACCGATGACACTATTGTGTGAAATTAATAAATATCTCAAAAGACGAGTAAGGCGCCAATTGTCTCATTACCGGAGCCTGTTTTTGATGGCCAGGGAATAAGGTGAGACGAGATGGCAGCTGAAAGCATTCCTCGCGCTCACAATTAACAATGTCTGTATTTCGACTTCCGAATTGCAACATGAAATGTTTAATTCTATTTTATCTCTCGCGGAAACTGACGACAATACAAATGACAATACAAATAATCTGAAAAAGATTTTAAATACTTAATCAATTTTAAAAAGGACGGAAAAGTTGGACGTGTTGGTTAAAACACTTCTAACAATAAAACCAACATCAACTGCAACGGAACGAGTATTTTCAACAGTAGGACAAGTTAAAACTAAATTAAGATCAAATTTATAATATGATACATTTAATACTCTCTTATTTTTTAAATATGAATTGTTAAAATCTGAATAAATGACTTATATTACAAATTAACTCGTTTTTAATGTATTATTTTAGTACATAAATTATATATGTAGTAATGTTTGCTATTTCATACTTACTAAAACTATCCGGATATCGGATATATCCGATAGTTTCAATTTTACTATTCGATATCCGGATAGTTGAAATGACGAATAGTTGGAATCCTAGTGGCGACTGAATTTGCTTGTTATAATCATTACACGTTATATCAAAGAATAGGTATTATTAAATGCTTACAAACATAACCATCACATGAAGACATGAAGTATCTGGAGCGGCCACATACACGAAAAGTTTCATTTCAAACAAAAATACACAACTTCATTACACACATATTACATTTTTCTGTCAATCCATTTTTCTTATAAAATTTAAGATGAATGTTTGTTTCATTGTTTTCACTCTCATCGGCGATATTTTTGCTCGGTATGCCCAAGAAAAAGCTCGTTGTAAAAAATGAATAAATGTATGGAAAAAAACATAAATAAAAAGGTCAACGAATGATTCTTCATTACATCTGAGATCTCGCTATTTAAGTGATCGTAATAACCGAATTAGACTATATTTATAATCCTGCGAACACGGCGTAAGGGGAGAGATTATGTATCCAGTAGTCCTGCCCACGTGTATTCGTATTTTTCGAAAATAAAATGATTCAGCAATTAAATAACCAACAGTTCTTATAAAAAAAACTGTTAGGATGAGGTTTGTTGGTAGTCAATACGTTATATGTCGGGAGCGGACGTGGCAAATATTTTTTAACCTCGAGACGCTTCCCGCTACTAATGGGGAGAATATTGACCGTTTATGGGGTATCAAGAAAACCTTTTTTGATGTTGCCTAACCTCTCTTTTTGGAGAGTTTAGTTTAGCTTAAGCGAAAGATATACTCGTTTCGAGATAAAATTTCGTTGATCCATAATAGTTTTTCAACATAGAAGAAGCCTGGAATAGGGCCTCCAAACCCGAGATCCCTGTATTATGACAGTACTAATCCTGGGATTGAGAAAATTAAAGCAAGGTCTAAAAAAAGGACTTTTTTGGTAATTCCTGCGTTTTTCAATTTATAAATTTTGTTTAAAAAGCTCCCTCGCTGATAATTTTGGGAAAACCGTAAATTCCTAAGATTTTATATTTAAAATTCTCGGAAAAGCTCAAAAAAAAAACTCTCACGCTGATAATTTTTGAAAATCAGTTAATCCCTGGTATTTTGTATTTGAAGTGGGGCTGTGGAGTCGTGGAGACGCGGTGTTTTGCCCTGAGTCGAAGTCGTGAAAAACGAGTGCCTCAGATCCATTTTTTTATTTGATGTGTATTCAAACCACAATAGTCCATAGTGTTGACATTGCATGACTTGGCTGACTAAAGATGATCTGATGAAATACACATATATATATATAAGTTAAAATGAAATTATTGAAAAATTTCTTCAGTCGGAGTCGTTTTTTATTTGAAAATTATAGTTAGAGTCGTCTTTTGTTTACACGATTCCACAGCCCTGATTTGAAATTCTTGGAAGAGTAAAAAAAATCCCGAATCTTTGGAGAACTTGGTGTCAGTGATGTTTCAATCTCTATCCGCGTCAAAAAGTTAACATCTATAACCAGCATGTTTTTTTACATGCGAAAAACAAAAATTGTATACTAATTTCAATACATATTTTAATCCACTGGCATGTACAAATTTGCCGATCTCTACAAACCTTATCTTCTCTTGATAACAAAACAGAAAAATGAACATAAATTCTATGCTCCTCTATCCTCACTTCCTGAAGGGGTTGGTTAAGCCATAGAAACCAAGATTTCGATATATATTAGGATAGACGATAACAGCAACCCTTTTCTCTCTAATAACTCTTCAGATCGGTCGTATAAAACGACAGTTGCAAGAGCTATATTGCTGATCAATGTATTGGCTAAATGTGAATAAAATTCAGCAATGAGCATTGCCATTGTATTAAGGTTACTTTATATTTTGTTGTTAAAGAATGGTAATAATGCATTGCTGTCAGCTGTAATGCCATGTAGTATCCGTACAAATAAATAAATACTTACTGTTACGCCATTAGAAATCCATATGCTTCAAAACTAAGAGTAGAAATGGTTTGAAAGATGGAAGGGAAGATATTAAAATGAAATAAAAATAACAAAATCACTCGTCATGAATATATATTTTTATATACAAAACAAATACCAATACGGTGTACCTACATCAGATAGACAATTTAATCATAGCACAAAAGATAAAAAAGCAAACCGGCTAGTCTGTTATATTGAGATTTTAAACTGAGAATAACAAGATATCTTTTTGTATATTTGGTCAATTTTAAGCATGTAATATTTATATTGTTATGTGTAGAGGTTCACTTGTGAAACAAAGACACAGTAATTTTATAAGCATTTTTTTTTTTTCATAAAACAATATTATATTCAGCCAGCCTAAGATGACAGTAGATTTACCCTTAGAAGTCTCTGTTGTCCCTATTTGCTGTTTAACTTTATGTCTGAAGACAAATTAATTACACACTGATAAAATATGGAATTTTAATAATGTGAAAGCGATATATTTACATTAAAGAATGGACAGGAAAGCTGATATTTTAATGCTATGCATTCACTCGCATATGAGAAATTGTATGAGAAACAAAACAAAAAGTGAAATGAAGACTATCGAAGATTTTATCATATTTTGAATGTAGCAAAATTGCCTTGAAATAAAAATTACTAAGAAACATTCGATTACAAAAAAGAGCATTTATTTCTGCAAACATGTTATCTGCATGAATGTTGTCTTTTGTTTTCCTTCAGTGCAAATTTTTCACTGTTTTGTTGAAATAGGTTTCAGATGTTTGTCAATCAACCTTCAATCGTTTTAATTAAATACAAACCATTTTTTGAAAATGAATCAGCGAAAAGAAACTAGCATAAACTAAGAGAATAGTATTTTTATATGTACAATCACAAGAATCGATAAAATTAACTTAAATAAATTACCAATTTTTTTTAATGCCTCGATGAAAAATAGAATTTTTATATGTATAAGGAATGTTTTTTTGTACTTGGGCATATATAATACCAAAAAAACAAAAGTTCTACTGAATATAATGTTAAAACTTAGACTAATTTTTATATAAAAACTAAATTTACTTAATGACTTAACTGCGTTGAATAAATAAGGATGTGTTTTATTTTAAATGAAACCAAAGCTTCAGCAGAATACATTTAACAGTGTATCTGTACATCAATATTCAAATGATAGTAGGGTAATATATTTATTTTGATTTCTTTCATATATTGTACATAATACTTTTCATTTCTGTATACCAACAGCGCATTTATAAAAATGTGCCATTTATTGAAGTTGACTACTTGCATACATTAATTAGAAAATATGATGGATTTATGGCTGCGCTATCGAATCACTGACAAACAATAGATTTCGCCCAAAAAAATCAATGAAAGGTGCATTATATTCTTCTTTGGCCATGTTCGCTCCCTATGTGGAGCATATGGCTGCCACGCGGCACCTCCGTGTTTCCCTGTCTCCTGCCAATTGCTTTGCTTCCTCCCATGACATGCCAGCATCCCTCAGTTCCGCCGAGTACATCATATGGATAGTACCCGACGGACGTCCGGGACGCCGGAATCCCACCGGTCGAAAGAAAAGGCAGGCAGGATTGAGGCTTTCCGGAGGCATCCGCAGCACGTGACCCAGCCAGTTCCAAAGTCTCTCCATAACCACTGACGTGACGGGACGCTGTTATATTCTTATAATAATAAAACAAATCCAGTGTCATGTGTCTGTTGATACTAAATATAATAACGAAAAAGAATAGATCTTCAAATAAAACAATAGATAGTAATACAAAGCTAAATCTTTAAGAAAATAAAAAAAAGAGAATACAGAAAAATCTTTTCAAAGAGATTTTCGCAACTCGTAAAACATCAATTGAAATTATCGCACATAAATGATATCTTTTAAAAATAAAAATCATAAAAGAAAACAAGGACACGGCAGAGAAATGGTGAACCAACTTTAGTTTTTCTGTTTTTACAATTTCTGTACGATTAATTGTGAGGTTATAATGCAAAACGTACTATTTCCAAAATGAGCGATATTGAGTTAGGTATGCAGTTTTAACTTTTCCGGTTCTAAGCTCAAGAAATGCGACCCCAATACCCACATTTTCTTAAATATCTATTTTAATATGGGTGATACAATGTTTATAATTAAGGTATTCTTATATCATAGTTTTTTGGACCTTTTGTAGTTTATATAAATACGATAAGATAAGAGATAAGCGCCCGCTTATCAGCGATCGTTCGTAAGATTATATGCTGAACGCCGCTTAGCAAGCAGGCCAGTCGCGCATTGTCATTTGCACTGAAACCACGTATATTTTACGCGCAACTTAAAATATGATTATTTATTAAAAAACCACGGATTTTTATAAAAAAATGTATGAGGAATGATGCAGAGATATTTTAAAGCCCTCGGAATATATTTTTTTTTGAAATTCATAAGAATAAGGCCAATAATGAGGAAACCACTGGGGTCCCTAAAAGACCCCCATCGGCCGAGAAGTATTTTTCTAGTCTCCGAGCCGCGAGAGTTAATATAAAATGTCTACAAGACTGTCGTCTTCAAATTGGAAATCATATTTTTATGCAAATGTTATTTTGTCATTCGTTATAGTATTTGATTCTACTGAAAAGTTTTAGTTTTGGAAATAGTATGTTTTGCGTTATAAACCCACAATTAAGCTTTAATAATTTGGTTGCAATTAAAGATTTAATTTTATGAACTGGGTGTATCGTGTTCTTTTATAACATTTAAAATATACTTTTAAAAAATCTTATAGGTGGTCCGCGGGATTTTAAGTTATGTATTTAGTGGTCAGTGAAGTTTTTAAGTTTGCCGACCGCTGCTGTAGAAGAGTTTTCAACAGTCTGGGAATCCAGACCAGCTGGGGCACTATCGTTTTTACGTTTGCAAAAAAAAAAATCACGTAAGATTTTGAATGCCACCGTACCCGATAGGAAATGTTCAACTTTTTTCGGCAACACTGACGTACCCAATCGGTTGTTATTTTTTCAAAATAAAGCCAAAACAAGTACATACATTTCATAAAGCTTCTTGTTGTTGAAAAGATTTACAGTAAAAAGATTTATGACGCAGACCATTTAAATAACTAAGTGAAAACTAGTGTAGAAGTTTATAATGATGTCAATTTGTTGATACACATATATCTGTATGCGACAAAAAAGTTGGTTTAAATTTTAAAAAATGACATGCATATGTCAAATTACTATAAGCGAGAAACCAGACGTTTGTCACAATTTTATCATCTTATAATCTTGTCCAAATTTTTTCTAGAAGGCCTTCGTTATACACTTGCTTATCTGTGTACAGTGGAACCCAGTTCTATCATTCTTGCACTCATTGTTTTCAAGTATTTATCATTATTTTTTGACTGCTTCTACCGAACACCTAGTAGATTTGTGATGAACAAACAAATGAGTGGTCACCAATTTTACTTTGATTGATAGTTTTTGTTGAATACTTGTCACCTCGTTCAGAAGCTGACGCGTATAACCATTACAGTTGTCCTGTGATGTGTCACTCGCGTTGTGAATTAGTTTAAGTCAGAACTAAAATGCCTCTAAAGAAAAACGTTTTTAGCTAAGAGTGGAAATAAACCAAGGAGAAAAGCATTTTGACAAAGCAAAGCGTCTGGGACCTAAGGCTGCCAACTCTCAACTCAATTATCACTAAGAATGAGATGTGAGTGTGTGTTAATCGTAACAGTAATAAGAAAAGAATGTTCAGTTAAGAGTCTTGTCTCTTTAACGAGCAGGAACAAATTCTTATTATGTGGCTTCACCAAGAGCAACAATATACTCGATCCTTTGTTTTCACTGTATATACATTTGACCGATATAAGAAGATTGATACACCAACAAACAAAGCAGTGGCCATAATGTAAAATAAATATTGAGTCAATTTCCTGCGATATCTGGATCTCCACTGATACTGGCTACTGCGGCTTCTATAGCCCGATCGTTGGCCCTCAAAATATCACTCCTCTTCCTGATGGATGCCAATGAGTTTCCGCCGACAGTGCTGGGTGCGACAGTGCGTTTAATTATCAACGGTTGACTCTGCTTCAACATATTCGGACTCTTGTGAAAGACAGTACCCGGTATCATTTTGATTGTGGTCAGGGGTCCTCCTTTACCTTTCACAATGATGGGTTTATTGCTCACCGTATGCGGTTTTGTACCGTCAGGAATATCGTTTACGGAGCCGTCAGAATTACCGACAGTCTTCGGTATGTCAGATATCTTTTTAGCGATGATATACTTCGGCAAATATTGCAACGTGCTGTTTGTTATGGCGCCCCTTTTGACGCTGATTGTGGGCGGTTTAGAAGAATTGACCATTATTTGATTGGAAGACTTGCCGCTGCTCGGAGGCATTTTTATTTGTACTATATTTCGTTGCGTCAATTGTTGACTAGGTCCAGCGCCGCTTTGATGGATATCGTTGTCGGCGGCTTTGATCATCTGCTGCTTGTTTATGAT
This sequence comes from Himalopsyche anomala, assembly GCA_031772345.1. Classification (NCBI taxonomy): domain Eukaryota; kingdom Metazoa; phylum Arthropoda; class Insecta; order Trichoptera; family Rhyacophilidae; genus Himalopsyche; species Himalopsyche anomala. Next base: position 22,827,080 of record CM062837.1, on the reverse strand, counting down.
GATTGTTTTTATGTTTGGATTCTGCGATCCTTGCTTCGTCAATGTGTTCTGCTGTGGTTGATTCACTATTAAAAAAAAATACAAAACATAAAAATCAAGATAATAATCAAGTAAATTAGTATTAGAAGCGTGTTGCTTGAACCAATTAGATTTCTTGGAAAGCAACTATGCGGTTGTTTAAAAAATGACTATTTCTGAAATCCTCAAACCTTAAACATTCACTAACTCCTGTAATGCCAGTCAGTAAGAGAGAAGAAATACATTATTATTTTGATTTTATAAAATAATATACTTAGCATTGGAGTGTTTTAAAGTTGAGTGATAAGGTTCAGATTTCGATAAAACGAAAAATTACTGGACGGTTTTTAGCTGGATGACTGCCACACACGAAATATCTTGTAAAATTTTACGTGCTCAACAACACACCAGAAACGAGTCATCTCGTCAATACCTAGCGTGCTAGGTACAGACATACTTTTTTCTATGGCAGTCAAAAGGTTAATAAACATTCAATTAACATTCTTGAATTAAAAAAAAAACATATCTGTCAATCAGGACCTTTTATGTTATACTATTCCACTTACCTTTTACTGTATAGAATGGATAAAACAGCTAGTGGTATGCCAAAAAATATATCCTAAATTTTTATTTCAATAAATTAACTTATTTCAACCAAAAATGCCCTATTAAGCGCCTATTCTAGTAAGCTAGATTTTATAAGCAATTAAAGAATGTTTATAAAAAATTGTTGGACAATTTAGTCACTGTACAGTCACTGTATCCAAATCTGAACCATTACTCTCAACCTAAATCAATAATTCAATTCACTTAATTTTCAGACACATTTGTACTCCCAAAGAATAGGACTTGATTCAAATAATTTAGTATATTTAATTAAAGCAATGGGTATGTTTATTTGTCATGCTACTTTTATCAATAATTGGTTACTAGCAAAACATGCTGAAAATATAATAAAAAAGAAGCAAGTAGTTGTTACTAAAAAATATTTATGTAAAATTGTTATTCGATTGATATTGAAATATTCTTTTGGCAAAAGTATTTCTTAAATACTTTACTTAGAAAAGAAGGAATTTATTTTCACAGACATTTTTTAATTTGATAAATAATAAAAAGCACAGTAAGCATACAATTAATGTGTTTCACAATTGCTAGTAAGTTATCAAAAGGTTCCTTGGATTGGGAAGTGATTCGGTTGAAACCGATTCTGCTGTGAATATTGTGAATGCACCTGATAAAAGTTAGCGAACTCATTACATACCAATTGATTTAGTGTCGTCAGCGAATATGATCGGAATATCCATAATATTTGTAGAGCTTATGGGTGACAATTGGTTGCTTTGTGAAATCTGAAAACAGCAATAACATTAAAATTATTGCACACATACATCTAACCTTCTATAACTTTTTGATTCACGTTTTTGGGACAAGAAATTTAATAAGTACGCTGTCATCATCGCGGATTTAAAACAAGACACTATTTGTAATATGCATTAGAATTTCTGGTATCAAACATTACACCCTGCATCTTTGACATACAAAAGTAGTGGCATTAGTTTTGCTAATTTGCTTTTGTATAAAAAATAAATATCAAACATCGATGAAAATTACATTATAGTGTGCCTCAAGGCTTGGTAACACTTCCCTTACGGTGCTAAAAAATACTTCCGATTCGTTGCTGGTCCTTTAAGAACAGTGTGATTAACATGTCTTTTTTTTAAATACACGTCTTAGGTTTTAACTATCCTTCGAAAGGTGGTAAAGTAAGAGCTAAAAAATGTTTTTTCACTTGTTACTTTAAGGGACAGCGACATACCGAAAGATTTTTTTAGCACTGTAGAAGAATTGTTAAAAAAAGCTTTGCAAATCAGTATTTGCAATATTATATCCAACAATCTATGTATAATATGAAAAACGGTGATGTAAATTTCTAAATATTCAATGTGATATATTTTTTATGAGACATTTACCAGTTGATTTCTCCGTGTAGGTAGCATCAATGGCGGCTTTGATGTTCCAGAAGAATTTCCGATCAATCGTGAACCCAAAAGTTTTGAAACTTTAAACGGAATGTTCTCCAACACTGTAAACGCAAGAAACAGATGAAGATTAAGAGGGCATTGTTTCAACCACAATCATCTAAATGAGGAAAGCGTTAGGGTGAATAATACTGCGAGGTAAATAAATGTAACTAAAGGGTCTTTCAATAGGGACGCTCGAAATTTGTTAGGTTATAGCAGCCATGTTGTTAAAGTAACATCTGTCAAATTTGACGTCAACTGCTTAGTAGGTACAGCAAATCATCATGGAAGGTTATAGCGTTGAACAACTTGTGCAAATCATCAAATTTTATTATCAAAGTCACTGCTCCATTCGAAAAACATTCTGCACAATACATGATTCTGCCGAGTTGACTATTCGATATTTGATGGCCAAATTCGAGTCAACCGAAACGCAAGATCTGCTGAAAACATCGCTACAGTGCGTGAGAGTGTATGGGAAAACCCAACGCAGTCAATTTCTCGTCGTTCACAAGAACTTCTGTGACTTCAGCTTGGCAAATTTTGCATCAGGACTTGAGTCAGCACCCGTATAAAATCCAACTAACCCAGAAACTTAAGGTAAACAACCATAGACAATGCAGTGTATTCACTGATTGGGCTCTGGAGCAGTTGGAAGTTGACCCAAATTTCGCCAAAAAAATCATGTTTAGCGACGAGGCCCATTTTTGGATGAATGGATATGTGAACTAGCAAAATTGTCGCATTTGGGGCAATACCATTCCTACACTTTCCCAAACAAAAACTAAATATACTACAACATCCCCATAAGAATAATAGTATTTCTATAAAACAAAAATTTAAATTACCTTTGATACAGTGACCGCCTCCCGATATATCTGAAAGAATTTAAATAAATAACAGATATAGGATTACACAAATAAACATTTCCGCTTTCAAAATCCGCTGTTTTTATGAAAACATTGCTGTAGTCTCAAAACAATGCAATTCTAGAACGCCTTACATCATAATAGTTTTTTTTTCTTTGCGGGTGCGGTAAATTTTGATGCAACAATCCGATTTCGTGAAAATATGCACCTAGCGAATTTAGAAAGCGCAACGATGATATAAATGAATGCAATTTTAAAATATAGGTTATTTTCGTTGAAATTGATTTGATAAATATATTGAATATATTTACTGTCACTGCACTATGTTATATAAAAACATTTTTTTTATAAGATTTGGCGAGCGGGACACAGTATAATTCATAGCTTAGAGATTCCTGTTTGTTCCCGCTCTTTTTCTGTGAGTTAACTAACACTGAAAAATAATGATGGTTATATTTACCAGATGTGCCGTTTCCACTTATAGAATGAGTTCTGGAAAAAAAAATTTATAATCAATTAAGTATTCATCTCCCAAACATGTTCTTCATAGACAACCTGCAATACAGTTAATATTTAAGTAAAAGCAACTTGTAATTATTATTTTGAAATGACATGATGAAGCAAAAAGTTGAATTGGCTGACAAAAAAAATGCAATGTTTTTTACATTCATTGAATCATCGAACCTTCATGCTATGATGAGGTGGAAACTACATGGTAAATTGTTTTGTTTAGTGGTGTAAAATACGCTTCTTCCTCTACACATTTTAGTAGTCTTATTTGATATATAACAATGTACATTTGTCTAAATTTATTAGTCCGTCTTGTCTGTAGTCACATCATAGCACTGCCTTTATGTAAAATGTGTGAAAATATATAAAAAAAAATATATTAACTGATCAGATAACCATAACCCCAATTAATTGCAGCTCGAGGTTATTGAATCAACCACTAGTGTCACATGTAATGCCTACGAATGAGAACTAATACCACCACAAAAACAAAACAAAAACCAAAGACCACGCACCCGCCTACGCCCAGGTAAATCCAGGACGCTACGCGGGAAAAGCAACATCAAAATACACCAGATGAAAGGGAAATTGGAGCTCAGCTCCACCAGCCCCAGAATTTGATGTATAGATATCAATAACAATGTGTGACAGAGTTTATACGGGTATACTATTTATAATATTTAAAAAATACTTAATTGTAACTGTAGCATATTTAAAAATGATGCATACAACAAAACTTAGTTAGTATATTTCAACACGGCAGTTTAGACAACAGACATAAAATAATATTTACATTTTCTGACTGTGTGACATAGGATAAATGTGCAAGTGTGTTATTTTATTATTTTCTAGACATTTAGCCGAGTTGTCAATGTCACAGTCATCATTGAAGCATCCAAGGCTTTGAGCCACATTATGAACACGTGTATTTTAATTGATTTGTATTTAAAGGTAAGGCTAGCACTTACGACAGAATACGAAGCATAATGAAAGCGATTAGTGGGAGTCTACATGCTCCACGTTGGGAGCAGACATGGCAAAAGATTAATCGTTTTTTTATCACTTGAGATAACTTTGAAGTGAACATACCTACTGAGTATATTATTCGATATTTGTAAGAATGAGTTGTGCTCTTGTCTCTTGGGCGGCGGAGATAGATTGTTACTGTTGTCCAATGTAATACTATCATCTGAAATCATTACAAGAAATCCATATTATTTGTTTTACATTGACGTGATGGAGCTTTAACCTTCAGAGGAGTGAATAGATCTATACCGACCATACTTTATTTTGCTGGAAATTTTAAACATGACAATTGTGTGACTTTTTTTCCAATGAATATAGTATGTAATTCATACTTGACATGACTATGCTCACAGACAGACACTACTGTGTTGAGTTAAAAGCACATTTTGCAATTCCTTAATAGAAAATGAACGTCCATACTCCTCTAGAGGTTAAGTCTTGGGGCGTAGAAGCGAGAAAGTTCTTCTTTATCTCTGATGATGACATAAGTAATGCAGAGGTGAGTGATCTACAATGACGCCAGTTCACATAAACACCATGTGCATTTATATGCATGTAATGTATATACATACATGCATTCAATACACGAAGAAGTAAACCGAAAAGAAGCATTTTTTTTTCAATCTATGGAGGGTCATAGAACAGAACTGCTCTCGGTTTAAAAACAATTCTTAGGTATCATCCTGCTATAATTATGAAAGTAACATCTCATGATTTTTACCTACCTTGCTGTGAAATTTTTGAGAGATTTCACGAGCAAACTTGAATAAAGTAGGTATTGTTGAGTACGACACAGATCTCAATTATATATAGAAATGTCTACAAAAATGCTTAAAATAAATAAAATCATGCAATGGTTTACTTACCGCCTCCTTTGGATAGCAATTGTCCCATACTGATTGTGGCACCCTCCGGTGGAGGATTGTTAACTTTGAAAAGAGCTTTCCCTCGACTTTTTATGGGCGATGTGGACTTGGTATCTGAATGAAGACAAATAGGTGTAAACGATTATTAAAAAAGTACGTATAAAATCCAGTAAATAAAAAAAAAATCCGTTTGTAAAGTGGCCAATGGAAATGAACAATGTTTTGACTTCTTGTTAGTGGCAGTTATTATGGTATATAATTTTAGCATGTCCGAGTAAGCCGACTAAATAATAAACATGGCAACATGACAGAATATCGCAATATCAAATATGAGCAATGATCGAATCAATCCATTGGTTGTGTCAAACTTGGTTGATTTCTAAGGCAAATTGCAAAAGATTCACAGCCAATGGTGCGTAGATATTTTTTATACAAAATTTGACTGTCCGATTTGTTTACATCTATAATAATTGAATAACATTTTCACACGACATGCCTTTTAAAATTATTAGCCGTCTTCTGACTTCTAGCGAGATTTTAGTGCGCGCGAATAACTTTTGAAGATGTTTTCATAAATATTCCTGGCAAACATGTGAAGCATACTAAGCGTGATGAAGTTGCATAATACACCTCACATTGTGACGTTATGCAAGGTGGTGCTGGGTACTTTATTGAGTACTATTGTTTGTGGCTATCACTGAGATAGAGAAAAAAGATGGCTTACTGAAGAAAATGCACATTCTAAAAATTGAAAAAACAACTGTGTGCAAGAGTGGTTGTAGCATAATGATTATATTTTAGTCCTCGATTCACTATTGACATTTTTGAGCAATTCAGTCAACATAATACCCAGGTAAATAAAATACCAAAATAGATGAAAGAAGTGAAAGCAAACCTTCTGCGTCAGGCTTTGGTTTCTTAACTCTAACCCTCTTTTTGGGAGGTTGAGGTAATGCGTTGGGTATGGTTTCGAGTCTCCGTTTGACTGGCGGCAATGGACGAGGCCGAGGGGTATTCTGCACGATGGGTGGGGTTAGAATCGTCAATCGAGAGTCCTCTTCGCCTGCCACGCTGTCAGGGGATGAACGACCCCCGGATTCGCCTTCCCACTGGCCCAAACACTTTAGGAAATTGCCAACCTCATCCTAGATAAAGGAATATAAATGAGAAATAAATAAAAAAACTTATCATGTTTCAAACGATGTCCTACTGTTTCGTTAATTATAAGATACACCCTTATTATAAAATATCATTCGGCCTTCATTCATTTAAGCAGCTAGTCATAATAACTCAAACTATTTAATGTAAGCACTGTAATCTGTAGTATCAACAAATAATTTTTAAACTTCAGATTCAATCTGAGGTGTTTATTGGCTAAATCCTACCGTTAAATAACATCTTTTTTTGCCAAAAACGTCATCAACAAAGCTGCATTTCTAAGTAGTCATTTTTGACGACCATACTTAAAATTTGAAGCTGACTGCTACTCAGTATTGTCATGACTCCTGTATTTGACAGTGATAGCAAGATGCAAATAACATATCATTTGATGAACATGCATATGCATATATATATTTACCGCAATTGCGCATTCCACCATTCGTTGGGTGACTCCTTCGATGTGCCTTTTGAGTCTGGGAAGTCTTAAAAGATCATCAGCACTGCCAGCGACGACTAGACGACTTCTGACTCTAAGTTTGCATCTCAAGTCTTCCACGTCTTGTTGCCTACGAGTTTGTGGAAATTTATTTTGTCTCATATAATATATATCAATAATTTAAATAGATTTGCACTAATAATTACATCAATTGTGATAATTTGAATAAAATTTGGCATCAATGTAAATCATATTTTAATTCACAACTACAAAGCTCTGATATAAATAGTAGACGAGTTTAACTTACGTGGACTGACACCCATTCTGTCCAATGACGAAGAGGGTGGGGCAGGGAATATCCAAGATGCAATCGTCATGAGTTCCTCGAGGTCCATCCGCAGTCAGTAACGGTAAGCCCAAGCATACCAGACCAGCGACACCCGCCACACTCACAGCCAACTAAAAAAAAAAAGTTATTCATGGCACACAGAAGAATTCTACACGTAGTAAAATACAAAATGAAAAAGTCGCAAGAAATACATTTGCTGAGTGGCATCACTGAATAGAATAAAAAAAGAAATTCTGTAAGTATCAAAACATTACAGCAAGTAAATTACATATAATGCATTTTTTTAACACATTAGTGCTGAAAACTATGAACACTGGGTGTTCATATCGTCCTAAACAAGCTATTTTGTTCATTGTAATAGTTGATTTATTAAATAGTTGAGCACGGTATCCGTATCTCTTTAGCCCTCAGTAAAGAACTAATCGTCATCTTGATCAGTTTCTTAGCACATTTTAGAGTAACATCTATACGTGTTAAAATAAAAGGGTAAACTTGCGTTTTTTTGGAAAGCTTCAGACTATTTCATATCGACTGTGGAATGGAAAAAGGACGTAACCCAGTTTATTCAAAACAGCTTTTTTTCAATAATCACAATGTATCCAACTTGATACACGTTCTATCAAAAGGATGCAAGCTGCAAATGCCGAATTAGTATCTAAATTTAGCTTTTATGTTTGAAAAATATGACCTGGTAAAATATTAAAACAAAGAAAAAAGACTGAAATAAAAAATAAAACTTCTTTAATTAATATTAGATTATGTCAATTAAACACCAGTTTAGAAGTCTCTGTGCACTTCAAGGTTGTGTATAATTCATAATTTGGATATGCCCCAAAATCATCAAAACACGTTTTTTGCGCCTCCTGTAAAATTTTATATGTGTGGGTTACATCCTTTTTCCTTTCCACAGTCGATATGTAATTCAATTAATTTCAAATATGAATTAAATTTCATCAGTTAATGGGATTCTCAATATACTCTGAATACGATTCCTGTTTGTTTTATTTTCACAATATTTGAATTTGACAATCTGTCATCTGAGGGTTCAGTCTTTACAGTTTCATGTGTCCGGTATTGACACAAACAAGCGTTTGGTTCTCAATTGATTTATCAATGTGTGTATCCCTGCAATTTTTTTCTCATTACTTTATCCTACACTATACACATCCCTACACTACTTTATCCTGAAAAACTAGTTCTTTGTTAGCATTATCCTCTCTGACAATAACTCTTCGAGGGACTGAAATAAATTCTGTAAATATTCCATTACGATGCACTGCTCTCTAAGTTAGAATGGACATGGTGAAAAAAAATAGTACCTGAACGGCTATAGACGCACCAGCCCCTTGTCCAACAAGCACGAGAGGTCTATGCGGATGTTCAGATCGTAAAGAAGAGGCCCTCGCTCTACCTGCTCCGACAAGTTGAGCTAGACAAGCAGACAGCGGCAATCGGGCTGGCCAGTTAGCTGTCAAACACAAATAAAAAATGGAGTCAAGCAAAATATAAATAACTAAGATTTGAAGATCATAGATTAATGCAATGGTGTGCAACCTACAGTCCGTGTTCATGATCAGGGACGGGCCTAAGCATGTGCGAAGTGTGCGGCGCACACAGGCGCCGGCTCTAAAAATAATCAGAGTGGCGCAGATGTGCCTGTGTGCGAGGCGCCGAACTTCGGCCGAAAGCGCCTCGCACACAGGCGCAAGAATCCACGGGCCGGCCCTGTTCATGATATTTGTTGCGAGCAAACTAATAAATATTAAGTTTTCCAACACTAATTTTCAATAGGCAATTTTAAATTATTTTTTTAGTTTAACCATTTGAGTGCTGAGGAGCGCGATCGCGCTCTTTGGTGTTTGGGCCAAAAGTGCGGCGAGCGCGATCGCGCCTCTCAAATTCCCGCGTAAATTTTGACACATAGCCCCGAACTGTCTAACGGTTGGCGGTTAATTTCAGTGTGTTTCGCCGTAGAAAGTACTAAGTTACCGTTTACGTATGCATTTTTGATTATTATTTCTGTCGTTTGTCCATAAACATAATTTATTTGTTCTATATTTTTGGCCCAGAATTTGTTGTATAATTTATTTTTAAATTTTAAGTTCTTTTTCTTTTCTATTCCTATATAATAAGTAAATATATGTATGAGACAATAAATAGAGAATCTTTTTTGTTCTTTTTTTTGTTTGAAACAACTGTAAAATTTATATTCAAAGTTAGTGTTTACTAAATAATTATTTTTAGTTCCAAAGGTGTTTATGCATTTATTTGCAAGAATATCTTATAAATGTTTATTAATTTTCAATAATACATTAAAATGTATATGTGTGTGGAATTTTAATAAAAAATGTTGAAAACTATTTTTTTTATTCCATGTCCGCTCCCAATATGGAGCATATGGACTCCTAATGGAGTTTATCTCAACAGAATTTTTTCTACGAGAACTGCTTGTTACTCAGTTGCTCAACCTCTCTTTTTCCAAAGAGAGTAGGAATAGAAGGAAAGGGCAAGGACAGGACTAGTGGTTAGCTAATCGCTCTCTATACGCCCCGTTCATAGGATAGGATGGGTAGGAGGGGGGAATTCAAGACATCACATACATCCATGCCTTTGAACAGAAATTCATAAATCAATTGAAAAATCAATTTATAAAACTGCCCGTACCGGGATTTGAACCCGTGCCCTCCGTAGCGGTAGCCAACGATGTTGACCACTCGACCACACAGGCGGCAATGGACAGTATAAAATATTTTAAAAAGCCACCGTTTTTTTTCATTTTGATCAGCAAATTTGAATAATATCTTGAAAAAATCATCAGCACTCAAATGGTTAAAATTATTTATTTCAATGGCAATCCAGTTACAGTTCCCAACAACGAAATAATGTGACTGTGCAATGTAGATGTATAACAGCATTTCTTTTCAGAAGCAATTATAGTACATTTGATAGTGTACAAGCATGTATCGCAGAGATGATAATGTCTCTTGTATAACAACCGAGTACGCTGTCAAGCCTTCTTGGCCGATTATTCGCCCGGGCAACAATACTCACCGAGTAAGCATGCATTAAGATTTTTTTGGCAAGTCAATTAATTTTTACGTGTTTTGCTCAATTCAAAATCATTGTAAAATAATTCAAATAATATGTCAACCAAATTATCAATACAAAGACACAACTACTGCAAGATGAGTTGATCAGAAAGAAGCAGATCTGGAGTAAAAAATGGCCATGATGAAGAGATTCTTCTATTTTCTAAAAACAAATAAACAGCTGTTTACTCAACACGCCGAATATGCGAGTTTGCTCGTTTGTTTCACTCGTCGGATTGCTAGGTCAAATACTGTGCGTCACGTTCAGATTGTTTTGTATTCAACCGAGTTCACTCTCTCAATTACTCCGTTGGTCTAAAAATGGCATAAAGACTGAAGTGTCTGTTATGTAATTATTAGATTATAAATGCAAATCTCAAGTCGGGATAGACTGTAATGAGCAAAATTTTTGATCCATGCAGTTGTTTAACAATTGGAAAGTGGATTAATCAACACAACTATAAAATGTCAGGTCACATGGCGCATCAGTTAGCGTTGTTGGCTTCCGTGCCGGATCTCAGTCCTGAGATCTGAGTCCCAGTACGAAGAGCATTTTTTCAGTCGATTTCTGTTCGAAGGCATGGATCTAAAAATTCCCTCACACCTTTCCGATCATTCAATAATTGGGCGTAGCAAGAGCGATTAGCTAACCATTAGTCTTGTCCTAGCCTTATCCTTCTATCCCTACTACTCTCTTCAGAAAAGAGAGGTCGAGCGAATAAGTAACGAACCATTCTCGTAGAAAAAGTTCTGTTGAGATACCTCTATTAGGAGGCCATATGCTCCACATTGGGAGCGGACATGGATAGAAAAATAAAAAAAATATTTATCACTGTTTTACAACAATATTGGAGGAGCTATGTAATGTCAATAGCTGCAAAGCCAGAAGAGAAATATACTTGGCCAGGTAATTCATTTGGTTTGTATTATGTCAAAATAAGAAGTGGTTTTATCTGAGGAGTCCTAGATGTAAATTGCAATTTGCAGCACCAACCTGCTAATGGTGATGCCACTGGATTGAGATTGCTTCCCAGTTCAAACAAACAATCATGAATGCTTACATTGGTGTGAGTGGACGACATGCACTTGACCCACAGCTCTCAATCTCTCCGCCCACCTCGCATCTCTCTTACATCGACCGGATGGAATAAGCAGAAGAAGCGGGACTCCAGGATCAGAGGGTTGATTACTTCCCGAAGCGATCGTTGGTCCTCCCACTCCGTTCTCCGCACCTCGGACGCGACCGGACAGTGGGTGACCCATTGTCATTCTCTCCACCAGAATGGGTGTTTTGCTTTTCAGCGTCTGGAATCGACGATGAAAAAAATGAGTACCAATTATCTCACTCCTTAATTTATTGCTATAATTGTACTAAAAGTTTTTTTGAACATCACGACTTGATAAAATTAATCATCCTCAGAATAATTATTGACAGTATTATAAATGTCGCCTGCTGTGGCCCAGTTGGTTAGAGCTTGCTCTACCGATCACGCAGGTCTGGGTTCGATTCCCGGTCAGATCACAGTGAATTTGAGAATTATTAAATTCAAAGTTGTGATCGAAGACTGGGTGTTTGTGATGTCAATTCACATCATTTCCTCTCCTCCCATCCTTCTGATCCATTAATAACTGGGTGTAGCAATAGCGATTAGTCAACCACTAGTTCTGTTATAACCTTATCCTTCTTTCCCTACTACTCACTTTGAAAAAAAGTGAGGTTGAGCGACTGAGTAACAAACAGTTCTCGTAGAAGAACTTTTGTTGAGATACCTTCATTAGGAGGCCATATGCTTCACATTGGGAGCGGACATGGATAAAAAATATATGTATATAAATTCAAAGCAAGCAGTGTAATATCAAGTTCAGCTAGTTATTCTGTGAGCCAGGAGCGTACTGAGATTTTTTACAGGTTAACATTCGATTTTACCATTCAATTGAGATGCTAGATGCTACAGTAGATAGGTAGAGTAGATACGATAGTAGATGCTACAATTTCCATCTAAAAAATAACGAAAAAACCCTAATGAACTTAAGAGTTTCTTCATTTATGGTTAAATCATCGTCTTATTGAATGAGATACTTGATACCATTTTTCAATGCAAATTATGTGCAAATGAGTGAATGGTCTTAATGTTATGTTTGAATATTATTTCATGAAATATAACCACCCCTGCATATAAAAGGGGTGCATTCATCCGATGCCACATTGAACGGCCGCCACTGGGCGTGGTTATCTATTTTCCATGTGTCTCTGAATTTATTCAATTAATCCCAGTATTAAAACAGAAATCAAATAGAGCAGAATCGCAATATAACATTTTGTTTTAAAAAATAAATAGATTTTCAAAAAAAAGAATAAAACAAATGATAATAAATTTTTAGCTCAGATCAAAATGGAAATATGCCAGTTAGATACATATTTCATGGGAATTAAATCAATTTCATTTTAAATATACTTACATCAACACTTCACTACAGATCAGTTAAGATAATTCTTTATCTACACTCTGTGGTGGTACAGTTACTTACTACTATGTGTATAATCTGTCACATTTGCTTTGGACATTTTTGAATTCAATACAAAATGTTTAACTATTAGGTAAAACTCATTTAACGCTCGTCACGTTATGTTTTTACTTTTGTCGCGTTTCAAATGTGACGGTGCCAATATATATTGAAAGTACGTTGACTCACTAGCATAATGTCCTTGTAGCATGCCAAGAGCGGAAGGGGCAGATGCTCGATCAGTACATTGTGCAGCCACTGAACGAGACGAGTCTGCCATCGTGTTGGAGGGGAGGCGAGAAGATGACGCAGCGAGCGAGAGGCACCTCCTAGAGCGGCCGCTCTCCTCGCACCCCCAGCCCCCACAGTCAAAAGCGCCACTCGTGCTGATAATATGTAGGAGAGTGTTCCTTCAAGGAGATGGCTTTGGGATGAGCTCCAAGCAAGACTGAAAATGTTATGTTTTTCACAATTAATATTGACATATGATAACGACTATGCGTTCTGTATATTCCACAAACGGATCAGTGTTTCTACCAAATGTTTCCTACTAGCTTAACAAAAACTTGTCCAAGTAAAATGTACTCTAGTTCTTTGAAAACCATGCTTGTCTTCAAAAATAAACTGGTTCCTATAAGATTTTATTTTATTTCACTACTGACTATTTCTTCCCGATATCTCGATTGGTATTCTTGTTTTTCCTTGAATTCCTTGTCTGAAATAAGCTGCATCAAATTTGGGCATCTAATGCAAAAACATTCATTTACAATTAAACTATTTTTCTTACTTGTGAAGTTTCTCTTCCCAATCTGGTTTCTCTTCATCTTCGGCGACCATATCCTCATCACCGAGTCCAATTTCCAACGAAGGAATTTCATCCAACAATAGTGGTGGCGGTGGTTCCTGTAATTCAGATAAATTATAAATAAGTTAATGCAAAAAGCAAATCACTCTATAAAATATACAAAAAATAGACAAGATGAGTTATCATGATTTGATTTTTGAAGTTGTTAGTTTTTTTTTATTAGAATGTTACATTTTTTTAATAATTCTGATCAAATAATATTGGTGTATATGAAATACGTACACTTTCAAAAGACTCCACATCCAGCACATCATCGTCTTCTAAAGTGGCACCGTGACAGTCGGGGCATTTGGGCGGTTGTCGCACGAGAAGAAGTTTCGTACCTCCTCCTGCAGCGATGCCCACTCCGCACCCTCTGCCCCCGGATCGAGCGTAGCTGTGCTCCATCCACACCAAAGGTATCCGCTTCTAATGGTCATTTTATATGCAGGATGTTTTGAAATATTCTGATGTAAGTAAGTTAGCCAATAAGTGGAAATTTTATTGAACAACTTATTATTGTATTATCTTGAATTAAGTTTTTTTTCATAGAAATGGCTTGTTTATTGAATGAACGTTAAAATAATTAAAAATATCTAAATATATCTGTATTAAAATATATTAATATGAATTATAACAGTACCTAACGGGACAGTATAATTTCATCTAAAAAGACATTGATTTGAAAGTTGAAACCGCTGACCAAACAATAGATACGTCTATATATCTACTAAGCTTTGGCGTGCTGTGGGCGATTCTCTATCTTCATCACACAGCTTCACTTGCATACTTTAATAGTTTGAACGTTCGAAGAGAAATGTATCTGGCCATATATTTCTTTCGACTTATACGAGGCCAAAATGAGAATTCCACCATTCTTGAGAATGTGAATCTAAATGTACCTGATTATTTTTTGAGAAATCGTGGAAATGAATTGTTCGTTCTCCCAAGGTATAGAATCAACCTGCCAATGGGGATGCCACTGGGGAGAGCTTTAACGGTGTTCAACAATATTGTTTCTGATGTCGACATATTCCACATAGACGTGGGTGAGTTCCGACGAATACTATTTTTTATGTATTAAAGTAGAGTTCGTTGGAGCTTACTCAGTTGACTTCCTTGCTATTTTTTTTTCTACTGCTTTTAATATTAAATTGTACTATTTATTTTTTCTTCATTGTAAAAGTTTTAAATTTATAATTTGTCCTTAAACCTTATGCAATGTTAATTAAATAAATAAAAGAACGAAGGACAGCAAGCTGTTATATCTCGCTCACGCCTAGTGATCATGTTGGAAAGAGTAATACCCACAAAACACCAGCTATATTTGAACATGGAATATAAAATGAATACATACTTGTACAACTAAACACAAAGCCACTAACATTCACAAACCTAAATATTGTTTATTTACTTCTGATGAATATGAACAGAGTTACCATACCCTTCTTAAATACCATTATTTTGAATAAATTTTGAGGTAGTATTTATTCCTCCAATGCTTGTGACAGATTATCATAGAAATTTAGGGAGTTTACAATTGAGTCGTCCAGTATCAAACACGGCCAAGTCATGTTTTTACCAATGTATACTTTATTATGAATTCTGCTAAGAGTTTTTAATAATTACATTTCAATATATTTCAGTTTCAAAATCGAACTACAAGTGAATCAATATCAAATTTAAATAATGAATTTATTATCAAAAGATGCCAAGTCAATGACATCTTGTTATCATAGCGACCTGTAATAGACAAAAAGTTCGAAAAAGGTAATATATGGTCAATGCTTATCCTGATATTATAATAAAATTGACTATTTTCAGTTCTCTAGATCAGCGTTTCTCAACCGGGGTCCACGTGGAACAAACGATAACGAGTCAAAATGCTAAAATGCACAAGCTCTAAAAATATCAAGCGATTGATATTACGCTCTAAAATATTTGTCACTGATGCCTTAGGGTTTAAATTATACTGAATTGTGTCGATTATGGGTCAATACTAGCCAAGTCATTAAAAACCAATGAAATTGCAGGATTAGAATCAGTTGACTTTGGACTGAATGTCATTCAATGTAATTACTTAACGTTCAATAAGTTGTCGTTTAGTGTCTAGGTTTTTCGCAAATAAAATTTCATTTGAAAGTAGTCGAATAAACTTTCAACTCACCTGAAAAATAAAGTGAATATGAATTGGCCGTTTTTGATACTGCACGCCACAATTAACAATTTGTACAAATAAATATACATAAAACATAAGTTTTGCACTACAGACGCTGTTTTGTCTGGTGATATGTTTACTAACCAAATTCTATCTGAAACAATTACAGATTTGTATAGATGATAATAATAATAATGCAGCAACATTGTTAAATTCAAATTTTAACATAAATAGCCCACACGCAGGTAAATTACTTAAAAAACAAACTAACTACTTAAACATGCAAAGAAATTTGTAAGGCGACCTTTCAATTATGTATCGAAATATAATTTCAATGCCATACATTTGTAATACATTTTTTGACTGGGAATTTTATGCTGTAATGAAATATTTTATAGAGATAACCTATCAATAATAATATAAATTCATTGTTTCATTAGTACAATAAAACATGTTTATTTTGAATATTCTTTGAATTCAAAACATTATATAACTTAAATATTGATTATCCAGTTGCAATAAAATACCATAAATTCGAAAGTATCATTTGATTGCACAAGCATCTTACTAATTTCCAATATTTAAGATCAAGTGTTATTTCGCACGTTATTTAATAAAATTAACTGCACTTTGCTTATGTACGTAACTACGGTTTTAGACATTTTTGAGTTATGAATTATTAATATAAATGTAAACATTGAAACGAATTTACCCGTTTTTAAATATCAAGTAAACGGAAAATTACAAAAGCAGAGATTTGTCAAGATTGTATATGTATACTTCATTGCATTCTTCGATTCACTATTCCATTCTGCAACAGTGTGAAGTCTATTTGTCAGTTACCGATATTTGGCAGTAGGCCAGTAAAAAAATTACTCCGCTGTGAAGCTACTTCCGTTTGCTGACAATTTTGATGTTATGTTTATAATCTACGAATAAAACTGTTTCTCATAAAATCTGCGTTATATATTAACCTTTAAACGCCCGGCTATGGTACATTTCGCTATCGGATTACACTGATTTATGATAATAGTATTTAAAATATGAATATTAGCTTACATAAATGATGACTGAGATACCGATACAAAATTTTATTTTCAGTTTCGATGTATATTTTCAATATTTTTGTCATATTGAGTAATATAAACATCTGAGTTACATGGTCGACTCTTGGGATATGCGTTGTGTTAGGTGGACCGTAATAAATCAGCTTTATCCACACCATACAACATATTTCAATGGGGATACAGATTTTTTTCTATACCTTCTTAATTCTCTGTTTTTTTGTAATTTTATGGTTTAAATTTTTAAAGTTTTGTCTAATTTTTATCGTTTTAATTCTTTAACTTTAACGTACAATAATATACAATGTGAAAAATTGTAAATAAAGCTTTTGCTAATTATAAACAATCTTTTAATTTAAGATTTCGACTGAAGGTGCTTGGAGGAATTTCAATATTAAATTTGAATCGTTCAAATTATGTACACTCCCACAGATTTTGTCACTAACGACCCGGGTTTCGCCTTTCGGCATCTTCAGGCGTTCAAGCGCACGGATAATATCATAAAACCTTTGCCAACAAACAAATAAATATGATTCTTAAAACCACTCACTACTCAAATCTTTGGGAATTCCCATGAGCTTGTTCTTTTCGCCAGCGATGGCTTTAGACTCAGTGATGCATTTATTTAATATATAAACTAGAAACATCCATTTACTAAGCGTCAGTTCAGGTTCATCCGTGCGTTCATTTAAACAATCTTTTATTTTGCTAATGCTTTTTATTTTACCCACATAGGCTGACTAGTTTTAGAGATATAATTATTTTTATAAAAGCTACGGGTCACGCAAATATTTCGCAAAAAGTCCACAGGCGTTTAAAGGTTAATATTAGCCTCTCTTGGATTATTTCAATATTTTCTTTATTTTTAGGATCTTAGATAATCCGCAGCAGGGTAACACCACCGCAGATAATCAGGCCAACAAATATGATGCTGCACTGGTAAAAATATTATAACGTTTGGAGAGTGGAATTTAAAAGTGATGTGATCTTCTAGAGGATATCCAATATTTATCAGTTACAAAAACATGGTATTGCGATACAAATATAAATAATGCATTATGAAATTAGCTGAAATATCTAAAACTGATAGGACAAATAATATTACAGTTATTTTGTCAAGATTACAAGGCGTAGCTTACTTACAGAAGAGCCTGTTATCGCTTGAATATACGAAACAAACGTTTCGTGTAGGTTCTCTTCGTTTTGATATATGTCTCTATCAGAGTTAGCTTCCTGAAAAAATGTAACATTTGTTAGGGTATTAAGATTGCCCAGATGTAGGTACATTCAATATATCATGGAGTTTGGCTAATTCATAATAAATATATGTATAATTTATAAGTGTTATTGGGACGTAACATTTAAGGGTAATTTTCCACTAGAGGAAATAATGCAAAATGATTATTTTTCGAGGCCGGTAAACATTATTTTTTACACGAAACAAGATAACATGATGTTGCTGTTGTAGAATCACTTTCATAGTGAGTGTTGATTTTGACTATTTACTTGAAATAATTTTGTTTGACTAGTATTCGGACGTCCATCGGGTACTATCCGTAGGATGTACTCGGCGGAACTGAGGGATGCTGGCATGTCATGGGAGGAAGCAAGGCAATTGGCGGGAGACAATGAAACATGGAGGTGCCGCCATAATTATTTTAGAACACTGGGTGATTGAAGATAATTTTTATTGACCTCCTAAAACATTCAAATATATATATTTCAGTTGAGACTAAAGTTACCTTTCTTTGATAAACTTTATTTAAATTAAGAATTAAAGGATTTATAGACTAAAATGGTTAATATTAATATTAAAGCCGATTTTTTAGATGATTATTTGTGCGCTTGATTTGTACATTTTCTCAATCCTATTGTGAAGATTGGAGTTTAAATTATTGAGATGTTTTTAATAAACGTTGCACTAGTGAGTACTATTATTTATTTAATAAATTCCAAAGATATAGCCTCTTTATTGATTTAGCAAGGGATAGGACTTTTTACAGATGATTGGGTTTGTATTAAGGTAAATATAAAAGAAATTTGAAAAAACTTCACAGGCTATTTGTAATAGTTACTGTCAATTGCACAATGTATAAACAGTCATGTTATACCGGCCTCCTGAGGGTAAATGTATGCACAATTTAATTAAAATAGATTCTGAGTAATCAAAATAAACAGGGCGTTAATAGGTACACACACATGTTAGTGGTTAAGAAAAATCAACAATACGCAAATGTGAGGTTAATTAAAAGCACTAACACGAATAATTCACATCCAAACATTTAATCGAAAGGTAATTCCGAAGGATCCTCTCGATAGATGTAAAGCTATTTACCAAATCTAAATTCTTCGATACAGTCGTTAAAAGCATCTTCATATAGCTATCTCTGCTTTTAGTTGGATCAGCCGAAGCTGACATGGTAACCTATACATCAAGTGGTCGAACATGAATACTTTTGAACACTGAAATAAAAGACCAAAATCACTTGAAGTTAACATGGAGATAAGTGATGCCACAACGGCAGAAAATATAACAAAACAGCTATTTTAGTCCATCTAAAAATACGATTATCGCAAAAAAAACACTCGTAGTACCCATAAGCAACAACGCAGAACAAAGAACTAGTTGCCATCGACAATTTAAATAAACAAAGAATCATCTCAGAAAATACCATTCAATTTTATAAATATCAATCAGTTTTAAAAGGTTTTATTTTCTATTTAATATAAGTTTATTATATTATGAAACTTTACACATTTATTGAATAATTATGAATATTCGCTGAACTAGCTTTTTTTTACATTCTCGTGTGCAGCGCTTCTAGTGGTGAGTAGCGAAAGCATTAATATTTATTAAATTCGCGGTATATTCAAAGTAACAACGGACAAATTATTGACATCGTCAAAATGACAGTATGGAATTTCCATTTGATTTTAAGACATATTTGATTGCTTATATTATTTTTACAAAAAAGTAATGAAATAAAGAAGCTTTATTTAATTCTTGTACACTTTTCTATTAAAAAGATAACTAAAAACATAGTTCTGAAGTATTAAGAACATCAACGTCAATTGCGATATCTTAAATAATGACTCTATACACCCATGATTCATTCAAAATTGAGAAAATATCATTTTTAGCTAAAGCGGTCCTTAAATTTACAATTAAAAAAGGAATTTGATGTATGTTTTAATGAAAATTGTTTGTGAGTCAGACGTTTAACATTTGATTTCAAATAAGATAAAAATGCAAGCATAGGGTTTGAAAACGACAACTGGTATAATAATAGCTTTCTCTCTGTCTCTTTTTTAGAAACAAAATGGTGTGACTTAGACAAGATTTTTAAAAAAAACATCTCATAAGCCCATGTTGTGCTAGTACGCAAATCCATCAATATGTCGAATTGGCATTGAATAGGATGGAATGAAAAAAACACAGAAATGCATCCTTTTTTTATACCAATACAGGGGTTGGCTGGAGAGGCCTCCCGAGCCCACCCCTGTACACCCGAGCCCCTTGTTAAAACTTGGCGCGGCTGGAGAGACTAAGAAAATCATTCGTATCATAGCAAATCAGCACCTAACTACAATTTCTGTTAAATTGTAATACGAAACAGAAAATATAGGTTATCCCGGAATTAATGTTGTTTTTTCAATACGCAACATTGACTCAGTATGTTTGGGTCTGTTGACCAGTAAAGACGTGTTATTATTTTTCTCTTCTTTGTGATTCCTTACCTTTCTTTTAAACAATAAAAAACAATTCTACCCCATCTAAAAAAACGGCAGAGACGTGTCCTTAGGAAACACATTTAAGAAGCTGTATGCTGTTTTTGTTTCATTCAAAAAAAAAACTGCAAAAGAAGCAACGGAATCCATTTGCGAGATTCACGGTGATATACTGGACATAAGAAAGTGCCATTTATGGTTCAGAAAATTTCGATCAGCCAATCTCGATTTGAAAGATGAGTCTCGAAGTGGACGGCACAGTCTAGTGGATGAAGCAGCCCTAATGGCGGAAATTGAAGCAGATCTGACGATTTTCATTGATCAATTATCCAAGACGGTCGGCACATCACGATCGAATACTCATCGCTATCTAGAGATGGGAAAGTAAAAATAAGGCATTGGGTTCTCACCGCTAACTGATCACACAAAGGCAGCGCTCAGCATAGCAAAATACTGCAAGAAAAGCAACATTCTACCCGTTCTCCATGACCTTATCACCGGAGAAAAATGGTGCTGTATCATGATATTAAAGAAAAAAACAATGTTTAAATCGTGGTCAAACACCAATTTCAACCCCAAAACCAGGACTACATCCTCGGAAAGCCCTATTGTGTGTGTGGTGGGATTCGAAAGGTGTGATTTATTATGAGATGTTAAAACAAGGACGAACTGTTACCGCAGTTCTCTGTTGTGATCAGATGGACAAGTTGAATACAAAGTTACAAGAAATTAGAACTGCTCTTATGAATAGAAGGAATGTTATTCTTCAACACGACATTGCCCGTCCGCACGTTGCCGACATTACACGAAAAAAGACCCAGGACCTTGACTGGGATGTTTTATTGCATCCACCATATTCTCCGGACTTGTCACCAAGTGACTATCATTTTTTTCGTTCTTTAGAAACGCAATTAAGGAACAAAAAATTTGACAATATTGAAGAACTAAAATCAGGTCTCTCGGAGTTCTTCCAATCTAAACCAAAGACCTTTTATGAGAAAGGAATTTTAGATCTTGAAAATAGATGGCAAAGAGTCGTAGACAACACTGGTAATTACTTTGTTTAAAAAAAAAAAAAAAAAATTAAAAAAATCAAATTTGAGTTTTACTGTAAAAAACGACATTAATTCCGGGATTACCTATACATTTACTTCGGCTTCATAATAAAATATACCTCAGCTGTTTATTGTCTATTGTCCGATAATGTTTTAAAATACTGATCCTGGATATTATATTGATTACACTTTTATGAATAGTTTTATACAAATTTACATTTACACTTGATTTACCTTTTTATGGACCGAATTTCATATTTACTTAACACGTGTATACTCTTTCTTTCTACGACCTTTACCGTAATTATTTTGCACAGTTTTGCTAAGAATAGGTATCTTATATTTCTTATGCTTTTATTACAGCCTAATTCTTGGAACTACAAAAATATATTTGTACGTAAAAGAATAAATGAAAGCAGTCACACTCGGACTTTTGTTCAGGAAAGCAATTTTATAGTGGGATGAATTTTTGAAAAATTATTACCTGCTACTGTAAAAATGATGGCCAGTAAACTTAAATTTATTTGAGTTAAAATTTACTGCGAAATAAAAAAAATAATGAACTTTTGTGGTTCATGCTCTAACACGTATTATGAAGAGTACATTAAGTATTATGCAGCAGTAATTTAACTAAATAATAATTATTTCTTGTCACTGTGGAACATCAGCTGATGAGGAATTGTGTAAAATTCTCTTCATGCGAGAAAGAAAATTCTCGTTCGCTGGTCAATGAAGTAGGTCGGTTAGTTCTGTTCAAAGTTGTTCATTAGTTCAAAGACTCTAAGAGTTTATTATGTGAATGTCGGAATTCAGTGTTTTTGAGATTGATATGTGTACTCGTGAACTGTATCTGAGTCAAAAACAATGGCAAAAATATGTTCAAAATAAACATGCATATTATTTTACACGCTGTCACTGACATAAACTGACTATTTAACTACATATTTTATGTCTTTTTATATCGACTGTGGAAAGGAAAAATGACGTAACCCACAAATAGCAAATTTTACAGGAGGCACAAAAAATGTGTTTTGATTATTTTGGGCCATATGAAAATTATGGAATATACACAATCTTGAATTGGACGGAGACTTCTAAACTGGTGTTTGAAAAAAATTGTCTTAGAAAAACCTTTTTTTCGGTATTTCTTCTTGGTTTCAATTTTCACAAGCTCATCTTTCTTCAAACTTAATAGCTAAATTTAGATATTAATTCGGTATTTGCAGCTTACATCCTTTTGATAGAACATGTATCAAGTTTGATACATTGTGATTATCGAAAAAAAGCTGTTTTGAAAAAACTGTGGGTACGCCCTTTTTTCATTCCTCAGTCGATATGTTACTATGAAAGTTTCAAATCAAAATAATAAAATCGGTATTCAATTGTAAAAATGAATATATATATTATAGAGTAAAAACCGGGTTATCATGTTGAAGAAACCAGTATTCAATTGTCGCAAATTTTGGTTAAAAACTGATATTAAAACCCGGTTATTGAAAACCGACAAGCCCTAACACACCCACACTGCACTATCGATCACTATCGATAGTAGATAGAGGAAATTCTGTTTTATTATTAGCAGTATGAAAATATGATTTTATTTTTCTATATTCGGAACCACTAATACGATAAATAATACCCCGAAACGCTAAAATTGTATTTCCTTGGGGTATAACAAATAACGTTATTGGTGTTATCTTCCTTTGATCACTTTTGCCAAACAGTGGTTTTAAATTAACCAGACTTTTTAATACGACCTAATTTATAAACGTTGAATCTCAAAATAATGTGATGAAATTAAAAAATAAATGTTATGGGAGCATTTTTTCACAATTTATTTTGCTCGTTATGTGAATTACTCGTTATAAGAGGTGCTCGTTATGAGAAGTTCCACTGTACATACTTATGTTTCCAAGGTTACTTATTTATAAAACATAACTTTTAGAAGGGGATTTTTAAAATCACATGTCATCTAAAAATTTTGGTACTCGATGTCAAAATTATCCTCGGAATCTGTATTATTTTCTAATATGAAATTCCATAACTTTTCCATACAGGTTGTTATTTACCATACAAAAAAGTATTTATCTTTTTCGTCTTATTTTAGAATAAAACGACATACTTCAAAAAGATTGTACTCTTATTCATTCAAAATTATTATGCCTTTCAAAGGCTTTCTGTTTTTAAGCCTCACTCTGCCAACCAGAATTTCTGAAGTGGAGAACAATTATTAAAGGATTAAACTAAATGCCTTCGATAAATATAGAAATTAATTATCGATACAGATTGCCTGATAACCCTTTTTAAATAAGCGTAACACGTGTCATATCTGATTACACGACATTTGCAAAGTACCTAATCAATTAGTATTTTAAGTTAATATTAATCCCTACCATAGATGTCTCCAAATCTAATTAAAATCCAGTATTAAAGTCAAAAGCATAGATTTACACTTAAATTCGTACTTGTACTGGTGTATATTTTAGTATTGTCTTTGGTACATTGCAAATAAAATGGTTGACACGGTGGATTTAGCACCTCTTGACTGTCTGGATTCCAATGTTTTACATAGATACTCTTGAAATGGAGTAGCTGTGACTACAATAGCTACGCCTCATTCAGAATCTGCCTGACCAGTGGGATTCTATACTTACCACATGGTCAAAAAACGGTGATTTCAAACCCTGATATATGCAGTGGTGTGATGTTCTTGGAATAGTCTCTTAAAAAGAACAATAACTAAGCTGATAACCCATAAATCTATCCATTGATCAAGTCATTGTTAAAAGTGTTAAACATCCAAGAATCAGTAAATAACAAATTATTTATTATATTGCATTTGATTTGTTTTATCTGTTTGTCGTTAACGCGCAATATAGCACAACACACACCTGTCAAAATATTGACAGGTGACACTGCCACCTGGTAATTAATATTCTAGTTACCTAACAAATCAAGAAATAAGATGACGCCGTGCAGTTTTTAATTTTCATAGAAGATTAAAATATTAACGTCAAATAATAAACAAATCGATATTGTTTCATTTTGCTTCAAAATGCCGAAAATACTTTTGTGAATCGATTACACACGAGTCATTTAAGACAGACAATTAAACAACATACTGTCTTTTAATTACTTCTTTTGACCACCACTTGGATTTTTTTTTTCATATGATTTCCTTGCTAGTGCTTCCCTCTGTGGATTTTGGTTTTACACGATTGACGCCACTGATTAAATGAAATATTTTACAGAAGATTCTTATGTTGTTTCATTTTTGAAAAGATAAATTCTAGTCATATTTATCTGTATTTAATAAATTATTATATACCTTTGGCAAGAATTTGTATGTCTTATCAAAAATTCTTGTCATCGGTGACTTTGGCCTGTGATGTTAAATTCTAACAAGTTATTAAAAATAAAATAAAACAAATTTACAATGTATGCTACATATTTGTCATTTGCTGTTATGGTTTTTATTAAAAGATATCAAACCCTTTTATGTTTGCATTGAAACGAGATTTTATATATAAAATAAAAATAACTTAGATTATTCCACGTATTGTGTTACAAAATGTGGCACGTGTTTCGCCTCTTTCAGAGGCATCCTCAGACAACTACTTTCGCAAATATTTGCTTAAGTAAAGTACGAAGGAATAATCTATAAAAATTAGAGGGAACGTTGCTCATAATATGCAATTTACCGTAAACTTATCAATTTAAATGGCTACAAATGTACGTAGATAATGTATAAGTCAGAAATTACAGCTGTCTATTAATTTAATCTGAGAATATTGTTTTCTCTTAAATTAACAGGAGGCCCGCCGGCCCAAGTAAAATTTAACAAGGGGCTCGTGCAAGCCCCTACGAGTCCATCTTTGATTATGGCCGAATTCTTCCAGATATGCTTTCGGTGCAAGGATTTTGATAAATAACTGCACAGATACTCAACAAACCCGCATTGAAATTGGTCCGCAAATTACCGTTTGTGAATATATGGTTTATGAGCAAGGAAGGAAGGGCACGCAGAAAAGTTTTCTGGAGAAGGCAAAACTCAGAGGCTTGTGTCCTTTCAAAGGAAGCGCTACGAATTAGAAGGCAAAAAGGGGTATACGATATGGCGCGTAGGCGACGTAATATTATACCAGTTACGACAAACCAAAGGCACCGGTTTGCTGCATAGAATTAACCTTTAGAGGAGTGAATAGATTTATACAGACCTTACTTTAATTTACTGCCTTTTCTTAACATGACAATTTTGTGACTTTTTCCCAATGAATATATGTAATTCATACTTAGAGCATTTATATGCTTACAGACAGACACTTCTGTGTTGAGTTTAAACTACTTTTATACTCATTTACAGAAAAATGGCGCCGACGTACATGTACGTCCATACTCCTCTAAAGGCTAAGATTGATTTATGATTATTTTTATCTTAAGAGTGAGTGGAGAGGTCCTGTAGACCAGGGTTTCTCAACGGGAAGCCACAGCGTGCTCCAAGGTGGCAACAGAGATTTATTTTTGTTTAACCCTTCCCTTACTATGAAAAAAAAAGCACAAGCTCCTGAACTGTGTATCCGTTACACATCAGGCAAACAGGAGTGAATCATGACAATTATATGTAGTACTGCTGTAGTTGTGTTATATAATTGTCATGATTCAATCCCGTTTGCCTGATGTGTAACGGATACACAGCTCAGGAGCTTGTGCTTTTTTTTGCATAGTAAGGGAATTTAAATTCTTGAAAGAGCTAAAAAAAAGCTCGGACGCTGTTCATTTAGCCAAATTTGTAAATTCTAAAAGTGAAGATAAAACAATGGTATGGGGGCCACAAAAAAGTAAAGACACTTAAAAGTAGCTACGGTCCCAAAAAGGTTGAGAAACAGTGCTGTCGTTAAGCTGTAGTTAATTCATGTAATTGATAAAATCTAGCTAATATCGTTTTATGGCAGCATTATAATAGCTTCTATGAAAATATTTTCAATCACAAGACTATTATCTAGCAGTAAAATATAATGTCACCAATGTTTTTCAAATAAAATATAACACATTTCATGTTTTTAATAAATTAAAATATGTATGTGTATAAACATAATAAATTAACTCCACGAGCAAACGTCCACGCGCTAGAGTCCTGCGTGCAAAGATCTTCGCACCAAATATAATATATTAAATTTAGATAAACCGTCTTATCATCCGCCATTTTTTATGTTCTGTTATGTTTTATGTCTGAGATGCAACGTTGCCAAAACAATAAAAAAGGTTTCCCGCCAGTTTAACGTGTTCTGTATGAACTTTTCGCGATTTTCTGTTCTTTCACCTGCAAAGTTCGCCCCTTGATCGGATTATGAGTGTATTTTTACAGCCTTCGCGTTTTCTTCACTTGACATGACTTGATGGATATAATGAATCGCTCGCATTCAATGGGATACTGAAGAAATGAAATGACAGTCTTAAAAGATGGAAAAGAAAAAGGTTTCTAAAGAATTTATTGTCCGTGGTTATTTTCACTTCACTTTCAAGTGAAAAACATACAATTTTGTTTACTGTTTCTTGGAAAATTCATTGATGTAAAGGTAACGCACCGTGTTTGCTCGTATTTAAAAAAATGTATTCATCTCTGCCTAAGAATAAAGTGCTTTATGTTGCCGTTCTTTTAATAAATGAACTTTCATGAAAAAATCCCAATCCAGATATCGTTTTATTTTTGTTGGTGACTTTTGATGTAGTAGTTAGTACATGCATCATTATTTTAAACTTTTAATATCAGCATTATCTTAATTGTTTGCGAAGATTTGTTAAAATGTTCATAGCGTCGTGTGCTTTTAACAATTGACTAGTAAGTGGCGTACATATATACTTTCAATTTAATGTAAATTAACAAATAAAAGAAAATTGTAGTAATTACTATCAACTAGCTGTAAGCCCGTTGACCTCGACGGGGGGATTTTTGTTGCATTTTTAAGTAGTCAGAAAATTACAAACCTATTTATTGAATAAGCTAGAAATTCTAAAAATAAAATAAATATATCTCGGGGCATATATCGACAGCCCTGCCCTGTAGTATTAAAATTGTAAATTATTTAATTTTTGGAATAATGTTTAAGTTTGCTAACAACCATTTTTCGTAGTAGCAGAAATAGACCTCATAAACTATTGAATTTTTGGAATAATGTTTAAGTTTGCTAACAACCATTTTTCGTAGTAGCAGAAATAGACCTCATAAACTATTGAATTTTTGGAATAATGTTTAAGTTTGCTAACAACCATTTTTCGTAATAGCAAAAATTTCGTAAATTATTGAATTTTTGGAATAATGTTTAAGTTTTTAAATACCTTAAGATAATCTCAAGTATTATTTTTTTCAAAATCACTTTGAATAACTCGAAAAAAACAGTGGCGGATTATACCATACGCGCAAGAAGTGCGCGCTTGGGGCCTCCAAATCTTAGTACTCCAAAAATATATTTTATTTATAACTCGCATATTTTTTATTTCTGTTTTTAATTTTAATTTTATATAAATATTTGAAAATATCGCAATATTTTTTTCATCAATAAATAATAACCTAAGGCATTTGTTTTCAATTTATACTTTGTTTATGTTGTAAAGGTACGCATATGTAAATCTCGAATAAATTTTGCAACGCCTTTATTATTTTCGAGAAACAGGGCTTCCAAATTATATTACACAAATACCTTGCGCCCATGTTAAAGATCTCAAATTTCAAATTGAAGTGGGAGTATTCCTCTCAGGATACAGAAGCTATGCAATTGATAAAAAATATTCACCACTGCATTCGAATATGACGTTTGTAGATATAAATTTAGTATTTGAAGTTGTATTTAAACTGGTGACAAATTGTTTTTTTCTATGATAATATAAATGATATAAATAGACCGTTTAATCTACCAAATAGTTTTAGTATTGCTGACGAATTTGACAGTGAATATCCATTTGATTTGTTAGTATCTAAAACTCGAGTATATCTCTTCATGAATGTTAGAAAGTGACCTTTGATGATTTTTCTTAAACGGATTTCTCTTAAATTTCAGCCTCTGAGAAGTAATGTGAGCCAAGTGGTATTTTAGGGAAAAAAATGGTATCGTAAAAGTGAAATAAGATCAGTAAATGCATATTGCAATAGTATTATCTTCATAAAATACAAATATGTATGCGATCCACCAAAACACCAAGTAAAGACGTAATTGTAATTAAAAGTTCAATAAAAAACGTTTAAGCATTTTACTACTTAGCTTACTTCATCTCTTGAGTGCTCATATATAGTATATTTCATTGATATTTAATTACAGCATAAGTAAAACGAATAGTTAATTGAACAAAGGTAGTTATTAAGTCCCTGTTTGTTGTGAATGGAGTTCCCTTCACCGCATCAATTTACTTTGTCGCTAAGCTCTGTTGGAAAACAATAAAGCTTTAATGTCAACCCTTTTATATCTGTTTTGAAACTGCAAATATAAAACTATTTTCTTGATTAAATCGGTACATCAAATTATTATAATTACATGATATAATGTTTGATTTAATTTTACTAAAATCATGTACGTTTTGACATTAAAGATTTGTATTTTCCTTTGCGATAATTTCAGGACTTGAAAAAAGGAAAATGTATTTGTGTAATATACAATAATATTGGATTACTTTGTTATTCTAATTGTTATGTTACAGGTTGTAAATGTTGTAACCAGACGTCTGATGATGCTTCTCGACTCGTGAACTTCCACAAAGTTACCGCCGAGTCCATATGTATTCGCGTAGTTTTATAATAAACAAAATTCGCTTTTTATCGAAAATCTAATGATCGACATGTCTGATTCATTGTCCACCATTAATCCATCGATAAAGTTATTCATTATATCGAAAAATATTTTAAATGTAGCTTTTTCGAAATCACATCATCATCACTACAATATCTACCACAGGCATGGGGAACCTGCGGCCTTTTGGCTACTCTAGTGCGGCCTTCTGGCCAATTCTGTAATTCTGTAAATTTTTATAAATTCCCGAGATTTTTTATTTGAAAATTCCTGGAAAAGGTGCCACGCTGCTAATTTGGGAAAAATCCGTAAATTCTTGGGTTTTTTTAAAGGTGCCGAAAGGCGAAACCCGGATCGTTAGTGACAAAATTTGTGTGAATGTATAATACATAATTTGAACGATTCAAAGATAATATCAATACTTAATTAATTTTAATTTTTCTCTCTTTCTTATTTATTTATATTAAAATATAATATATCTAGTAAAGTATAATGGAGTAACCATAATTTATGAACCGAAGTTCAATTATTTATGATGTATTACAAAAATAAAGAGTTTTAATGATTACGTCATCCCTAAGTCTGGTGTCTATTCTGGAGAAAATCTGCGAAAAACATACTATAAAAAGATTGCGATGCCGCATAGGTTGATAGTAGGGCATCCAATCCCGGGATCCCGTTCTATTTTCTGATCCCGAAATTCCGGGATTGACACGGTAGATATCCCGGAATTGAGAATTATTTAGCAAATCCCGAAAATTGACACGATTTTGGAATTGAAAGAGCTTAAAAAAATGTGGTGGAATAGTAGCGAATTCAGGAAACGAGTTTTGAGACAATCCGGGAAAAAAGTATACCAAATTGAAGATTTCAAATTCCTCGGTGAGCCAATCCCGGGATCCCGGGATTGGAAAAAGGCTCCGGGATTGGATACCCTAGTTGGTAGTGTGCTCAACGCTTAATATCCAAGGATGAACGTAAGACTCAAGATATACATAATATATTGTTTTCTCTCCTTAAATATCTAGAGCCCCACGCAATTTAGTATGAACTAATGATGCTGGACACATTTTTCGATAGTAATCTATTTTTATGTCAAGTGATAAAAATCGTTATGTTTCAATTAGGAAGAGAAAATTGACAACTGAGAAAATGGCGACGTGCTGTTTCAAAACATAAAATTAAGTTACAGGCAGATGAATACAATATTTCAACATACAAACGTATATGTCGATCAGTCATATTTTTAAGGAATACATTTTTTATTATTCCGTGTAATAAGGGTTAAATATCATGTTAATTAGGTAAGCCCACACGTTCAACACTGTTTATGTTAGGTATAGAATCGCATTTTCAGAAGACCGACTTTGTTCATTGTTATTAGAAGGAGGCTGGGATTTATTTTTGGAACTTGAAACAACGTTCCTAAATAAACTGATTTAATACGATGCTTTAAAAGCAAACAAATACATATGATAATGAAAATATGCTAGGCAAAAATTGTTCAATATTCAAGGAAGCGTACATGCACAATAATGTTTTTTGGCATTTGCGTGAGGCAGATAAAAAAAGGTGAATAATTTATTCGTACTGTTACGATTTACTATGGAACATAATTGTTTCAGTAAAACCTCAATAATTGTTCAACTAACTGTTTCTTTTTTAACAACTTGAATACCAAGCGGACACCGGTGTCCGAAACATATGCAAATACTTGGTATTCTAATAGAATATAAGCAATATTTTGATGTATATGTGTAGTGCTATCTATACTGAGTCAAAATAGGTTTTCAAAATATCGAATTCGAGTGTATGTTAGGCAAAATTATTTTTCTCAAAAACACGCAGTATCTCTGGGACATATTAATGATCTATTTGCGCGGCATTCAAGCGGTTAAAATTGTATACATACACACTATATTGCGTGATATTTTGTGATGATGTTGGATATTATTTAAAGGTAATTGTTTTGTAGCATTTTATTTATTCTTTGCAACCATTTAATTTTATAGCAAGGCCTACGACGTCTCATGTGCGTTTAGTTTATTGTTATTAGTATTCGAAAAAAAACAATTTTTACATATGCGCAATCACGCAGTAGTTGTGTTTTACTGCCATCTGACATTTCGCATAACCTCAAAAATTTAAACTTCATGCCATTAACTCTCACATTCTTTTTGACATATGTATTATATATACTCTAACATAAACCGTAATTTGATATCTACCACCTAATTTGTACCAAAGTATTCGAAAAACAAAAACAAATTAAAGTCATTCAAAAAAATATATTATAATAATTAAATTATACATCAGGAAGTCCAAGAGTTCAGTTAACTAGCCGCTTATATTAGGATGAGGGGATAAAGAAGGACGCCGAAGACCTTTTCTAAATATGTAACCGGAAGAACTGCGTCGTGGATGACCGCGACGGGACAGTTGGAGCAAGGAAGAGGACGAAGAAAGGAGAAAACGGATGCAGGATTATAGGAGACGAAGATGAATTACATGTCCAGTGTTTTGTCATTTGAAAGATTAATGGTTGATTAAATAATACATTTCTCTGAATGATATAAATCATATATTGGCAACCACCAGCACGCCGAGCTATTTTTTTCCGGCCCTGATTCATCTCGGCGAAGTATTAGAGAAAGAAATTAATAGTTTCAGAGAAGGATTAAGTAATGGAGATGACACGGACACTTGCAGTGGCTCCACTCTACTAGTTCATTATAACCACCATATAAGAAACAGCAACGTGTTTTATTTAATTTAATATTACTTTATTATGTTTAATAGTTTGGTTCGGCCCTTCACTCGGAGACAGAATGATAATTTGGCTCCAGACCTATGAAAGGTTGCCCATACCTGATATAAATCATTTATGGTGAGAAATATAAGGATTGTAGTATTTATTCTATAATGTTATAATATGCTCATTTTCGTTTTGGCGTGGTTGTATGTTCAACTGATGTTTTAAAAAAATATTATATTTGTAAAGAAAAATATACATATATCACTATCAGATGGTATAATCACAATTTCCTGTTATGAAATAAACGATTTAACTGTCTTGTAGATAAAAATAATACTGACGTTATATAAGAATATAATCAATATTTTATTTAATAACTGAACTATGTATATGTATCGACTGTGGAAAGGAAAAAGGACGTCCCCCCCAGTTTCTCAGAACAGGTTTTTTCGAAAATCACAATGTATCAACAAACTTGATACACGTTCTATCAAAAGGATGCAAGCTGCAAATGCCAAATTAGTATCTAAGTTTAGCTTTTAAGTTTGAAAAAGATGACCTTGTAAAAAATTAAAACCATGAAAAAAGACTGAAATAAAGGTTTTTCTTAAACAACTTTTTAAATTAATAGTAGATTATGTTATCAATTAAACACTAGTTTAGAAGTCTCCGTGCGCTTCATGTGTGTAATTCATAATTTGCATATGGCCCAAAATCGTCAAAACACATTTTTAGCGCCTCCTGTAAAATTTGATATGTGTGGGTTACGTCCTTTTTCCTTTCCACAGTCGATATGAGATGTTACTGTAATTAACTAGTTAATTGAAATTGATTCCTCGTTGAGCAAAATCAGACCTGATCACATAATATTATAAAATTAATTAGAACAATATTAATTGTGTGTTACTCATTGATAAGTTTAATTAATGAAGAACCATTGTGAAGAACCATCGTGCCATTCTCGATTAGATTTACTTATTCACTTTTATTTTGGTAAAAAAATACGATTGATTTGTTCTATGTTCATATTTAATCGAATAAAACACTTTATAGTTTCTTCTTCTTACTTTGAGAAAGAAATACTTACATATCTAAAAATTATACACATTTATGTCTCCGAAATGAATGGCAAATCTGACACCACAGCGGCTTCCAGTGAACAGTGGTATATGTAAGTATAAGTCTCGTTTTGTGAGTAGTTTCAACACAGCACCAACTTAATAATAACACATTGCAAACTGCTTTAAATATATTTTAAGCATACGAATTAAATTTATTGTTTTCAACCCAGGGAGTTGTTTACCATAAAACGCGGTGGAACGGCGTTCCGGTACCTTTTTTCCTGACGTGTTTAATGTTCCAAAACAATATTCGCAAAATTTTGTTTTTATTTCAATCCTAACATAAAATAACAATACCAGGTTCACAGACTTACTCTGTGTCCTAGCCCTGGAGGTATTGCTTGATTTAGTGTGCTTGTGTCACGCAGATTTCATCTGCATCAGAGTCGTCTCTTTTGTTCATCAACAATTAAAAATCCTCGCACCACCTTGACCAGCGATTGCTCGGAGTATGAGACGGAGCACACAGGTTCGAGTCCCAATACGAACAGCATTTGTTTTCAATTGTTTTCTAAATTAAATTTAAGCGACTTCTTTTCGTGTTTGTGATATGTAAAAAAAGTTACTCCCACCCTTTCAATCCTCAAATTAACAGAGAAAAGCAAGAGCGATTAGTTATCCACACAGATTTTGTCACTAACGACCCGGGTTTAATTTCGGCACCTTCAAGCGTTCAATTGCACAGATGAACTGTCAGTTCCAGTTAATCCGTGCACTTGAACGCTTGAAGATGCCGAAAGGCGAAACCCGGGTCGTTAGTGACAAAATCTGTGTGAATGTACATAATCTGAACGATTCAAATTTAATATTGAAATTCCACCAAGCACCTTCAGTCGAAAGCTTTTTTTCGATAATCACAATGTAACCTACTTGATACACGTTCCATCAAAAAGATGTAAGCTGCAAATAACCGAATTAGTATCTAAATTTAGCTTTTAAGTTTGAAAAAAGATGGGCTTGTAAAAATTGAAATCAAGAAAAAAGACTGAAACAAAGGTTTTTTATAGACAATTTCTTAAATTAAAATTAGATTATGTCAATTAAACACCAATTCAAAATTCTCCGTTCACTTCAAGGCTTTGTTTATTTCATAGTTTGCATATGGCCGAAAATCGTTAAAATACGTTTTTTGTGCCTCCTGTAAAATTTGCCGTGTAGGCTACGTCCTTTTTCCTTTCCACAGTTGATATGGTATTAATAAAAAAGAGACATGCATTAAATTGTATTCGTCTGCACTCTACGAAAACCGACATACTTTCACTTACTAATTGAAATATTTTCCAAACGCCGGGGTGCAACGAGTTAAGACGCAGCGGAAACAAGAAACAGCATAGTGTCTGTATCCTTGATGTTGCGCTGTGCGTCCGTCAGAAGGATGGGTTGTTTTTCCATCTGTGGGGGGTGAACTATACTCTACAATATGAAGATTGAGCTAGCATACAGGAGATGTTTTTTCATGCTTATCCATTCAAGGCAATAATAATATTAATATATTTTACACATTTATGATTATCATACAGACAAACTTAAAGGTAACCACTATTGAACTATCGTAAATTATTATCTATTATAATTTTTTTTTTATTGAAAATCTATGTTTGAGGATCACTGGATGACTTCCATTGAATATTTACTGGTCAAATCTAGATATTTTATTTGACAACAGTGGTTCAAACGCGGCGTGTAGACATTTTTTTTACAAAGCAAAGTCGTTACTTGAGGAAATTATATTATACTAGCACGGTACCCGGAAAGCGTTGCAATGCCACTCAAAGAAAGAATGTGCTTTAATTGTGTTTATTGAAGTGCTTTTGGATACACAATATGTTTTATTTTTGTCTGTTTGACGTTTGCTGCCGATTGTCTATGGTACGACACATGCGCCAACTAATTTAAGTTAATTTTACTATAAAATTCACGCAAGTCCAAACATACGTTGTCAAAATGAACTGTATTGCAGACATAAAAACATTGATTTTTTATATAAGAACTACTGTAAGTTAATTTTACTATGCTTATAACCTTAACGGAAGTGCAAGCAAAAAGTTTGTCAAAGTTTTATTGCAATCCGATGAGCGGTGTGGCGACGCATAAAGTGCGAACAAACAAACATTCATTTTAATATATTGATAGATCATAGTTTTTTTTTATTGAAAATCTATGTTTGAGGATCACTGGATGACTTCCATTGAATA
Source organism: Himalopsyche anomala (assembly GCA_031772345.1). Taxonomy (NCBI): domain Eukaryota; kingdom Metazoa; phylum Arthropoda; class Insecta; order Trichoptera; family Rhyacophilidae; genus Himalopsyche; species Himalopsyche anomala. The sequence continues at coordinate 22,791,531 of CM062837.1, read as the reverse complement.
TTTACTGGTCAAATCTAGATATTTTGTTTGACAATAGCGGCTTAAACGCTGCGATGCAAGACCCTTATAGACATATTTTTTTGAAAAACAAAGTCGTTTCTGGATGAAATTATATTATATTGCAAGCTGCGTTGGCTCTTTGATTGTTTATAGTCAAAGTAATGTACGGTAAACATAATTATTTTAGTAAAAAAATGTGTATCGTGTATATTTTATTATTAATTCTCCATTAAGTATTTTCATTAAGGCATTATCCCTATATTTCTTTCTGCAAAAGATTAATAGTGACTAAAATTAATATAGAACGGATTAATAGGATAAAAAAAGCAACGTATTTAGTTCTACAGTTTTTATAATATTATTTAATAACTATTTCGGCTTTCGAAATCGTCAGAACTATGTTTAAACTTACGTTTTGCTTAGCTATATACATATACTAGCTTGCTGAGTCTCATTACATAGAGAGTTCAGCGCCAACCGTCTTACATCTTCGTAATAAAGGTCCAAAACTAAATTTACTGGACTAGCTTGAAATTAATAGGCATAAACAAAATATCTAGAATGAAACGATGAATTTAATATTGAAACTTAACTTAAAAGTTGTCCTAAACGTAAGCTCTTTTTCCAGGAAATTATATAAATAAACAGAGCGCAATTGAACAGTCTTCCGATATTAAATGAAATATTAAACATGCCTGGGTCGCCGCTTTTATACCTTATATAAATGTAATCATAAAACCTTTTCCGACAAACAATATAAATATAATTCTTAAAAATACTCACTACTCAAATCTGTGGGCATTTCCATGGGGTTATCCTTTTCGCCAGCAATGGCTTTAAGCTCAGTGATGCATTTATTTCTTATATACACACGAAGCATTCATTTGCTAAGCGTTAGTTCAAGTTCATCCGTGCACTTGAACGCCTGAAGATGCCGAAAGGCGAAACCAGGCTACCATAATTTGAACGTTTCTATTTTTCCCCTATTATAATGGAGTTCTACCAAGTGCATGCCAATTCAATCAATAAGTAGAACGGAGTGTTCATCACTCTCGGTGCGTGGGACTATATGTAGAAATCGGGTGTTTGAGGGTGATTTGTGTTCGGGGGGTAATTCAGGGGTGTTTTGGGGGTGGAAGTTAGCGGTTGTCATGGCGGCAGACACCGGTCGCCAGACGCAACGGCTCCTGCATTATCGATCACGGGCCATCGCAGAGGCAGCAGGGCTGGCGCCATCGTTTCTCGTCTTGGATCTGGCCCAATTTTTCTTTCATTTTAACCATCACACGACGGTTGTTTTCCGCACCATAAGAAATGCCAACCTAATATAAAAGCCTTCACTGTCTAGACACTTACAAATAAAAATAATTTTATTTAGAGATTGTTATTCAATGATTTATTTATTGTTCTAACTGCCAATTATTGTTGTTAAGTAAATACATATAAATCGACCGTGGAAAGGAAAAAGGATGTTAACCACACATAGCAAACTTTACAGGAGACACAAAAACGTGCCATATGCAAATTATGAAACATACACTACTGTGTTTAATTGACATAATCTAATATTAATTTAAGAAATTGTCTAGGAAAAACCTTATTTTCAGTCTTTTTTCTTGGTTTCAATTTTCACAAGCTCATCTTTTTCAAACTTAAAAGCTAAATTTAGATACTAATTCGGCATTTGCAGCTTACATCCTTTTGATAGAACGTGTATCAAGTTTGATACATTGTGATAATCGAAAAAAGCTGTTTTGAAAAAACTGTGGGTTACGTCCTTTTTCATTTCCACAGTCGATATAAATGTATTGAATGACATTGTTTTTACTTTTCATATTTGATAAATTATGACTCGTAAGCATTGGTAAATAATATAATATTAATACAGCGTATCTAATATATAAAAATGAATGTTTGTTTGTTCGTAATTTATGCGTTGCCACACGTTTTTTGTGCCTCCTGTAAAATTTGCCATGTGTGGATTACGTCCTTTTTTCCTTTCCACAGTCGATATGACTTATTAAATAATTATAAGGATGTGTTTGAAAAATAGACGCACAAGAAATCAATCTTAGAACGATGACAAGTCAAGAGTTACTGATCATTATGGATCCGATCGTAAGCAAAGACTATCCTGACTTTTAATGTATATATTGTATATACATTTATCTACATCTGACAATTCCCACGATGCATTGTTTGTTAGACAGCCAACTTGTATCCAGATTGTAGACGTATCTAGAAAGTGAACGGAAGTATTAACTCACTTCTAGTCGAAATTTTTTCTCTAATCCATGTTCGATCCTTATGTGGAGCATATGGTTTCCTAATGAAGGTATTTTAACAGTGGGTTTTTACGAGAACTGATGATTTTTTTGAAAGGATTCAAATTATGTTTCCTCTCTTCAAAAACTAGCGTATTTATTTTTTAGTTTGTAATATAAAGGTTCACATTGACATCATATTCTCGGAAAACTTAACGCATCAATACAATATCCAAAAAATCAACAGTTTTAAAAGCAGAATAAAAATATTTTTTTGCGAATATTGATTTAACCAGTGCTTTTTTTTGAAAAAAAGGTGCCGGAACGCACTTTTTTCGAGCATTTTCTAATACGGTATATTATTTATTATATATTCGAATATCATTTTGATAGAATTATTGTACAACAAGCCCTTTCCTAGAAAGTACATACCTGATAATCTTTTGCATGACATTAATTTATGGGTCCTATGATACCCTATATATTCAATAGGGATTAATAGTCAATGGCTTCCAAGAAAAGAAACAAAAGTTTTAAAATAGAAAAAATAAAATTTTACGAACATTTATTACAATTTTGAGAAAAAAAGGTGCCGGAACGCCGTTCCGCCGCGTTACAGGGTAAAAAAATCCCTGGATTTAACCATTAAAAAAATCAGAGAAAAGGGTGCCAGAACGCCGTTCCACCGCGTGATATGGAACAAAAGCACTGGTATATTTAAAATAACGGTGTTATAAAACAAAACTATTTTCCTAATATGTGAGAAAATTTTCTACACTATAAAAAAACGTTTTCCACTTAAAAGCAACCCTACTTATTGGAATTTTCTTCCGACACGTGTAGGCAGTTTACTCTTGTTTGCACAATGCTAGTTAATCCACTCGCGCTCGTTACACAAATAAATATTCCGTTCAAAAGCTTTAACCTATACAGTTTTAACTGATTTTAAACAAGATTGAATAAAGTGAATTTACCATTTTTGCATCAGATTATTGTTATGAATTATTCTTTTATCTAGTGCTACAGTCTGGGGTGAAACTTGACCCCTTCAATTAATTGCATGCAACCAACTTTCCCTTTAAGCTGCGCGCGCGCACGGTCGCGCAACAGTTTGAAAGCCTCCGCGCACTCATTCCGGGTTGGCGCGCACTCCAATACAAATATTTAAATAATATTTGTTTAAATTCTAATCACTTTAATTGAAAGCAACAAATAAAAAAATTAACATTTAGATATCTAAACTAGAATTAAATTGTAATATTTTATAAGAAAAAGGAATTTATCTTAGTCGAGTATATAATATAAGGATTAGTTTTACGGAACGACGTAAAAAGCTTTTAAAAAATTTATTAAATATCTTAATAACTTTACTAGCGAATGCTTCATTCAACCTTTTTTCTTAATTTGTCCTTGATTTTTTTTTTAAACCATGTTCGCTCCCAATGTGGAGCATATGGACTCCTAATGGAGTTTATCTCATCAGAAGTGTTTCTACGAGAACTGCTTGTTACTCAGTTGCTCAACCTCTCTTTTTCCAAAGAGAGTAGGGATAGAAGGATAGGGCTAGGAAAGGATTAGTGGTAAGCTAATCGCTCTCGATACGCCCCCGTTCATAGGATAGGATGGGTGAGAGGGGGGAATTCAAGACATCACATACTTCCATGTCTTTGAACAGAAATTCATAAATCGATTGAAAAATCAATTTATAAAACTGTCCGTACCGGGATTTGAACCCGGGCCCTCCGTAGCCGAAGCCAACAACGTTGACCACTCGACCACAACGGCGATTTATAAATTACAAATGAAAATATTATTTTTTATGCAAATAAAAACACAAAAAACCACTATTCTTTATGGCAAATTATGCCGCGCATTTGTTGGATTGGCCCGCGCAGCTAACCCCTTGTTTTCTCATGGATTGCATGTAACCTGCTCGGTCATTCGCTGTTTTATGCCTATCGTTAACATAGAATGCACAGAATTTGTAAGCCTTGTGCTTCATCCATCTAATGATGTCACAATCCTCCAACACTGCGTCCTGCGTTGTTTTTATCATCCTACCTAAAATCAATAGCTCTTTTCTTATATCGACGTCCAGTTCTAAAAGAGTGGTTAAATAGCTGAAATAGTTCAAGTAAAAACAACTTCTGGTGAGATAATGAAGATTCTAGTTCCTAGAACTCCATAAAATTTGCATCTAAAGCAGGCTTGAAATAAAATAGGAACACGCTCCAAAGCAGTGATGCACAACCTTTACCTTCTAGCGGGCAGCATATAACAAATTATTGTGGGTTCGGGCCGCAAAGAAAAAAATGATTTAAAGTACGCTCAATCCTTTTTTAGACGGAGTATTCGTACGTTCCATGTAAATCAGCCTTACAAAAAAACCGTGTAAAAAGATAGAATGAATGATAGGTTCCATTACATTATTTTGACCGTGTAATTTCGAAAACGTGAACATAAATAAGCTACGCAAAAAAAAGATTGTGAGTATTTACTTATTAAAAATCGTTTCATTGTGAAATATTTATGTTTCATTTATATGTAATTCAAAAGTTAATGCGATCTTAGCATGTTAATTTCTAACTGTTTTTTTTTAAATTTGACATACTATTTGTAAGCCAGTTTCTATGAACCGATTTATTCTCCTTCATTGAAGATAAAGCTTGCTTACATTTATAATATAAATGTTTTACGTGAAAAATATGTCAGAGAAAAAGATTTAAGGGCCGCCACAAATTTCAAAATTTCACGGGCCGCGGTTTGTGCATCACTGCTCTAAAGCAACTCTTTTTATTTTATCTCATCGCGATCATAAGGAAAATCGTTTTTGAAGACATAACAGCCTTTGAGACTTTAAAGTACAATCACATCTTTACTTGGTGTTTTGGTGGATTGCATATTTTTATTTTACAGAGATTACACTATTAGGATGTGTATTAACTGGAGTTACTTCATTTTTACGATACTTAAATACATGTAACTTACAGCGCAAACTTAAAACAAAGTATACTTACAGCGCATTTAACCATTTTTCTTTTCTAAGATACCACTTGACTCACTTCACCCAGTGGTGGGCTGGAGGGGGCTCGGGGGGCTCGCCCGAGCACTTCGTTAAAATTCGGTGCGGCCAGCGAGCCCCTTGTTAAATTAAGAAAATCATTCGTCTCAGATCAAATCAGCACCTAACTGTAATTTCTGTTCAATTGTAATACGAAGATGTATCATATATAGCTGTCGTGGGGATCCTGCGGCCTTTTGGCCACTTTGGTGCGGCCTTCTGACCAATTCTGTATTTTTTTTTAATTCGTGGATTCCTGAGATTTTCGATGTCTAAATCCTTAGAAGACCCAAAAAAAGGTCCTACGATGGTAATTTTGGGAAATCCGCAAATTTCTGGGCTTAAGAAATTGGCATGAAATTGTTTCCGGCCAAAGATTCCCAAGTCAATTTTTACTGCGGCCTTATGTTGAATCAAAAAAATGAATGCGGCCTTTAGATAAGAAAAGGTTCCCCACCTCTAATCTATAGTGTAAAGGCTGAGATTTTCCGAGCCCCTTGTTAAGATATTAGCAGCCCACCACTGACTTCACCTCTAATGGGCCCATGTGTACTTTGATTTTTACTGAAAGGTGGTGATAAAAAAACTCGTGTCAATGCAAAAATAAAACAGTTTAATATCTTTTAATACAATTGATTCATTTATTAATCAAAACAGCAAATGACAAATGAAATTTGTCATGTATTAACTTATTTCTTTTCTAAAATACCACTTGGCTTGCTTCACCTCTAATGCGCCCATATTGTTGGTGGATTGTGCGTCAACATAGTACAATTTCAATTTTAGTATTAAATACAAATTGAAACCTTTGTTATTCCACCAGCCGTGTTATAATGTGTGCCAAGTGTATTGATGGAAGAGGGTAGGGAAGAAAGAATTGGCAGGGTAAAAGAACAACGCATTTCCTGTGTTATCTTCAAAATTTATTGTATTTATGTAGGTTATAAAGTCGTCTGAAAGTGGTGAACGAATATTATACAATTCATAATATTTTTTTCATTGAAAATGAAACGTGAATCCAAAACAAACAGTATTAGTTTGATCCGGTCCTTTTTACCTTAAGTAATTTCGTAGAACCTTGGACGTAAAACAATGATTTCATTTTGAAAAAATATACTCACTGCTTGCTTCCCAAAATGATTTGATTATGATAAGTTAATTTGATTTCACACCCTTATTATACGCACGAGAATAAAGAATGTGCCCCCAATAATTAAGGATATTTATTACAAGAAAAAACCGTTTAATAATTACTTAATTTCAAACAAAATGGCAGCGAAATAAATCAAAGAGTATTTACAAATTGAAATCTATATTCTTGGTTGTATTGTTTTGAATGTTTCAAATTGTAATTTCAAAATGAGTTGTCTTTCTTTCTTTAATCGAAATAGTAATTCTGTAAGATTTTAGATTTATTATTTTGAAAATTTGTTGTTCCGTTGAGGTATTTTTATAATTAGATACAATAATATTATATATGTCATGATTACATTTTTCTTCTATTCTAGTATTCAATAAAGAATAGTAATTATATTTCAGTGATTCAGTCCAAGGCCCATTAACATGATTTTCTTAAATATTTCAAAAGGTATTTTTACAATTTGGTTATTTTCATATGTTTAGACATAAATGTTATATAAATTTTATATTATTTTGTATAATGAAATGAAGCTTACACAGGGCTTGCGTAATGCCGTCGCTCGACATACCATCCCTGATTCTGACCTTCGAATCGTATCATATTTCTGGCAGAAGAACCCAATTTGGGCCGTCAGTATCAATACACATCGAGCAAAGATGCATTTCGGAAAATGACTCTCTTTCAAAACTCAAACATTAGTCAATTCAAACAATTTGTCGCGTATTCATTCCGAACTGTAAATATTATATCGTTTCAAAGCATCGACGCTTCATTCAACCATTTATACGGAAAATCATGCATCACAAATAAATAAACGTACACAATTATTCGCCCCGGTCAGACTTTTTTGAATTCGAAATAATAAAAGAACTGCCATAAATTCAAACAAAAAAAAAACAATACATTACATTATTGGAAGATACAGACTGTCTCAGCAAATAAATATCGATCATTGTCTATGGATTTGTTTTTTTTGCCGTAGAAATTTTGCAAGCAAATCTATGATTTGTGCTCACTTGCTTTGCATAGACAAATATTCATGATAGATTATTGGAACTATTAAAAGATGGCGCTATTAACCGAATTATGACATTAATTCTACCAATACATTCGTAGCCACCGTTGTTGTGCTATTTTTGTTGTGGCTAAAAATATGTACATTATAAGTTAATTATATTTACATGTAAATAATATGTTTAAAGAATTATGACAGTTCTTTTACCAGTCACGTTGAATTAAGCAACCATTCCAAAATCACATATACATTATAATCATCTTTTCTGAGGAACCGTATTTGTCAACGCATCGCTGTCATCTGACAAAATTATTTATTTGAAGCCTATCTATAAATATATATTATATATATATATATATATATACTTTGTAAACTAGCTGTCGCCCTATCCCAAACATTAACTATCAAAAATTTGTTTGAATTTTTAATTATTTATACAATCCGTAAATACTAGTTATCATACGTCCCGGAACTTAGGCGCGGGTTCATCATTATCTGGTGTCTTTGAAAGAGATTATTTTAATTTTAAACATTCTGGGATAGGCATGAGCGAGTGATAAAGATTTTTTAAAGAAGGCGACCACCGAAAACTGATTTCATTGATAATAACAATGTCAAAAAACAGACATTTTTCCTTTATATACATAATAATAGAATCAATTGATAATGGTTATATTACGAAATGGTAATGACTTATTTGACGAAGGGCAATACTGATGAATTTCACTTCCTCTGTAGCTGAAAAAAAGCACTTTTAAATAATGCTGAACCAATGGCAAAGTAAGTACAAATACCTTTTATATTTCAAATAGTAAATACTTAGGTTATTCAGAGACCCACTGACGATCAATGATTATATAACATTTCTCAATAGACTCAATAGGCTTATTATTAACATGTTTCTATTTACAAAATTGACAAATGCTTATTGTAATCATCATTGGATTGAATGAAATCTTATTCTAGGGTAATTATAAGATAATTGATATAATTTAGGACGAATCAATGGACACAATTCGCATATTGTTGGAAAAATTAATGAGTGGACATTTTATGTTTTGCCCGGAAACGAGTGTGCGACGAAAGATAAATAAATGATTGTAATCAATGTCGATTAAGTACCAGGTTGTCCAACTAACGAGGCGGTCGCCTCTTCAACCCTCACCTTTCGCCGAGGTACGCCCGTCGCCCTTCCGAAAGATGGGCTCAGGCCGCAGCTCGACTTCCGCGCGACTATCGGTATGGTATATGAGATCACTTTCGGAAAATTACATGGAAATAATTTAATATTAATAATCATTGAGATATTAATTTATAATTTGGCTAACTAGTTAAAAGCAGTCGATAGACTTGGTAAAAAAGTGTTATAAAATACCTCATATTTTTCATACATTATATCTGAAGAGTGCGGTACTCATAACAAAATTATTATGATATCATTTGTGCTTCTTTCTTTCGGACGACTGTCGCCCTCCTCTTTACCTATTCTAGTCGACGGACCTTCGCGCGTCTCGCCTCACTACCTTAATGACCCCCCGAAGGGTCCGACGGTATCTCGGTGGCCGTAATATTTCCCTAAGCAGTCGAACGCCCTAACAATTATAGAAAACAACATTTCACAGAGGAACGGATTGCGACTGGCTGACAGTCACCTTTTTTACATAACATCTTTACGATAAATGATCACAGATTCGGTTCCCGTAGGACGGAGGGCCGTCTACGGGCAACCGCATTCGTCCACCACCATTTTAGGGAGATCCCTCTTGATGATATTCGAGTCCGGGCCGAAGTATATGAGCGACATGCTCGAGAACTTGAGCGGGGCGCAGCACGGCCTGAGCCCGGCGAGCCTGTCCAGGCGTCTGTACTCGTCCAACACATGCGAGTAGTACGTGAGGAAAGTGTCCGGTGTTCTGTTCGCGCCGCAGTCACCTCTGCAGTAGTTAGCGAAGTAACCGTGGGGTGCTATGATCCAGTCGTCCCAGCCGAGCGCCCGGAAACTGACGTAGAACCGCTGCTTGCAGCACTGGTTGCGGGCGTCGGGGCCGCAGTCGAGGGCCCGTCGCCTTACCCGGCGGGCGGCCGGAGGGGCGGCCCTCAACACTAGGAAGGGCCTCGCAGGGTGCGAGGGCCGGGGTAAAGGCAGCGGTAAGCGGACGGCTTCCCCGCAGCCTGAACAGTCTAGCAAGAGGAGAAGAGGACCGGGCGCGCCTTCGACCGCCCATCTGCGGACTCCCGCCGTCACGTCGACTCGCTGCCAGCCACCGGTGCTGCCTCCGCCGCTATTGCTGCCGCCCATCCGGACGCCCAGCGAACCGGCCATCTCCGTATAGTCATCGAATTCCTGTGAATACACGTAAAATATGAATATCCACAGTTTAAAAAAATGCATCCTTATTATGACCGTTAATATTTTTTTTCTTAACCGGATGGCTGCCACAAGCGTCTTAAGGCGCGAACATTTCCGTGAACGGTACGCCAATCATACATAAAATGACGTCTTTGGACGCACGCTTTGAACGGGATTTTACTAACGTAAATCAATTATGTTAAACATACAACTGTGTCGAACACACAACGACATCTATTGGGAATATCGTCCTATACTCACAATTGAAACAGTTTTCGTTTTTACTACTTGAAATGTAATTTGAAATAAGTCTGTCTCCGAGTATGAAGATGGCGCAAAATTCAGGGGTGGCAGTCATATTATCACAGTTTATACTACGGGCTTCCTCAAATAAACTCAAATAAACAATTACTTTTGAAATAATATTTAGTTCGCGTATTTTCTATGACAAAATTTGTGACAACCCTGATGTGTCATAAACATTTTAACATTGTTATTATGTATAAATGGCGGCACAATCGCATCGTCATCGGCGCACTCTTCATTTATTTGATAAGTTTTAACAAATAAACTTTAAAACATTTTCAAAAACGATAAATTAAAAAATATATATAATTGCAATTAAACTCGTGGCGTGCGAGGTACCGCCATACATACACCTGCTGGCAGTTAAAAGGTTAAATCTGAGGCCGACAAACTAAGCCAAATTCCAACAATGTAAAACATATCAAGTTACATTAAAAATACATAAGTACAAAAGAAGAGACGTAACTGAACGTTTAAAGTATAGAAACGTTAATTAGAGACATAATATGTTTCTTTCAAAATCAAAGATTGTATTAAATTAAAGTCAAGGTATTTGAGGTGTATTTTTTTCGGTTGATAGATTCAGATTGACAATTAACTTGGTAATTTCTTCAAATGATTGATAGCTTAGAACTATGAAACTTTACATGCTGTGAAGGTTTTTTTAAACAGTTCAAAAGATACATTTCTTTATTTAAAAAAAATACCGCCGTGATTATTTATTATAGATGAAGGCTTAAGACACACCACGGCACCTCCATTCATTTAAAAAAATAAAATTGAACAATATAGCTCTTCCTTATATTGTCACAATTCAGTGAAGATGTACGATACTTTCGTATCAGATAACACCTTTATCCACTCGTGTAGTTCATTATTAATATACAGTTGTACAGTGTTTCATTACTATTTTTGTTACCAATTACATTCGATTTAAAACTACACAAGATAAAATTCCGACTTACTTGTGCACTAAGCCTCGTGGTATTTCCGCCAGGAGGTAATCTAGTGACCCGAAACGCCCATAATGTGAGGTTGCGGGCCCTCGCAGACGCCCGGGGTTCAACCCGGAGCCAGAGCGTTGCGGCGGCGACTCCCTGAGCCGCCAGAGACCGCGCGGCCCCGCCGACGGGGAACTCGACAAGGCGCTGCCCATTAAGTGCGCCCCCTAGCCAAAAAGACAACGATCAGACAAGGAGTTTTACAACAAGCTATTCTGGAATTAAATGACATCTACATATGTTAGACATATGCATATTAAAATAGAGCTTACTTACTTGAATATAGCAAAAACCAAAAATGTTCTGGCGTAAGGCACATTTATTGCTAGAAAATTGGTTTTCAATTTAAAAAAAGGCCAATATAAAAATTATTTGAAATACAAGTTTCTTATAATTAATTGACACATTATTTTTACTCCATACACCCAGAAATAAATTTGAAAAATTGACAACGACAAGAGAACGCAAAAATCAAACATACTAAATATTTAAGCTTATATACTTTTACCGCACAGTTTTAATTGAAATAAAATTGTCATGAATAAATATGAATTTGATATTTTTAATCCTCATCTTTTTTCTTTCATTATATGTCAATGTGAATTCATTATTTCAAATAATGATTATTGATTGTAGTACTATAATAATATTGTACTTAAAATTTATTAACTTCTCGTGACAAATAAGATAAAATAAAATGGCAAACAACATTTGACGGTAAAAGCATTTAAATAATATATTCAAAATGCGTTCATTATTTTCTTATGTTTGATATGTCAATTGTCATTTTTTTTTAATCAAAAAGTAGAAAATATAGTAACAGTATAGAAATATTGTGATGCATCGTTTCATTAAATAAAATAAAAAAATATAAATGTCGTTACTAAAATATAAATAATTAAAAAATCTTATTTGAATTTATAAAAACCTATTTAAAAAAATTAAAAAAAATGTTAATAAAGACCATAGATTCCGTAGGTTACTCCTTTATACCAATTCAATGTCTATTGTTTTTTGTCTATGTTTGAATAATGTATAATATTATATTGTAATTGAGAGTTTATAATATTTTAGTTTATGTTGTAAGCGATTCCTGTCAGATACTGAAAAGACAAAGAAACTGTGGTCCTAAATTATTATTTCAGAAGGGGTCACACTATCAAATGCAAATAGAAAATTTCGATTCACTAAAATAGTACGAATATTTGATTTATCGTCGGAAGTGCGATTACGTTATAGTATCTAAACCCTTGTGAGGTAGCTCTTATTCAGTGCAGTGGTGTACGAAAATAGTTACTTTAAAAATATATTTTTGCTGTTCAATTTGACATTATCAATAAAATTGATCAAGAAATCTAAATATGTAAAATGTTTTCTTTCTATGTAGGAAAGTTTGACTATCAGTGTCAAATAGCATTTGTATTATATAAATTATCTCAAATATGATTATTAGAAGACATTATGTAAATCGTATTACATTTTACAAATATAAAGTAATTGAAAGTCGCCTAAGGTATTTTGAGCGCATGGCATGGCGGTACAAAATATTTAGAACCGACATTAAAAAATACTTCTCCCTGAAGTAATATACAAATATTTTAATATGTCCACTAAACCACGTTTGAGATAGTAAAGTTTTTTTTTCGTATAAAAGATTATATTTCACTTTATAGAAAGATTACATTATTCATTTATAATTAGAACGTTTAATTTGGTAGTTTTGAAGTCGTGATTTGACATATCGTTAATACGTCTAAAAAGTTGTGCAAATTTTCTGAACATAGACAATCCTGTTTCAAATATGGAACGAAAGAATGTTGCAAACTTTAAATTAAAATTTGTAACACGAATGGCTCAAACTTAAAACGGCTATCATTTATGTGAATTCAAATTTGGAACACTGCGTAACCTCAAAGTTGGATGTCGAGTAACCCGGAACTGAAAAGTTGTCAGCCGGTCACAGAAAATGAAGCTATGATTTATCATGAAGTGTAGCCCGTAAATTATCCTTACACACACAATGTCACAACGCTGCAATGAATCTGATTCATTGAGATTTTATGGTAACTATTTGTCAACGAATTAATTCTATAGAATCAGACTATTCAAATGCCCGACGACCTAAAAATTGATTACTGTAAATTCGAACATGATCGATATTAAGAAACAGTGATATAACGTATTTGCAAAGTTCACACATGTATACATATTTTAAATGAGCAGACGAGAGATAATGTTTTAATATTAAGAATGTTAATGTGGAATAAATTAAGCAGATTCGACGGCTTATGAGAATGATAAATAATTTGTTTCGATACATTAACAACAATTGATCAATTCACCATCAAAATAAACAGTTTTTAATCCCGTAGTGCTTTATTATAAATAATATGTACGGCATAAAATTTAGTTTTGCTATAGGTAAGTATTAAAATTTCCAATGTTATTATTTATAATATAATAGCTTTATATTAATTGATTTTTATTACTTCCGTAAGATACACCTTCAATGAAAATGTTTTTGAAATTTTCTGTAGACTGCGTGGTTATGTGTCCACTCAAAATAAAACCGATTAGTTTTAATACAGCACACGTAGCTGGAAAACGTTTTCGTAATTTTGACAGCGCGGGAAATTCGTATGACAGCGAAATGGCGTTTAAAAAAAGAATAACTAAAACACAAGCCCGTCATTAAATTATTATATTTATAAGTGGGCGGTATTTTGTTTTGAAATGCCAGACGTACTTTGTGCTTTTTTTACGCTGCAAACAGAAAAAAATATTAAAAGTAAATTTAACGAAAATACGTATAATATAACACAATTACACAGGTAACATTTTGTTTTTAAAGCTTTTAAGCTACTCGTTTGAATTACAAATTAACGTAAAAAATAACACAGAAAATACTCAATTATAATTGAAATATTACAAAAATGTCCACTTACCAATTTTTTTACATATTTTGATTGAAACTCGCCTTAAAATATGTAAGTAGTGTTTGTGTAAAAAAAAATAAACAACTCAAGCGGTACATTAAACATTCATTCGTACAATAAATTTAACATATTCAAAAATAAATAAAAACAAATGTTTAAGTAATCCATATAAAATGTAATAAAAGTAATAGCGATTAGTCAACCACTAGTCCTGTTCTAGCCTTATCTTTCTCTCCCTAATACTCACTTTGAAAAAAAGTGAGTTTAAGCGGCTGAATAACAAACAGTTCTCGTAGAAACAACTTCTGTTAAGATACCTTCATTAAGAGGACATATGCTCCACATTGGAGACGAACGTGGATAAAAAAAGTATGATAAAGTAAAAAATTGCGGCAGATTTTTCAATTTGAAAAAGAAATATCGAAATTTAAATACGAAATATTATGTATTATGGTAAGGAAAGGTCATCCAATTCTAGACCCTTTTCCTGAATTAGTTTGATTGGTATTTTTACGAAACCTAATTATATTATCTTACGACCTATGCTGTTAATATTATATGATAAAGTACTAGTTCAAAAGGTAAATGGTTTCACAAGCAAATACTCCTTGCAGTGTACGCGTAATAACTTCCCCCTACGCAGCGGTAAAGTTCTACGAAGCTACGATGCCTGTTGCTACGCCAACGTTGTAAGCTACGCCGTTTATGAGAGAAGAGCAGATTTTCTGTCTACAATTGCAAGCACATAATAAGCCATCAGTAATTATGGGAATTATCAGTGCTACAAAATAAATTTTAACTTCAATTATAACTTGACATTGTAAAAATGGGACGATTATTTGTATATTTCTTGCTATTATTAAGTATTAGCCGCCTGTGTGGTCGAGTGGTTAACATCGTTGGCTACCGCTACGGAGGGCACGGGTTCGAATCCCGGTACGGGCAGTTTTATAAATTGATTTTTCAATCGATTTATGAATTTCTGTTCAAAGGCATGGATGTATGTGATGTCTTGAATTCCCCCCTCCCACCCATCCTATCCTATGAACGGGGCGTATGGAGAGCGATTAGCTTACCACTAGTCCTGTTCTTGCCCTTTCCTTTTATTCCTACTCTCTTTGGAAAAAGAGAGGTTGAGCAAATGAGTAACAAGCAGTTCTCGTAGAAACATTTCTGTTGAGATAAACTCCATTAGGAGTCCATATGCTCCATATCGGGAGCGGACATGGAAAAAAATATTAAGTAACACATGTATACAATATGAAACGATATACCGTATAACGTTATGTTGCAAATGACTAAAATTATTAAATGATTAAAATTATTTTGAATATTAGTGCAATTATCTAAAAAAAATGTATTCTTTAATTCAACGCAATTTTCTACATCTGATTCTTTTTTCACATTGCATTTCTGCGTGTAATTTTGATATGTTTTCAAACAATTAAATAAGACAACTGTCTATTTTTTCCAAGCAATATAGCAGTGGTATCCATGCTCAATAAGGATGTGAGTTACCTTCACAAATTGAAATTGTTTTGGTAAGCATTTTATACATATTATTTCTTTATATTTTTTATTACTTAAAATATATTAGACATCGGACTTCCAATAAAACATAAAGTGCGCACTTAAATTATTTATTTATAAACAAAATAAGAATTTAGTAAATTTATAAATATGATAGAATATCCTACGCAAGCAAACGATGACTGAGATGGAGCTTGAAAGAATAAATAATTATTTGTTAATATATTATACTAGTATTTTTTTGTACAGCTGGATTAATTTATAAAGTTTTAGTTAAATATTAATTCACGGTAACAAATTATCTGTATCAAAAATAGTAAGCTCATACAATATTTCACTAACTACTTAGGCTCACAGTTTTCCCAAAGCACTTTGGAAAAAAGCACCCTTGTGGTTTCAAATATACAAAGGCTATACTATCTAGTAACAATAAATATATTTATAAATCCCATTAAAACTTTAAGCAATACGTAATAAATAACGAAATACGAGTTTTTTTTTATAAATACACACATGATAGCAAACTTGATACGTTTTCAGTCAGGGTGTACGTTATGCACGGTTGGTAAATCGTTTTCTCTTTGGTACAACAAAATTCGTAGCTATAATTAGCTATGAATTTCTTATATGTCATGATGTAGTCATATTTTTCAATTATTTTACGAGGTAAATATTATAATAAACTAAAATACATTAAGTATTTATAAAGGCCAAGAAATACACTATGCAGAGCTTTAAAGATGTAGTTGTTATATTTTATTTAACAGTAGAAACTTCTATAAGACGTTTTTAAGCAACGCGAAAGCAATAAATGACCCTTACAAAAAATAATAAACATGTTGGTGAAAAAAAATAATATTTACCATACCGTTTTTAATTAAAACTAGCTGTGAGCCCGTTGCCCTCAACGGAGGGGATTTTTGTTGCATTTTTAAATAGTCAGAAAATTTACAGGCGTGAAAAATAAATTGCAAATCTATTTATTGAATAAGCCAGAAAATCTAAACGTAATTAATTCTCTAAATGATTTTTTCTAAGAATACACCCAATTCTCTAAAAGAACTTAAATACACCGAGACTGAAAAAAAAATGCAAACAGCGAATATAATTAAATATATATTCATAAAAGTCATAATTGAGCTGCCCTGCTGAGCTGCTATATCCAATATCGACAGCCCTGCAGTATTCATATTTTATAATTTTTAGAATAATTCAAATGTTTCAAGTATGCAAACAAATATATTTCGGAGAAGAAGAAGAAGACCACGGGACATATATCGACAGCCCTGCAGTATTTATGCTTATAAAATATATTTTTAGACAAAGTTATCAATATATATAGTTGCAAATACACTGTGAACTTCATTCGGTCGTGTAATGCAAAATCTTTTTCGATAAAATCCCATATTTTGTGTAAAACCTTCAACTTCTACAATACAGAACATAGTATCCATATTTAATATAATTTTTAACTGTACCAAATTCAAAATGGAGTCGAAGTCGTTGAAAATCGGGCAATTACGATATTTTTAAAATTAATGCGCGATTCTGTACAACTTCAATTTTTATAGACGGCAATACTATCTTACTAATAAAATAATAAATAAAATGCAGGAATATTAGAAAATAATCATATTTGTAAAAAACTATCTGTAAATAAAGTTACTGTAATGGAATTGGGCATAGGAAACTAATTAATTGGACTATTTAAAAAATATATTAAATTGGGAGTAGGAGTTGGAGTGCAAGGTAAAAGTTTGAGTCGGTAGGTTTTTGGAAGAATCCACAGCTCCGCTCATTATTAAGCATTTCAACAATTCGTCGATCGTCTTATTGAATAACTGGATATTATGGATTAAAAACGACTCTTATTACAGATCCTGCATCGGTGGAAAACAAACTTGTTTATTATTAAATTAATTTGTTAATTTTTCTCCTGTCTGATATAGATAGTTGTACGACTAACTATTAACGAAATGTCACCCGAGTCTATATGAAAAGGAATAATACGCGTCATTATTAATTATGTAATATATTTTGGATTTAATATAAGCAATGTTATTTTTTTTTTAATGAATGCAATCTTTCATTCGTCATTTCACATATGTAACAAAAATTTTGCTTGTAATAGAGCTGGTTGTATTGTGTATGAAATGTGTTTGTTTTATGGAGAGAAAAAACCCGTTTAACCGCAAAGAAATTATCATAAGATGTCCCACGGTGTCGAAGATCTGCCTGTAAACAAAAGAAAATAATATATTATTTGTATGAAATTGTTAAACAGATATTGTTTGGTTGTACTATGGTGGTGGTGAGAAACAAAAATATCAATTATAAACATCATTCTCATCAAAAAATATCCATGTGTCTAGTCAATATCAGTTGGTTTTCCACCACACTTGTGTTTAACGAATGTTTTATGGTAACGCTATCGCCCGAAAAAAGAGAAGACTACCCAACGACGAATTTACTAACTATAGTTATATTAAGGAATCAAGGTATATCAATCTTAAGAACGCTACCATTCATTGGTTTAATTTAACTTTTCAGAGAATTCAAGGATAAAATAGGCTAACTAATCGTTCTCTATACGTTCCTTACGGGATGGATATTGGTTGATATGGATGTAAAAGTCAGAAATGTTTGCCTTTAAATACTTAAATCGATTGAAAACCCATTCTATACTTAGTGACCGTTTAGGGATAAGAATCGGTTACCATGCAATAATAATATAAGATAAAAGCCCAATCGAGCTGTTTACCACTGGGCAACTGTAGTTGAATTCTATCAATCAAGGAAATATATTAAATATAAAATCAAGTAGAATAATTCAAGCCCATTCGACATCAACGCAATTCGAAGGGAAACACTAGCTTTTGTTTAATATTTTTTTTGTGATTCTCTAAGTATTAATAAATAAATGTAATATACTATTCCTTAGTTATTTTTTTTATGGAAAACTTAAAATCACATGCTTCAGGCTTCACAGTTGCTATACAAGACCTTGTATATATTAAATATGATAGCATTATTTGATATTTTATCTTAGCAAGTCTTGCGAAAACTGATGTCTTTTATTTATTCAAGTTTTTTAAGTGTTCTATTTATTAGACTATGATAATATTTATAAAGAGAAAGACGAATAATATATAATAAATAAAAGTGGTTGTATCCAATCTGTACAGTGTATAAAACAAAAACTTTGCTGGTAGCGGAATTTTCCATTTGGTTACTGGTTGCTAGTTGCTACGCAAGTAACGCAAGACAAAAAAAAAGTGTAACGTTTGACGAGTGCCTCGGGAAATCCCAACTAAAAGCTAAAACAGCCTATTCAAATAGTTATTACTCTTTAAAACATTACATAGAAGCTGTACTAGTATTTGTAATTTTATTTTAATATAGTCAAAATTATTTTGTTCGATAATATATTTCATGTTAATATTAAATTATTTTACATACTTTATAAATATTCAGTTACCTAGGTATCACTATCTATATATTAGAGGTCGACGTTAAAATATGGAATTTGTAATTTGTAAAAATATCCATTAAGTTACCCGAGCTCTTTTTAATATTCGACTATCGATTTATATATTACGGAAAAATCACATTGTTAAAACGTAAAGTAAAAATTTAACACGCAAAAGAGTAAAATAATAAACTGTATTAGAAAATTATAAAATATTTATTTGAATAACAAAAAAAACTATAATTGTACATGTGCATATCGACTGTGGAGTCAGATTTGCCATTCATTTCGGAGACATAGATGTGTATAATTTTTAGATATGTAAGTATTTCTTTCTCAAGTAAGAAGAACAAACCATAAAGTGTTTTATTCGATTAAATGTGAATATAGAACAAACCAATCGTATTTTTTTACCAAAATATTATTCTTCATTAATTAAACTTGTGATCAGGTCTGATCTTGCTCAACGAGGGATCAATTTCAATTAACTAGTTAATTACAGTAACATCTCATATCGACTGTGGATAGGAAAAAGGACGTAACCCACACATATCAAAATTTACAGGAGGCGCAAAAAACATATTTTGATGATTTTGGGCCAAATGCAAATTATGAATTATACACAACCTTGAAGTGCACGGAGACTTCTAAGCTGGTGTTTAATTGACATAATCTAACATTAATTAATGAAATTGTCAAAGACAAACCTTTATTTCAGTCTTTCTTCTTGGTTTTATTTTTTTACAAGGTCATCTTTTGCAAATTTAGATACTAATTCAGCATTTTTAGCTTGCATCTTTTTCGTAGAACGTGTATCATGTTTGATACATTTTGATTATCGAAAAAAGCCTGTTTTGAAAAAACTGTGGGTTATGTTCTTTTTCCTTTCCACAGTCGATATGACAGAAGCAAAGGAAACACAGTTTAACGGGCATTGGTACTTTTATATGAAAAAAATAGATCAGGAAAATTAATCGTTCGCAATTCACCGCCAGCTATTTACCGCTAACAGTTTACCACCGCCGATGAATGATCACATAAACAATTTATTGTTTACATTAGTATACAAGTCACCTGTTTAGGAGTATGGTATATTTTACAATGGAAACAAATTAAATGGTCAGAATAAAAATATTATACGGTCAGAATATTTTATACCACATTGGTTAGGTTAGGTTAGTTTTTTGTTTAATTTCACTTCAATTATGACTATTTATTCTGACCTATATATTATGATCATTTAATATAAATTCTGACCGGAAAATACGAGCCTTTTAAATTGATGATATTTTATATGAAATATCTAAATAACGATTTTAATGTACTAGTCAGGTATTGCGATTCCAATTGGTTTTTATTTTTTTACTTTAGTTAATCTTATTTGTAAAAACGGTATTTAATATAAAATAGAGACACATCGGTATTGATAAATTCATCCGGCGTTGTAATGCCTACGTATAATACATATTTCAATTTTTTTTATTTTAAAACTAAATACATTACATTTCTTAAAATAACTAGTTATCATAAAATTTGAACACTTGCGGGATTTGTATTTTACCAGACGTTTTTTGAAATGGTGAAAGTCTAAACGCTACCTGTAACATTAATAAATATTAAACGTATTCTCAAAAACTATATACATAATTTAATGAAATATGAAATGGATTCTGGGTATATCTCTAAAAGTGTAAATATACATTACTTACTTTTATCAGATGTTGGTTTTTGAATCATAATTTATTTAAGAAAACTTATATATTAATATCACTTTTATATTAATAAACAGAGGGTCATTCAACTTTGGTAAAATAAAGGTAACGTAAATAATGTATTTATTACATTATTTGAAGCCGGGTTACCATGTTGGAAACATATACTGGGATATCAATCCCAGTCAGCGGTGGGCTGCCAATACGTTAGCGGGCTCGCTTAATCTCAAAGCAATTATTGGTGTTCTGGGGAAGGAGTGAAATTTTTTATCGCTCCTATGCAATTGTATGCAATACTTAAATAAGCAATCGTTAAATTCAATTATATGATTCAATTATAATTTGTAACAATGTGAAATTTACCGTAAACATATCTATCTAAATGGCTGAAAATGTACTACTGTGTATACCAGTGATTCCCAAAGTTATTATGCTCACGGACCCCTTCATGGAGAAAAATCATGAAATAACTCCCAAGGGAAATAACGCCCCCAAATTAATTTTGACCTGCCACGGACCCCCTGAGCGGTCTCGGGGACCCCTGGGGGTCTGTAGGAACCACTTTGGGAACCACTGGTGTATACTGAAGCTATCGTAGATAATATTTAAGGCAGATATTGCAGTTTAATACTATTTTGATCTGAGAATATGTTTTTCTCTTAAATTGACAAAGGGCTCGCCGGCAGCAGTAAAATTTAACAAGGGGCTCGCGTGAGCCCCTCCGAGCTCACCCCTGATCCCAGTTTTAGCAAACCGTCGAGCCCTAAACAAGACGGTATCGCTTCATATGTAATTTACATATGGCCCAAAATCATCAAAACACTTTTTTTGCGCCTCCTGTAAAATTTTATATGTGTGGGTTACGTCCTTTTTCCTTTCCACAGTCGACATGGTTTTACTCTGGTTCACATGATTTTTTAAACGACTGCAAGCTTATTATGTCGTAATACTAATTATAATAATTAACAGCGGCATTAATTTGGTATAATAAAAGTGCTTGCTAATTAAGACATAATGTCGCGCGAAACGCACATAAATTGGTCCATTACAGTGTACAATAAATATCTAATAAATGTTTTTCAAGATTTAAAAAAAGTGTGTTCGCAATTCGGTTTTACAAATTATCAGGGATCGACAACTTTTATCTGAACTAGTATTGACGAAAATTTCAACTGGGTTTTTTTAAATTTATTTTTTATTTTATTTGGCGCAGCGGTTAGCGTTGTTGGCTTTAGCGTGCTGGATCTCACGGGTTCATGTTAGGGTTGCCGCCCTTTTCTGGGACAATTCCGGGACAAATAGCTCAAAACTCGTTTTTTTAGCTCACCGAGGAATTTAAAATCCCCGATTTGCTATAGTTTTTCCCAGAATATCTCCGAAAGACCTTTGTTTTTTTTTAGCTCACCGAGGAATTTTTGCTCAATTTGCTCAAAATTTCCGGGAAAATTTAGCATTCATCCGGATCCATCCGGGACAGGTGGCAACCCTAGTTCAAGTCCCAGTACGAACAGCAGTTTTTCGATCGATTTTCGATTTCTGTTCGAAGGCATGGGTGTCTGTGATGTCTAAAAACTAACTCCCACCCTCCCTATCCTTCAACAACTGAGCGTAGCCGATTAGTTAACCACTAGTACTGTCCTAACCTTAAACTTCTAACCTTACTACTCTCTTTGAAACAATGAGAGGTTGAGTGACTGAGTAACAAACAGTTCTCGTAGGAAAACTTCTGTTGGGATATCTCCATTAGGACACCATATGCTACACATTGAGAGCGGACATGGATTTAAAAAAAATACGACTGTAAATTTCTTAATATTACGTGTTCTTATTTTTGTTTGTGCAGGTAGTACATTGGACTCTCCTTCTACGCTGTGGATACGTTTTACACAATTCCGTGTTAAAAAATATACTTCAATCAAATTAATGATGGATAGGTTTCTTCGTATAAAAATCAATTCAGGATATAACAAAAAAGAATCACCATCGCTACGCCCAGTTATTAAAGGATCGGAAAGGTGGGAGGGAATTTTTAGACATCACAAACACCCATGATCTGATGGAATACATATCGACTGTGGAAAGGAAAAAGTACGTAACCCACAGTGTTTTCAAAACAGGTTTTTTTCGATAATCACAATGTATCAAACATGATACACGTTCTATCAAAAGTATGCA
Source organism: Himalopsyche anomala (assembly GCA_031772345.1). Lineage (NCBI taxonomy): Eukaryota > Metazoa > Arthropoda > Insecta > Trichoptera > Rhyacophilidae > Himalopsyche > Himalopsyche anomala. The sequence continues at coordinate 22,768,571 of CM062837.1, read as the reverse complement.
AGCTGCAAATGCCGAATTAGTATCTAAATTTAGCTTTTAAGTTTGAAAAAGATGACCTTGTAAAAAATTAAATCTAAGAAAAAAGACTGAAATAAAGGTTTTTCCTAGGCCTATTTCTTTAATAAATATCGGATTATGTCAATTAAACACTAGTTTAGAAGTCTCCGTGCACTTCAAGGTTGTGTATAATTCATAATTTGTATATGGCCCAAAATCATCAAAACACGTTTTTTGCGCCTCCTGTAAAATTTGTGGGTTACGTTCTTTTTTTCTTTCCACAGTCGATATATATAAGTTAAAATGAAATTATTGAAAAAATTCGTCGGAGTCGGTGTCCTTTTCTATTTTAAAGCTGGAGCTGGAGTCGGAGTCTTTTTTTATGATTTTGACTGGTACCTAAAAAAAAATTCATATTATATTCAATTCACTTCTCTATTACATATTGGGTGGGCAAATTAAAAATAAAAGTGTATTGATCATATTTTTAATTTGTACCAAATTAATAAATTCTCTTTCGCTCGAATGCAAAAGGTTTGCCGTGGCACTTTTTTGCTGATAGCTTTTTGTGTCTGTAACGAGGTAGGCGCCTCGCTCGTTAAGATGTCTAGACTGGTTATGGCGGGCCAGCACTCGACGCACGGCGGCTAGAAGGGAAAGTTTCGCGGGTGAAGGGGGAGAGGTCATTTCCCCGCCAAATTCATCTCACGGGACTTCACCCAATGACTCTCAAACAGCTATAATCAACCATTCGGATCACCGAAATTAAATTTTTAAAAAAATCATACAGAAACCGAACGGAATATAATATTACTAAGGACATTTGTAAGATCAGAACGGTTTCAATTAACGAGTACGTTTGTGCAATCTACGACTGATCTAATTATACGAAGAATAAGCTTAATGATCTTTCAATCAATAGTATTCTAAATGATTTATCAGCATATTATAAACACTCAACAACTATTTCAACAAATTCTCCAATTGTGGGTCGGGGCAATGCAAAACGTACTATTTCCAAAATGAGCGATATTGAGCTAGGTATGCAGATAGGATAATTCAAGCCTAAGGAATCGACTGATCATATTAGTTTTAATATAAAATGTCTACAACACTGTCGTTTTCAAATTGGAAATCATATTTTTGTGCAAATGTTATTTTGTTTGTGTTATTCGTTATAGTATTTGACTCTACTAAAAAGTTCGAGTTTTGGAAATAGTACGTTTTGCATTATAACCCCACAATTGTCGTTTTTATTACGTTTTCTATTAATTTTTCCGGGAACCCAGCCAACACGTACGGTTTTTTTTTATTAAATTATGCAACCCGTTTTGGTATTATTTTTCACCCTCCGAATATCAAACTACTTAAAAAAAACGTTTTCAATAATTAAAGTATCACACTTTTATTGTGTGTTCCCAGCTGACATAATTTATATTTATCGACAAATTAGATGTAACTGTTTGAAGATTAAAAAAAATATATTAAGTGATAATTTCATAGTATTCTTAGATAGTCGAATCTATTTTTGCCAGACTGCGTTTTTGATTTTTTAGTATTTTTTTTTAAATCGAGATTTTTTAAAGGTTCTCAAGAATTTTCGCGAATATTAAGAGTTTTTTTTACTAAAACACCTGTCAGACAGGATATTCTCTGAAATAAAAAATGTTATGTAAAGAAGTTAAATATTACAATTCAATTTATTTAATTTTAAGTCTAAGCATAAAATAATATAATGTTCTGGCAACAGTAAAATTATGTATTATTTGAGCGTTATTAAATATGTACATAATGAATAATGATTAACTTCAAACTTAATATGTTTTTTTAATAATATACCCTAAGTGAGACGAAAAAATAAAAAAAATTCAAGAAGTCAGTAAAGCGATCAATACAATTTGAGAGTTGCTAGAAAACCTCGAAATTTTTGTCAAATAACAGGTATCAATTATTCAAAAAATCTCGACAAAGCTGTAACCAATATTAATATTCATTTAAGCAAAGATACATCATAAAGTGGGATGAATGAACTTAGTAACATTATCTACGATCCAAGCTATTGTTAGGTAATAATCAGAAAGAAATTTATATACGAAATAAAATATTCTTGCATGGAAATATTCAAAAGCTTGGCAAACAACTTAATGGTTTTCAATCACCAAGTATCCAATTGTTCTAAGCACGCGATTCATTCCTTTTTCAAAGCAATATAGACGATAACCTGAATAATTTACAATTTAATTGGATTCATAAATATTATTACGATAGATTTATTTATCTTTCCGAACAACTTATTAAAAATACACACCCATACTTCAAAGTTCTTGAAATTTTCTAAATTATCTTACTAAGAAAATTTTGGTTTAAGCGCTTTCGCTATATCTTATTAAAAACAATGTTTTTTTGTAACTATGTCCTCTCCTTAAGTGCAGAATATCGATTTCTACTTGTACACTTCCAGGACAGTAAGGATCGAATGATAAGACTACCGTTTTTGACCCCTCAACGTTTTCGAAAAAACAATCCGGCCCGTTTCTCGAAACGTTTGGTGACCCTTGCTCTACAGCAGTGATGCACAACCTTTACCATCTAGCGGGCCGCATAAAATAAATTATCGTGGGTTCGGGCCGCAAAGAAAGAAATGATTTAAAGTACGCTCAATCCTTTGTTATACAGAACAAGTGTACGTTCAATGTAAAACAGCCTTAAAACCGTGTAAAAAAGATTAAGTGAATTTAGATAAATGAGTAATAGGTTCCATTATATTATTTTGACCGTGTTATTTCGAAAATAAATAAGCCATGCAAAAATAGGATTATGAGTACACTTGCTTATTAAAAATCGTTTCGTTGTAAAATATTAATTATGTTTCATTTATATGCAATTTATAAGTTAATGCGTTCTTGGTCTTTGTTAATTTTTAACTATTTTGTTTTAATTTAACATAATATTTGTAAGCCTGTTTCTATGAACCGATTTGTTCTCCTTCATTGAAGAAAAACTTGCTTACATTTGTTAAATAAATGTTTTACATGAAAAAAATATGTTTCAGAAAAAGATTTAGGGGCCCCACAAAATTCTAAAAGGGCCGCGGTTTGTGACTCTACAGTAATTTGAGTAATACGGAAAAAATTGATTTGTTAAAAATGTATCGATAAATTACTGATAAATAAGTTAAATAATTCAGTAATAAAACATAAATTTGATTAAAATTCAAATGTTATATCGTTTGATACTTAGTTTTAGAAATCTGCAAATTCCTTGCCACATTTTAAACCAAGGTATACAGATCATAAGATTATCTCAAGGCTGTTTCACAATATAGTTTTAAAACAAAGAGAATATTGTTTGTGATGGCTTAACATGAAAGCTCGTATCGTAATTGTTTGAAATTGTTAGCTATTGTCTTATATGTGAAGATAGTATAACTTTTCACTCAGAAAAAACATATTTATCATTTTTTTTATCAATGTCCGCTCCCAATGTAGAGCATATGGAACTTTAATGGAGGTATCTTAAAAGATTTTTTCTAGATAACTGTTTGTTAGTCAGTCGCTCAACCTCTCTTTTCTAAAGAGAGTAGTAGGTATAGAAAGATACGGCTAGGAGAGGACTTATGATTGACTAATCGCTCTCGATACGCCCCGTTCATAGGATAGGATGGGTGGGGGGGGGGAGAATTCAAGACATCACATACATACATGCCTTCGAACAGAAATTCATAAATCGCTTGAAAAATCATTTTATAAAACGTACTGGGATTCGAACCCGTGACCTCCGTAACCGAAGCCAACGACGTTAACCACTCGATATAAATTTTCCCTATGAAAATACATAAAAGATATTTATCACTTTTTTTTATCCGCCAGCTCACAATGTGGAGCATATGGCCTCTTAATGAAGGTATATTAAAAGTTTTTTTTACGAAAACTGCTTGTTAATCAGTCGTTCAACTTCTTTTTCCAAAGAGAATAGTAGGAATATAAGGATAAGACTAGGACAGAACTAGTGACTTACTAATCGCTTTCGCCACGCCCAGTTATTGAAGGATGATAGGGAAACTAAGACATCACAAACACCCATGCCTTCGAACAGAAATCGATAAATCGATCTAAAAATGCTGGGTCTCGAACCCGTGAGATCCAACACGGAAGCCAGCAACGCTAACCGTTGCGCCATAGGACCCGGTTTATCATAATTATGTTTAAAAAAAAAAACAATTGTTTTTATTATTTACCATATTACGTGCATTTCAATTTTTCTTTTAACAGGCAACGGCAGAAATAGCTCAAATGTCTAATACAGTAAAACCCCCATTTACACTAATGCCGGGACAGTGTAATTCGGGGTAGTGTAATTGGGCGAGTAAATCTCATACAAAATTAGGGATTTGGTTTTTTCCGCAAAAATGCAAAACAAAGATTTCCCTTAGTTTTGCAAAATAAAAAATATGGACGAAATATGTAGTTACCAAGTGATAAAATTCAAAGAACGCCAAAATAGACAGTCGCCCGGCTATACGTGTATAGCCAGGCACGTGCTGAATACACAACATTTGACTGTATGCGCTGCACAGACGACCGTCTCGTAGCAACGACCGTGGAATGCGACAGTGCAATTGGGGGATTTGCGGCGAATATTTCAAGCCAGCGCGTAATTCAGGGTAGTGTAATCGGGGGTTCCACTATACTAGGTGTGAATGTTATACCATTATATATGCAATTTCATTTTAAGTAATAAATACTACAATTTTTAAGCATTCTCATAATATCTGCGACATTATTTATAAACATCATACAGAAATTTCAATTTATAGTGCCGATGACTGGGCGTAATATTTCTGTAATTCTAATAATAGTAAATAAAATAATTTACTTGGAATGAAACGTGATACTTTAAATGTATATTAAGTATAAATTGAACATTCATCATAGTTCTATTAATAATTACTTCGAAAATCGAGAACATAATTATTTAGTTGGACGTAACTATAAATCAGGGATTCCCAAACTTATTTTGCAATGGAACACTTTGCGAACCTGGAAATGTTACCGGAACACAGCTTATTTTTTGATGTTGGGTAAGTGATAATGGTAAAAATATTGAAAAAAATATATGTTTTTAAATCATTATTTATTTGCAATGTCGCCTGCTGTTGCCCAGCTTGCTCTACCGATCACGCAGGTTTGGGTTCGATTCCCGTTCAGATCACAGTGAATTTGAGATTTATTCAATTCAAACTTGCGATCGAAGACTGGGTGTTTGTGATGTAAAACCACATTATTTCCTCTCCTTCCATCCTTCTGATCCTTTAATAACTGGGTGTAGCGATAGTGATAAGTCAACCACTAATCGTGTTCTAGTCTTATCCTTCTTTCCCTACTACTCACTTTTAAAAAAGTGAGGTTGAGCGACTGAGTAACAGTTCTCGTAGAAAAATCTTCTGTTAAGATACATCCATTAGGAGGCCATATGCTCCACATTGGGAGCAAACATGGATTAAAAATAAATAAATTCAAAAGTGCAAATATGAGTAAATAAAGATCTTAGCGATTCAAAATCTCCATCTGTACCTAGATATTTGACGTTTTAAACATCAGTTGAGATTTACCATCACTAGATTTTAGTATGAAGTATGAAGTAGAGCAGGGAGGGTAAACATTTCGGATAAAGGGCCAAATTCTGGAATTCAAAATGAGCGGCGGGCCGCAAGTAAAATACCATTTTTATATGTACACTATTTGCCATCATGAAAAAAAAACAATCTAATGAGAAGAATGGAACTGATTTACGTCTTTTAACATTTTTTAAAATTCAGGTGCTAATTTTTTTTTTTTTTTTTTAATTTTAAGAAAATATTTGACATTACAGCTTACGCCAATGCGTCAAATATTTTCAAGTTGAAAGATCATACGAGATATACTCGACGAGAATTTTTGAAAGTCACATGAGATTAACTCAAGGAGAATTGACTTCACAAACACCCATGTCTTAGATCTCAAATTAAAATTGAAAAAATTCAATTTGACATTGACCTTACCGGGAATCGAACCCGGACCCACCTGATCGGTAGAGCAAGCTCTTACCAACTAGACCAAAGTGGGCGACATTGAGATTCTTAAAACTGCTTGTAAATGTTCATCGGTGATTTTTAATCGTAGAGTTTTTATTGAGGTTCATGATTAATTTTTTTTGTTCACATATATAGGTTGATCCAAAAATAACGATGATTACATTTATTTTCAATCTTTTTTTAAAAAGGCGTTAAAAGATAAAAACGTGAATCTTTTTCAAAAATATAATATTGCTCGCGGGCCGCAGAAAAATACGCGGCGGGCCTCAGTTTGGCCGTGCCTGAAGTAGAGGATGCTTGAATTTTTTTCAGTGTATATTGTCATTCCAAATTTTCGCGGAACTCCTATTTAGGTTCCACGGAACACCAGTGCTTCGCGGAAGGTAGTTTAGGAAACCCTGCTATAAATAATTCTCAGCATTAATTCCGTTCAAATTTTCATATACTGTGGTTTTGAATATATTTTGAGTTATAAGAAATTTACGTAATGCAATTCAAGTGTTTATGTTATATTAAATAGCAATTCGCTAATAGTCCATAAGACTAAAAATAAATGTCTTAAAAGAATCACACATCGCGGAATGAATACGAGCCATGGTGGTTTGAGCCCTGCTTTTATAATTATGAAAACGAACAGCGAGTGTAATCATAATTTTCATTTCATCACATCTGTTCGGTGTTTTGTAGTGATGCCCTAAGCCAGTGGCTCGTGAGCCACATGCGGCTCTTTGGCTTCTTGAGTGTGGCTCCTGCACAAACCGCTATTTACAGTACGATTGAAACTTCGTGTCCCATGAGCAGAAGTCGGTTTTCAGGCATAAAACTTAGAGTTGGAAAAGGTGATCAAGGTTGAAGATCTTTTGAGCAAAAGTCAGCTAAGGAGTTCCTTAATTAAGTTAATATCAACCTATATAGCAGGGCTGTGGAGTCGTGTAAAAAAAAGACGACTCCAATTCCGACTCAAAGGAAATTTTTCAATAATTTCATTTTAACTTATATATATCGACTGTGGAAAGGAAAAAGGACGTAACCCACACATATCAAATTTTACAGGAGGCGCAAAAAACGTGTTTTGATGATTTTGGGCCATATGCAAATTATGAATTATACACAACCTTGACGTGCACGGAGACTTCAAAGCTGGTGTTTAATTGACATAATCAAATATAAATTAAAGAATATGTCTAGGAAAAACCTATATTTCAGAGACAACCGTGTTTGCTTGCATATCGACTGTGAAAAGGAAAAAGGTCGAAACCCACACATTTTACAGGAGGCGCTAAAAACGTGTTTTGATGATTTTGTGACATATGCAAATTATGAATTATACACAACATTGAAGTGCACGGAGACTTCTAAACTGGTGTTTAATTGACATAACCTAAAATTAATTAAAGAAAGTGTCTCGGAAAAACCTTTATTTCAGTGTTTTTTTGTTGGTTTTAATTTTTTACAAGGTCATCGTTTTCAAACTAAAAAGCTAAATTTAGATACTAATTAGGCATTTGCAGCTTTCATCCTTCTGATATAACGTGTATCAAGTTTGATACATTGTGATTATCGAAAAAAACCTGTTTTGAAAAAACTTTGGGTTACGTCCTTTTTCCTTTCCGCAGTCGATATGTATACCATCAGATCATCTTTAGTCAGCCAAGCAAGAAATGTCAACACTTTGGAATATTTTGTTTGAATACACATCATTAAATATATTTTTCAAAAAAAAAAAGGAAAAAATTGTGTTGATGATATCGAATATGTGGCGCCGTAGACAGTTCCGTTGGAAACGATAATTATCACCAAGTTGACAGGCGTGAATACAATGAGCATTGCAGTGCGACTATGAACAAGTTAGTACCCCAATGTCAGCCATAAGCCCACTTGTTCGTTTGTTGCTAAGTGCTTTTTAATAAGCCGGCTACAGCTGTTCCAAGCTGTTCGAAAACCGGACAGAACCGCTCGCCTGACGTGTATTTTTATTTCATTTGTCAATTAACAATTGTATTCACTGTCAATTAAAAAAAAACTATTTTTATCTGCCAGCTTAATTAAGCTCGTGATATTTCATCTTATTTAAATAACACGACCATTATTTAGGCACCGTATTTGATCGACTAACAGAGTTAATACACATAACACTAACCATATATTATATATTTTTAAAATTATTTAACCACTTGGAATACCAAGCGGACACAGGTGTCCGATACATATCGACTGTGGAAAGGAAAAAGTACGTAACCCACAGTTTTTTGGGAGCCGGTAAATTGCTCGAATGCAATTGCTCGAATGTAATTGCTCGAATGTAGAATTCCTCGAATTACAAATTGCTCGAAATGCAAGTTGCTCGACATGCAATTGCTCGAATATCAATTGCTCGAATTTCTTGGTTATTTAAACGGTTTTAATACAGTTTAGTGTTTATTACATAGTGGTTGATCACTTGGCATTTTATTACACAGTATATACTCTTAGTTTATAAGCTGAACTTTGTATCGAATTGTATATTATTGCTGTACTATTTATCATTGCCTCTAGAATTATTATTTTTTAGGTAGACATTTAAGAAATACTACCTATGTAAGTTGATCTTAATTCAGTAATATAGAAATCAGTATTGTCTACTTTTACAAGGAGAGCCCAAAATCACTCATAATAAAAATGTTTATAGATAAAGGGTGTAACGTCTTTGTGATAGCGGTGGTAACTGGCATAATATAAATTATCGAGTAAATATACAATATGGCGGTTATGATTATTTTTTAATTTATAGCTGCGTCAATAAGTTAATAATATTCTTAAAGAAAATACATTATGTGTGATTATGTGTGTAAAAGTGGAAAAATTAAAATTTTCGAGGAATTTGTAATTCGAGCATTTGACGTTCGAGCAATTGGTTATTCGAGGATCTTGTTATTCGAGCAATTTCCATTCGAGCAATTGCATTCGAGCAATTTACCGGGAATCCAGTTTTTTCGATAATCACAATGTATCAAACTTGATACACGTTCTACCAAAGAGATGCAAGCTACAAATGCCGCATTAGTATCTAAATTTAGCTTTTAAGTTTGAAAAAGATGACCTTGTAAAAAATTAAAACCATAAAAAAACACTGAAATAAAGGTTTTTCCGAGACAATTTCATTAATTAAAATCTAATAATATATTTAATCAAACCCATGTAAAATACACCCATGCAAAAAAAAACAAACAGACATGAAACAATGATAAATATTAACTGAAATAAAAAAATACTTGAATTTAAAAAATCACGAGCATCAATTGTTTTTTATCCATGCCCACTCCCAATATGGAGCATATGGCCTCCTAATGAAGGTATCTCAACAGAAGTTTTTTTACGAGAACTGTTTGTTACTCAGTCGCTCAACCTAACTTTTTCAAAGTGATAGAGATAGAAGGGTAAGGCTAGGGCAGGACTAGTGGTTAACTAATAGCTATTGCTACACCCAGTTATTAAAGGATCAGAAGGATGGGAGGAGAGGAAATAGTGTGAATTACCATCACAAACGCCCAGTCTTCGATCACAACTTTGAATTGAATGATTCTCAAATTTACTGTGATCTTACCGGGAATCGAACCCAGACATGCGAGATCGGTATAGCAAGCTCTAACCCAGTGTTTCTCAACGGGGGGCCACAGATATTTATTTTTGTTTTGGGGAGCCACAACACACTTTAGGGGGACCACGGGTATTGATAAAACGATACAGGGAAGAGCATAATGGCGGACGTCGCGCAGCTATTTTTTGTAAATCAGTAAATAAAATAAATTACTGGCATTCTAGATTCGAAAAAGAGCTATAATAAAAGGTGGGTTTTTGAAATCATAATTTTCATGGGAAGACAAAACTATGGTATGGGGGCCACAGAAAAATAAAGACAGTCAAAAGAGGCCACGCTCCCAAAAAGGTTGAGAAACACTGCTCTTACCAATTGGACCACAGCAGGCGACAATTTCTCAACTGTTATTATTTTGAAGATCAATTTTAAGGTGTTCACTGTCAATACTTGGTGGAATGGCATTATAATGAAAATAATAAAAGATTTTTAGTACTTTTTCCACGTAAAATTTATTTGATCAGGACCGGTTTCGCTCATCGCGAGCATTTTCAACTGATAAGAAAAATATATAAACAGTGCTATTTATACAAGTTATATGTGGAAAGAGTACTAAAAATTTAATATTATTTTCATTATTTTGAAGATACTTGAAACATAAATTGCTTATTTTGTTAATTATGTATGTATTTTTTTTGTTCAAAGAATTATAATAGATCCTAAAAATATGATATCATAATTTACATGTGTTTACTATAATCCAATCCGATTTTTTGTTGTTGTTGTGAAAACTGCAACTGAGATTGATTAATATTTTAGATGTATTTAAAATTGTGTTAGTAAATGTAAACTGGTGCATGCATCGATAAGGCTTTGTTATTATAGCTTTCCAATGCATAAGTCTAAAATAAACCCCTATTTCAAAAGCTTTCCCTGCCGTCGCAGTCGGAAGTTATGTATTGTTCGGTGATTATCACGATTACATAAAAAAATCATAGGTAGAAAGCACAATGGCCCGAAAAGCTTTGCGGAGGCTTTAGTTTGATTATGATTGTTTCCGTGTCTCGATGACAGAAAGAGGCGAAGGGGTCGTTGGCCTCCAGCGTACCGAATTTCATTTAGGTCATCGGCGAGAACATTATTCAGCGACTTTCGTAATCGACGTGTTCTATAGCTAAAGCTTCATAATATAGAGCTTTTTCGTATTTGAAACGTTTTACTGGTCAATGCTCCTAGGCTTTCGTAGATCTATGAATGGACACTATCAAAGGTATGGATGTTTAAATATTCACCCATTTATCTGAAATTTGATCCACAAGGGCAGTGGACGAGAACCTGCGGCCTCTTGGCTACTCTGATACGGCCTTTTGACTTGATCAAAATATTCACTTTGATAAAAAAAATTATACCCAAGCGTTTGGAAGAAGAGCGTAATTAACCCATTGTATGTTTGACAGTCGAAAAAAAAAGAGTGGGGTGTTCTGCGGTCTTATGTTGAATCAGATAAATGAATGTGGCCTTTAGAAATGAAAAGGTTTCCCACCCCTGCTCAAGTCATGGAGAAAGTGATTATTTAACTACTAAGCTTTTCCTGCACCTTCTTTCATTTTTAATCTATCTTTTCTCACTCTCTCAATGAAGAAGGATGTAAAGCGATTGACTTAGGTTGACGCTATTTTTCAATTATTACATTTTTTTTTTTGTTATTAGACATTACTTTAAATTAAGATACCGTTTTTTTGCTAACCCTCAATGAAAGTTCTGCTTTACGGCAGCAAATCATGACGTACCGTATATTAAACTTCCAGAATAGATACTTCCGTTGGATACTAGGAATTAAGTGGATTGATTTCGTGAGAAACTTAAAGATTATAGAACATACAAGGCAGCGACCTGCTATGTCATTGGTCATATGGACGTCATATGGAACTGGCTTACTGGGTCTATTTTCAATCCTTCTTCTTCCTGTTTCGAACCAGTAGAATTCCAACGTCCTGAACGACCATCTGGTATATACACTACGGAATACGGTACTGAAAAATATTGGCATGTCATGGGAAGAAGCTATGCAATTGGCGGGTGACAAAGAATCATGAAGGCGTAACGTAGTGGCCATATGCTTCACACAAGGAAAGAAGATTGAAGGTTTTTGAATGCGGCCTTGCTTAATTATATATGAACTGTATACACGAAAAGGTTTCTTAACCCTGGCTTCAATTATAAAAATAAAAATAAATGATAAAAAGATCTGGATAACAACTGAGCGTTTAAATATGAATAAATATTAAATCAAAAAATACCAATAGTTACTAAAATTCTGTACGTATTCATAAATTTTAAGAATTTCAGCAATGCGGCTTCAGCATTCACTCTCCGTTTAATTTTCTTATTAATATGAAAGCAAGCTCAATCAAGCATACTCTGCATAGCAACAAAATTAATTTATTTAAATCATTCATTTACATTTTCATTTAAGGTCTGAAAAGCTAATATATATATTCCTATGGTATCATTTAACATGATTTAACGAGTGTTTTGGATGATACCTATTCTTTTCAGATGCGGTTGATTTAAATTAGAATTTTACGAATAGTTGTTATGCATTTTACCGTAAACTAATCAATGTGAATGGGTAAAAATGTACTAACGAAGCTATCGTAGATAATTTGTACTGTGGAAAGGAAAATGGACGTAACCCACAGTTTTTTCAAAACAGCTTTTTTTCGATAATCACAATGTATCAAACTTGATACACATTCTATCAAAAAGATGCAAGCTGCAAATGCCGAATTAGTATCTAAATTTAGCTTTTAAGTTTGAAAAAGATGACCTTGTAACAAATTAAAACCAAGAAAAAAGACTGAAATAAAGGTTTTTCCTAGACAACTTCTTTAATAAATATTAGATTATGTCAATTGAACTCCAGTTTAGAATTCTCCGTGCAATTCAAGGTTGTGTATAATTCATAATTTGCATATGGCCCAAAATCATCAAAACAGGTTTTTTGCGACTCCTGTAAAATTTTATATGTGTGGGTTACGTCCTTTTTCCTTTCCACAGTCGATATGTAAGTAAAAAAATGTTGTTAAGGACTTATTTGATTTGAGAATATTGTTTTTTCTGTTTCCGGTCTTAGTAAAAATTAACAAGCCCCCTCCGAGTCCCCTTCAGCCCACCCCTAGATGGGTGTTTTCAACTACGGACTGATGCAACTAACTCAAATTTAAATTTAATATCTGACAAAAAAATGTCAAGTACATACATCCCTACAAAATGTTTTGTCAACTGCACAGAATAAATTATTTCAAGTAGATATTGATTTCACTGGCGATATGCATTGATGTCTATGGCATGGGAAATTATTTAGCGTGCCGGCCGGTTGCTGAGTATCTAAATCAGTGCTTCCAAACATCATCCAGATTTCATCCAAAGTTATGAAATCAAGAAATTTAAAAAAATAAGAAAATTCTAACTTAAAATATATGCTAAGAAGGTGTGATTTAATGATATCGAAGAAGATTTGCTTTTATACCCAGAGATGTCATGACGGTGCATTACTAATAATAAAACCAAACTAAAACCATTTTTTACACCAACATAAACTAATCTATAAAAGACGGCTGCATTTATCTATGGTACTAGCAATATGATGAAATATACATTTACCTTCGCTTTGTAAATTGTAACCAGTTGAATTTCTGGATTCGGGATTGAGAAATTTTTGCTTGGCGATTTTGTAATCCTGGGAATTGACGGATTTTCATAAATAAAAAAAAGATGAGAAATTTTTTTAGCTGCTTGGAGATTTTTCAACAAAAAATTCACTCGCTGCCCGATTTCAAAAACCCAGGAATTTACGGAATCCCCAAAATGAAAAGACGCGAGACTTTTTTTTTAACTCTTCCAGGATTTCCAATTTCAAAGACCGAGGAATTAGCGAAATTTTTTTAATGAAAAAAAAACGGACCTGTCCACTGCATAGATATTTAATATTATTAATGTATAAACTTATATTTTACTCCTCCAAAACATATTATTTATGCGCCCTAGGCGGTTGCTTATTTCGCCTGAACGGTGGGCGCCGGATGTTGAGATATTGTAGTTTGACTGAAACATGTATCTTTGGGAAATTATTGTTAAAAATAAAGTAAAATCTGCACATGTTTACATCAATTTCAATAATTCTTGTCAAAGATATACACGTCAGTATAACTTTGATATTTCATAACTCCAAAAATCTATAGACATAATATGTACATGCAATAAGATAGATAGACAGATAATTATAGATTTTTTCAGCGCATTGATGTTGTACGGCTCTTAAAGAGGTTCCGCGACTAAATATAATTGGGAAACTCTGAATTACACACTAAAGCTGCCTACGATAAACGGAAATTCACCACCGTCAACTTCTGCACCCCTAATAAAAAAATACTCTTTGTCGCTTTATTGACACGTGTGCAACGATGAATTTAAATTTTGACATGAAAATATTATGAAATTTCAAAACAGTATATTTTTAATATTATTTTTCCGTAGTGAAGACATTATAAGGTATAATTAAAAAAAAGCACTATGGTACATATTTTGCAGTTTTTTATAATTCCCAAAAAAAAATTATACGTATGACAATTATTTGATTGACGTTAGACAAATAACAATAAGTATTGTTTTATTTAGTTGTCATTAAATTATTTAAAATATAATATTCATGAGAATAATTTCCCTAATTAACATTGTGTTTAATTAGAGCTGATTACATTGAAAAAACTTTTGTACACAAATTTTACATTCGTTATGGTCTCATTTTGTTTCGTATAACGCAGGGGTCTTCAATCTTTTTATGCCCACCGCCCACTTTTGTTTATTTTTCATGGTAAACTTTCCTTACCGCCCACCAACATCGCTATATTTCAATCAGTATATGGGTGAAAAAAAATCTATAGGGATTTTTTTTAAGGAAAAATCGACCACCGCCCACCAGTGGGTGGTACGGACCAGGTTGACGACCCTTGGTATAACTTGTCAATTTATTCAGTCCTTATTTCGGGAGATTTGGCTCTAATTTTGTAAAAGTTCATTTTTAATATAGAAATAAATTCACATTTTCTATTACAAAATGTGACACGTTTTTTGCTTCTTTATGACGCATCATCAGACAGAATAAACCTTGCTATATTCTGACTGAGGATACTTCTTAAGAAGCGAAACTTATGTCAGTTGAAAACGAAAAGTATACAAGTGAAAGAAACCGTTCCAGTTTTTTAATTAAGATGATATATATGTATGTTAATTATCTTAATTTTGACTAATTAAAAAAAGCTTAAATATTTATCAACAAGCAGGGCTGTGAAGTAGGGTAAAAATAAAACAACTTTGACAGCGGCTTTAAATTAAAAACCGACATCGACCAGAATTGATTTTTTTAATCATTCCGTTAACTTACACATATTTATACCCGACATGCTCAAACCTTGGTCCGCGGGCCACATGTGACCCTATTGAGGGTTTCGTGTGGCCCTTTTGAGGTTTTTAAATTTCTATATATTTTATATTTTGTTATTGGTAAAATACATTTTTAAAAATGTATTACTAAATTTGTGACGATTTTTTGGAAGATTAAAATCGTAAAACCAAAGAGTCAAAACAGGTTGACTGATGAAAATTTAATCAATTGACTGTGTCGACTACCGGTCGACATTAAAAAAAATATCATATAATAAAAATATTTGATTGTGAGGTGTTTGTTTATTACTAATATGAAAAAATAACATATTATTATTACATTTTTAAAAAAGGTTTAAAATGTTTATGTGTGGGCCATCAGAGGCGTGGATTATTTTATTTGGCCCACCAAGTGATTCCAGTTAGGCATCCCTGATTTATACCATCGGATCATTCTAGTCTAGAATAATTCTAGTAAATTTCACCAATCAATATTATGAATAGACTAATAATTTTTCAATATATTTAAATTGTTTTTCTCAGTCCGACTCCAACAATATTTAAAATCCGATTTAACTGATGACGATATTGCTATCTATATGTGTTATAGAAACAGGGTTAAAAAAATAATTATTCGACATTATTATATACTCGGAAGCACGTATTCTCAGAAAGCTTTGTGGTATTATGCTGTTTTAAAATTAAATAAAAGCTCGTTTTTTGCGGGGAAATCGGTGTAAAATGACAGACCAAAGTAAATTTAACATATGTATCTGTTTTATCAAAACTGGCAAAGAGTATGCTGCTTAAAGTTTACATGATGAATTAATTATAAAGCATCATTTATCAGTATTATTCTAGTCACTGACTTTCAGTCACTGAATTATAAAAAAATGCACAAATTGTAATTTTTAAGACTATAATAAATCAATATGTATGTAAACCATTCAATATATATTTGTTAATAATGTAATTACTAATATGTTCATGAAATTAAAACTAAATATAATAAAATAACAAGCATTTGAAGGTTGTTAATTGTCTAGTGTTGGTATATTTATTCATAATTTGATAATTTGTTTGGTTAACTTTTGTTTGTAAAAGTTTGTTCAATTTTACTATTTTATTTCTTGATTTTGATGTATTATGTAGTTTTATTGTATATTTTGTCTTATTATATTTGTCAAGTACATGGCGAATTGGCGTCAGTTTTTATGTCATGTTCTGTAATTTTATTTTTTAACAATAAATACATAAATTTGATTGAGAACGTTTTCAATGGTGATCATTTTCAATCGTTTCGATAATATTGTATTTTATTTTCATTGGTGGGAGGCATTAGATTAAAAAAAAGCACTCATTTGTACTAATTCAACTCTCATTTTATATAATTATTGGCTCAACTGATTATTGGATGATAATGTTCGTCATGAGCGAAACCAGTCCTGATAATATAAAATAAAAGTAGAATTACTACAAATGAGTGTTTTATTTTTGAACATTTGTGAAATTCTTTATTGCAATAAATTTAAAATCGAAATTGTGTTAGTTTGTTTATTTTAAATCTGTGCATTTACCAGGGCTGTGGAGTCGGTGTCGAGGAGTCGTAAAAAATGACCAGCTCTAAACATTAAAATATATATATTTAATGATGTGTATTCAAACTACAAGAGTCCATCTAGTTGACATTGCATGCTTGGCTAAATAAAGATGATCTGATGACATACATATATACATATTAAAGTTAAGTTAAAATACAATTATTGAAAAAAAATTACGGAGTCGGAGTCGTTTTTTATTTTAAAGCTGTAGTTGATGTGGCCTTTTTTTACACGACACCACAGGCCTGGTATTTATGTATGTATTTAATAAAATACTAGATTAAATTAAAACGGAAGATTATGATGACATGTTATACCGTTTTCCCCTATTTCGCGTAGGTTGAATTTATATATTAAAATTCTACACAAAAAAAATAGCATGAAGAACTTGTTCAAAAGCATGACATCTAATTGAAATGAAGTAACATGTAATAATTACAAAGGTAATATAAAACAATGATGTTTTTTTAAAGGATGCTGTGTTCCTCTTTACATGTATCTCATGTCATAAATGCAAAAAGTATATTTCGATTTAACATCTAATAATAATGTCGGATGTTTTGCTAATTGATTTCTTATCGGAAATGTTACTTTTTTTTGGTACTTAATTAAATTAATAAGCACACAGAAATGCAAAAAAATAATATTGGAAGTGAAATGAAAAATCTGTTTTCATTGGAATCTTTTAACGAGATTCATACAAATTCATTTCTCAATGGTTATTATTTTTACAATACCTGATTAATTTCGAGTAGGTACTATTTCTTTCAAGTAAACGATTCTTGCGAGTAGGATGATGATTACATTTGTAGACAAGTTTTATCTTTGTCAAGATTAGGGCATCCAATAGCGGATTTTTTTTTGAAATCCCGGGATTGAGAATTTTTTTCTCAGCGATTTTGAAATCCTGAAATTTTGCAGATTTCCTTAAATGAAAAGACGCGATATCTTTTTATTATTTTTATTTCTTCCAACATTTTCGATTTCAAAACTCCAGGAATTTGCAGAATTGGAAAAATGGACCTTTTTTTTACCTTTTTTTTAGACCTCGCGAAAATTTCTACAATTTCCTCAACCCAGAAATCACGACATTAGTACTATCACAATCCCGGAATTTAGGGATAACAAAATTGGATGGTATCCCGGGATTGGAGGCCTTAGTCAGGACGGCTTATTTTTATCTACGTGTTTTAAAAACTTCTGTAGATCAAAGTTGATATATATAATTCAATGTAGGACAGATTAAGGTAAGAGATTCAAGCGCTTAGTTGTAAGTCGCAATTAGATAAAAATCGTATTCCTACTGCTCGGCTACGGCGACCTGATAATATATTTATCGATTCGTAATGTTCGTAGCAAAACTTCAAAACGAATATATTAGGTACTACTTATTTTATCTGAAAACTACAATGAGCCGCATATTTAAAACAAAAAAGAACAATATATGTTATGATATTTTACTGCATCAATTATTTTCAAAAGTTATAAATCTAATCCTTATAATATTAATATTGAAACTTTTTTTTATTATTTTTGAGGTTATATACCATAAAGAAACTTGCAACGTTAGATCTCCAATTTCAAAAACAATATAATTCAATTATTATGCATGTTCGTAATTTAAAATTCGAACGATAATCCGATTGTTTAACTCTTTAGCTGCGGGTGAATTGAAGTGCATCGAATCTGTTTTGTTAACTGAGCATCAAAGTTCTCGCAGAGAACATTATAATATGCACAGTACTTGCTTTTGTTGCCCTCAATTTCAGCAAAATATTTCATGCTTTTGCAAAGAACTTTGGCCGTGAAATTAATTAACTTGCTTATGATAAAGCACGTCACGAAAGCTTTGATTACTATTCAGAATGGAGAAAGCCTATCCACTACATATGTGGAACACTAGCATATTATCATTAACTGTATTTGCTTAGCTAGTAGCGGTTTCAATTGATAAAACTATTAGATTGAAGGCTCTTGTTGTCCCTCAACTAGGGTATCCAATCCCGTGATCCCGGATCCCGAAATCCCATCCAATTCTGTGAACCCGAAACCCCGGGAGAAAATAAAACACGGAAGAGCTAAAAAAAAAGTGTCGTGTTGTTAGCTTTTTTTAAATCCGAAAATTCTTGCAATTTTTGATAACAAAGAGCTTTAAAAAAGGTCCCGTGCCGGTAATTTGGGCAACACTGTAAATTCTTGTGATTTTGGATTTCAAAATTCTCTGAAAAGCTAAAAAAAAAGTCCCACGCTGGTAATTTTTGTAAATCCGCAAATTTTTGGGTTTTTGAAGTTGATATGAAATTGTTTGAAAAATCCCCTGATTTCAAAATCGCCGACCGAAACGTTTATAAAAAAAAACATCGATGTTTTATTCTGTTTCTATTTTTTTCAATCACCACCAATTTGATCACAATGTGTAGCACCCGTTAGCTAATTACTAATAATGTAATATTCTAATATCATTATTCCCCCTTTTAAGTGACTGGCTAACAAACAAGCTCCCAGTAAGCGTCTTCTGTATGTTTTATTGAAAATACATTAAATTGAAAACATTTTAATAATAATCAATGATAATGATACGTGAAAATGAATGGTTATCAAGCATTCGTTATAAATCTGTTCATAAAGAGGTGGTATAATCTGATTGGTTTAAATATCTATCTAATTTTTTTATTTTAATTTTATTTTTAAAAAAAATTGACATTACAGCTTACGCCAATGCGTCAAATATTTTTAAAGTTTTAAAGTTGAAAGATCATACGAGATATACTCGATGAGAATTTTTGTAAGTCACATGAGATTAACTCAAGGAGAATTGACGTCACAAACACCCATGTCTTAGATCTCAATTGAAAAATTGAAAAAATCTAATTTGACATTGTGACCTTACCGGGAATCGAACCCGGACCCCCCTGATCGGTAGAGCAAGCTCTAACCAACTAGATCACAGCGGGCGACAATGGAATATATTTAACGTGTTGAGTCTATACTAAACTTAAATTTAAACGGAGCTTTAAGGATATATGTTTTATATAATTTATGGAACATTTTTACTAGAAGTGGTCACATATTCTCCATTTTAGTTTGGTAACAATAAGAGAGGACTTTATTAATTTTAGTAATTTAATTGGTGCCCTTATTTTAAATCGTTGGATGCAGTACAAGAACGTAAGTATTGGCAATATCATATGAAATATGCACTGAATTCAAATCTTTGTTTTTATTAATAGTAATACAAAGATATTTTCATATTTAGATCAATATAAAAATGATCATAATAATTCAATTAAATCTATTAATGACTCAGGAAAACTTACTGTATCGTTAATTTTGTTTTTTTGCTTCTTAAATTTGGATTACGGAATTGGCTGTTTAGAAAAGCTTTATACGCATCACAAATGAATTGCTTGGAATTTAGTAATAGCAAATTAAAAGATGAAGTCAATACAAATATTTTTTTGTATCCAGCTTGGATTTGAATGCAGTACCACACGCCCGTTCATATCATAATATGTAACTTCACTACATATGCCATCTTAATTGAATGGCTGCCGCAGACAGGATATTTCGTCAAATTTTTCGTACTCAACACGCCAGAGACGAGTTACCTCTTCAATAAATAATTAAATATAATAATTGTAAATTAAAGCTGGCGTGCTAGGTACAAACGTATTTTTTTCTACGGCAGTCAAAAGGTTAATAAACCAGGGTTTCACGATCTGTGACGTAATGCACTGAAGAGCGCCTCTGCGTGGGTTGATATTTATTCCAATAAGTACTAGCAAAATTCTCAAATGAATTTGATTTCCAGAGATGCAGTCGTGTGGAAATTATCAGACTTCCGTTTTTCTACAGGTAGATGCTTTTAAATGTCATCGAGATTTAAATTTAATGGAAAAAAAATTGGAAGAACTTATTTCATATTTGGGACCTAAGTTGGCTTGGCAGAAGCAGTATTTTTGTTCAGGCTGACGTACCTCTGGACTTAGCTAAACTATTGAGAAAAGTGTAACGATTATTATTGCACACATTACTATTGTTTAAAGTTATCCTTCACATTAAGACTTGGCTGCATAGTAAAGTTGTCATATCATATTCGAGGTAGCCCGTTTACGCATACCGTTGAGGATTTATACTAGACGGTAACTGGTAAGCCTTTGCCCTTTACACATCCTTGGCGATGAATAGCAGTGCCACCAGTACTGTTTTGTTGCCGAAGTTAAATTATATTTACATGGTTCAAAACTAGATAGATGTAGGTGTAATTGGAATAACAACAAAAAGGCTATAGCTAATCGATGAAAGAAAACAAAGATGCTGTCTCAATTCGGTCGCCAACATTCGATACAAATGACAGCACTGAGAGAAATATCGATAATATAATAAATATTTATTTCAGTACATACCAGAAACAACTGGTGATTCTTTTATTTAAGCAGTTAATAAATACGTAATCACAAAGTAAGACTATTGAGTAAACTGAAGGGAAATGTCTGTTTTAGAGAAACGTTCGATAGATCGATAAAATAAATAAATGCTGCGCAGATATGTGTGTACTGTCTAACAAAATGCATTACATAAAAAATTAAGAAGCCTTGCATGACTACAGTGATAGCTTTTACCATAATTTAACCATATTTTAAGTAGAGCATACGTTTTCCTTTTTAAAAAAAAGTACAATAGATATTCAATGGCAAATCCATATATGATTTAATCCATTGCTTAATTGATAACGATGTTTATTTATAATGCATAATCAATACAAGACAAATTAACAAAGCATTTTGTCCAAATTAGAACTAAATACGTTTGTAGAATATTTCCGGAAAATGATCATTATGTACATTGAATTTTTTTTTCTAGAAATATCAATTAATAATCCAATTTTTGCATTAAGTCACTAAAACGTATGTTACAAAACTGAAATGTCAATACTTAATTAATCAATGTATGGTCTGACACGAAAGTATTATACAACTTTATTTGAGTATCTTAAATTATTGTGAATGTTTGTGTTTATAGTCCAAAACATAATTTAGTAGAAATATTTTTTTTTACTTAATAAAAGAATACAAAATTTTACGTAAATCGTAGAAAATTGTACATTGTCAACAATGAATTCATTGAAAACAAATCAGTTTTCAAACTATTTTAAATAATAATTGTAAAACTTTCTAAAAGTTGACGATGTACATTTAGACGTAAACATTATGTTTTAATAAATATTCCATGATATTTGTTATTTGTTGCAAACTTACCATTTACTCTAGGATATTTTAAGCGAACCACTAAAACACGCAAAATGACTGGACACTTTAAAACCACTGTCTTAATTTTTTAAGCTTACAGTATCAAAAGTATTGAATTGAATAAGCACAAAACTGAAAGTTGAATGATTTTATGAAAAACTTTCCTAGCGGTGAATAACCAAAGCTGCAGATTATTGCTATCCAAATATGAAACACCAAATAGTATTAAAGATACAATTGTCTATGATTTCAATAGAATTGATGGCGAGACAATTTATATAATACAAAGCTATTGCTTGACTTAAAAATAGCTTCAGACAGACATGCAAATGTAAAATATTCAAACAGTCCTCAAAAAAATAAAAAATCTGGTAAAATAAATATGATAAAATATTTTTACAAGAAACAAGCTATTATGATTAAGGCTTAATCATTTATCACACATCATATTATAAATAAATAATTTGTATAATGTATTTGAAATACCTATACTTTTACAACTATTTTGAAAAAAAATATTTAGTTGCTGGTTGAAAATAAAAATAACTTGTTATACGTATGTGATTATTTGGCTACCGTTACATTATACTATTATAGTCTTGTTCTTATAGTACATTTTAAAACAATCTTTGAACAGCACTGTGGATTCATTTGTTGCAGTTGAATACATGTAAATATAACAAACGTCAAAAAATATAGAACTTTACAGAAAATTTATCTTAATTTTGAAATTACAAAATCTTTGATGTTGAAGTTTATTTACGTGGTTAATCAGCGGACTTTTTTGGTCTTACTAATTGATAAAATGCCACTATACTCTTTCGCCATAAACAACACCATAGTCATAAACTAGTATACCATAGACTACAACAGAAATTCTGTTATGGTTTATGAATCCATGTTTATATTTTTATTCGAAATATGAAAATATTTTGAAATAAAAACAACTTTATTAAACCTTTAATGACAATTCTTGTAGCTTCTTAATTATCATGCCACAAATAAAAGTAGAACATATTGTTAGTTTCAGTAGTGAAGATCCGGTAAGAGCATAATATTGTCTTCCTTGCTTTATTGACATAACCTATCAACATGATTCATAAATACCAGTTTTCTTGTTTTACTATAGAACTATCCAGCCAACAATCTGTTGTCAAAAGACATTGTCAATAAGAGATGGGTTGGGCAAGAAAAATGCGAAGCATCGGCCTCAGTGATATTACAGCTAGAGAAATCAAGTCAGATTACTTCTATACACATTGGGTCATATCACTCGGCTCTCATAGAAGTGTTAGTTGGTCGATCGGAAGCTAGTAATCAAGCATATGAGGTAAACTGTTTTTATTTTGACATTACGCACGAATATTATTGGTTTTAAGTTGTGACACTATCATTCAAATCTACTGAAAATATTGCTTTGTTGATAAGGTATCAGATAAGCTAAATATGTATTCAGTTAATGATCGTAAACGTCAAAGATTACTATGTTTTTAGAGAAATTTTATGAACATCTTATAGACAGTAAGTACTTACGACATTTACAAATTCTTTTTCTTTATTATAAAAACATTTTTCCCCTCCTAACCAAAACTTGGAACTGGAAAAATGTCACTACTTATATTCTTTGACGTTTTTGTCATGCACAGAGAGAAACGATAATTTAGTATTTGAGATTGTCTGTGACAAACAGTAATCAATTTTCACATAGAATATTTAGTTGAATTGGCAGTTAATGTTTCATCAGCCATTATTTGATTGTTAACAATGTTTTTTTAATCACAGGTTCTTCTCTGCGCTAGTACTTTTATGAACCCTGGTGACTCCCGTAACTCCCTAAACATTTCAAGAGTGAGAACATTTACTACGGAGCAACTGGTACCATCTGTGCAGAGTAAAAAGTGGGACCGAGTAAGGATTGTATGCACACAACCCTTCAACAGGCACGTTCAGGTATTTAATTAAATTTTATTAATTACTTAACCTTCTAGAGAAGAAAGTTTTTTTTTCAATAAAAAAAATAATTTAAAGCCATTGAATTCACAGATAACTTTTATTTTTAGCAAAAATAATAAAGCCGTTGTCTAGAAAAGCCTCGAAACCATACAATCACGCTCGTCCTTTTAGGCACCTTGTAATATTGTGTAAGGACAGTGGTAAGGACAAGCATGACCATATGGACACAAACATTCGGGCTCGAAATATAGCTATACGTGAAATGTTATATTAGATCAACATAATTTCTATGCTAATAGATTAGTTAAAGTAGTGCAATTAATTGAAAGCTTTGATAAAATAATAATTAACAATTAAGAAAAAAAAAAGAAAAAATAGCATGTCCTTTTGATAGTTGTATCTGTCCCCGCGGCTGATGAATAACTAAAGCCAGTATCCTTTTTTTTAACCAAAATTGAGTAAAGGCAACGATATTCAGGTAGAAAAAGATGAATAGTGGAATCAATATACAACGGTATTTACTGTTCCCATATGGTCACAGTTGTCCTTGGAGGGTTAATTTAATCTTTTTAAAATAATGTAGAATTTATTAAATGATCACATATCAACATTCTTTATAAAGATTTGAATTGTCAGAAATATGATTATTAACCCTTTCCTTACTATGCAAAAAAAGCACGCGCTCCTGAGCTGTGTATCGGTTACACATCAGGCAAACAGGAGTGAATCATGACAATTATATAACACTACTACAATATTTCTATTATTGCATTACTCATTGCGTAAATGTATAACGGAGAAATACCTGAATTTTAGGCCGAGTATTTATTATATATACAGAGAAATGTAAATGATTAGAAGGTATGTGTACTATTTACACATCTTAGTTAAGAAAGGGTTAACATAGTTATACCGTGAGTCGCCGTTAGGTGCATATGAAATTATTAATTTGAATAGTTTTAACTGTCGATTCTTCATATTTAATGTTTTAGTATAGTGTTTTTGAGTTAATCTATGAATTTGTATTGACGACAAGGTTGTTTGCAATTCTGGGTAAATATGCTTTATCCGAGTGTCATTTTTCGTAGATAAAGCACATTTAGTCAATCTTGTATTACCTTACCTACGCTTTGAAAAAATGCTTTCACCTAGCGATAAATGCTGAATCTATCATTCTCTCTTTAATAAGAGCGATATCTAAGCTATTTTTAAATACCTGCTGTCAACACTCCACTAAAAATTTGCATTCTCCATGCTAGGTTTCTATACAGTTAAAAAAATAATGCTCAAATAACTCTTTTCTTTTTCAGTACGGCCTATCATTCATCCACCTATTTAGTTCAAACACTCAACCGAATGTTGCAGAAGTAAAGATGACTTTACCCACCACTCAGACTAGCCTTGGCCGATTCAAGCTGAGAGATTTATCATCTGACGAGGAAGACTCGGGAGGGTCATTTAAACCTGGAGAATTGTTTGCCAAACTTAAACAGAGTCCATCTTTATCTACTGGTAATGATTTTTTTATGTTTTACTAAATATGTTTATAAAATGATGAATTTCAAACTATAAATTACAGAATACCGGCCAGTTAAATTGAGTATAAATGTATCTGTTTTCATCTAGTTGCTTAACCATCTGTTTTGTAATGTAAGGTGAAATGATTGCAGCAGAAGAGCAGCTGTTTTTTTACGTGATGGTTGAAAATACAGTTGATAGCGTGTAGTTAAATATAACCTTGTTTTTCCTTAACATATTTTTTTTTTTTTTGTAAATCAAATATTAGTTTTATTATAGATGCTCAAATACGTAAGGCAGGCACTTTGACAAACTTGGAAGCCAGTAAAGAATCAAATTTGCTGGTTAAAACTGTGAAACCTGCAAATCCATGTAAACCTCCAATCAGCGAAAAATTCAAAACATCGGAGAAAGAAGAAGTTCTCCCGAGGGGTAGAGACGAATTGATGTATGACGATGAAGACGACGATGCGAATTCCAAGATTGATAGGATTATAAAAAGAGACCGAGAACAAAAGAATGAAATGAATAAGAAAATTGCGTTGGAAAAACTAAAGCAATCGAAGAATGAGCCGAAGAAAGGCGTTAGTAAATTTGATTACAGAAATAAATCTCCAAAGAAAAATAATACACCCGACTCGGATAACAAAGGAAAGGATAGTGAAAGACCTGTTTTTAAATTAAACAATATACAAACAAAAGATGACAGTAATACAAAAGATAAGATTAATATTAAAAACAACAAGAGAAAACTTCCTATTGATAATGGAGGTAACCCATCATGTAAGTGTTAATATTTTATTTGATAGCCGTTGTCTTACTGGTAGAGTTGCCAAGTGCTCCGCATTTCTCAGTTCTCCCAAGAAATTAAGATGTCTCCCTGTTGTATCTTTAATTCTTTTATCTTCAAAGTACCAATCTGTTATCGCTGAGACTGTACTTATGTTAAACCTCAGTTTGAATGAATGTTTATAAATATGGCTCATACAAGATTGCGTTGAATGGTCTGTGAGGCGTTTTGGCTCATTAATTATTTATTTTATAATTTCGATTTTCTGATTGATATTGTAATATAGTTCAGTTAGATTGTGATATCTTCTCACTTCGATTTTGTTAATATTTTTGTGTACAGTGGAACCCTGATCTACCGTTCTCGCATTGTCCGTTTTCCCGCATGAATCGTTTATTTTTCATAGTCCCGGTCAAACACCCATAAGAACAATGTAAATGAATCCATCATTAATAGTTCCCCGATTTACAGTTTACCTCGATTTATCGTTTAAATATTTTGGACCCGTCATGACTATTATCCCGATTGACCGTTTTCGTTGAATAATATTGCCTCGCATTTCGTTTCGCGTTTTTTTCAGTGGAACCCCGATCTACCGTTCTTACTATCTTCGTTTTTTTGCGTGGATCGTTTATATGTTACTCGAGTAAGACCCGTCTTAACAATATTTAATAATTCCCCGTTTTACTGATTTCCTCGATCTATCATCTAAATAATATTATCGTCCCGTCCCAATTATTATCCCGATTGACCGTTTTTGTAGAATATTTTTTTTTGCTCAAATAGTTTTACATTGCATTTAGTTACATAAATAAATAATTTTTTTGAAAATTAAAAATTTTTTTTTGGTATTATTTGAAGATTTCCCGCATTATTCGTTCATTTATTACGGTCCTATGAAAAACGTAGAATCGAGGTTTCACTGTATTTAATTTAATTTTTACACGAAACGGGACATAATAGAGATCGAGAAATCAGTGAACGATTAATGTGTGATTATTTAACATTGTTTTTTTGGATGTGAAATGAGATTATGGAAAATAAACGATCCATGCGTAAAAACAAAGAATTCAAGAACGGTAGATCTGGGTTCCACTGTATTATTAAATGAAATGCAGATTTACAAGTAAACACACAACAATATCACCTTATTATAATATTTTAATATATTATTGTGTATTAAATTTCTCTTTTATTAACAATGATTATTTTCTAGTGAAAACACCTAGAAGAGCAGATGCAGACAGTCCTACACCATTTGATAATATAATCTGGGGCCCTCAATGTTTACGGGGTGTCGTCTTTGTTCTCAGCGGGTATGTGAACCCAAAACGTGGCAATCTGAGAGATACGGCAATGTCTCTAGGGGCCAGATATAGCCCCGACTGGGGACCGAGCTGTACCCATCTTGTGTGAGTAGCATTTCATGCCATGAATGCCAAGTAAACTCTGGTCTTAAACATTCATAACTTTTTGTCATTTGATTGGGAATTAATTTTTTGCTGCCGTTTGCATGTATAAATGCTCAAACAGTCTATGTTATAAAATTGTTGACAAATAAATTCATCACAAAGTTGATTGGGTACAAGTGTCATTCAGACAATAATCAGTCAACTCGAAAAGGATTAATAATAACATATATCCCGACTGATGAATTTTCCTGGATTACCTGAACGCTTTGATGCCGGATATTTCCTGTGTGTAAATAAATATCAATTTTGCCCAATGTGGAGTATATAGACTTCTAATGGAGCACCTCAACATAAGTTGTTCTACAAGATATGATTGTTATTCTTCCTCTCTTTTATTTGGAGAGATTAAAATTATAATCATAAGGTTACTACAGGACTAATAGTTAGTTATAATGACTACTTGGCTGATTCTTGCTTAATAAATAGTTAATCACTCAATTGCCTTTTTATTTATGTGCAATCACTTGAAAAGGTATTGTTTTCTTTAAGCCCATTTTGTGGATCTTTGATTGCCGTATGTGCATTTACAATGAAAATTGGTTATTAAACATTGCATTCTTCCATTTGTTACTAGATGTGCTTTCGCCAATACACCAAAGCATGATCAGGTGCGAAAAGCTGGCGGGAATGCTACCATTGTTAGTGGACAATGGATTGAAGAATGCGGGGAAGAGAAGGCTCATCTTCCTTGGGAGTGGTACGCTCTCGATCGAAAGAAAAAGGTGGACCGTCCTCCTGGACCAATAAAAAAACCTGAGGTTAAGAAAGTTGATGTTCAAGAACCTACGACTAGCTCAACCAAAGATGAATCTGATGATGATGTGCCAGTTCAAACAAACAACCGTGTTGATAGTGATATGCGTAAGATTATTTAATTTCATATTATAATCTTTAGTGATTGAAGTATGATGATAGTAGAAGAGTTAACTTGTTTTACATAATTGATCTTAGTTGTTCCCCTAGCCAAGTCAACGCAGTTTCAGTGTCAAGGGGCTCAAAACCCCTTGTACAGACTATTACATAATTGATTTTTGGATTTGTATTCAATGACATGGATGTCTGTTATGAGATTCTCATATTCCCCTCCAACTCACCTGATTCCCCAAAATTAGTGTTACGAAAGGAATTGATTAAGTACATCATTCCTTAAAACCTTTTAAAAAAATGAGTACCATAATTTTGAATTATTTGTTTGTTATTTTAGTTTCAGAATCAGAAGGCGATACCGACGATGAAATAGAAAAAGTGATGAAGAGGAACGATGCTCTCGAAAAAGCTAGAAATGAATCGGCAAAAGTAGAAACAAAGCAAACTGCTAAAAAACATGTTGATCAGCTCTCGGACGATTCAGTTACCGATATAGAAGAAGATGTTATCGCTGTAAAGATAAATGAACATGTAGATAGATCTTTATTATGCGTTTATGATCAAGACACAGATGTTGAATCGTCATAGTACTTAATATATTAGTGCTTTGATATTTTGGACTTATTGTTGTTAAAGGATAGTCTTAAGTACTAATGATGATTCATTGAAACTGGTCATCAAATCAATCACAGTCGAATATGTATATAAACATGAGCATCAACCAAAGGTGCTTGATAGGACTTTTCGTAGTGACATGTCAGTAGTTAGCGAATCGCTCTTCCTGTGTTGCATTTTTAAGATTGTCCTCCGCTGCTGTCTAGTTGGTTTCTTGCCCTACCGATCAGGCGTGTCTGGGCTTGATTCCCGGTAAGGTCAATGTCAAATGTAGATTTTTTCAATTTAAATTTGAGACCTAAGATGTGGGAGTTTGTTAATTCTAATCGAGCTGGTCTCAAGTGACTTACAAAAAAATTCTCATCGAGACTTTCTCGTATGATCTTTTAACTTAAAAATATTTGGCGCAGTGGCATTAACTATAATGCCAATTAAAAATAAAATTAAAGTTAAAAAGATCAGATGGGTAGGAGGAAACTTAAACCACACATACATAAATCAATTGAAAAATAAAAAAGGATGAGTGGCCATTCGGTAGTTCTTTGGGTGACTGGCGGTGTTCCCTCTAAGCTGTGCGCGTGTGCGCGCGCACATACATTACAACAGAGCGCACAAAAGTTACACCAGCTTTACCATCACCAGAATAAATTGATTGACATTGAATAGTGTTGTTAATTATTGTCATTATTAAAAATCATCCTTTTTGTTTAGTAAGTCTAAATACCGTTATGTGGCACACAAATCTTTTTATTTATCCAAGTTGCACAGCCAATATCTTTTGTGCACATATCCTTCCGAAAATTAGAGGGAACATTGGTGACTGGTCTATCAAAAAATATTACCTTGAGTGGATTTTTAATTTTTAGTGTTCACTCAGTACGAACTGGTTATTTATCTGGTTATTTATTACAAATCTAAAAATTAAATATCCTATCTAGGTGTTATCTGTAATAATAATAAAACATAATTTATTTAAAAAGTTTTGAATTCATTTAAGTCATTAAGCTCGGAGCAATGCTTGACAACTTTATAATTGATATGTTAAATTCAGATTTATAAAAATGTGTATAGTCAGGTATTTGTAATTTAATAATAAAATAATAAATAAGTTTATAGGCGAACTTTTAATGCCAATTTTATGTCTTATAACTTTCACAGCTAATTTGGATCCAGTTTTATCTATACCTTAATATTTGTTAATTTATTATACTCTTTTTCTTGATTAAAAGACATTTTTTGTATATATTTTTTTATATTTTGGTATCCTTAAATCACTATGAAAAATGTAGCAGTCGTGATAATCTCCGAAAGTAGAAATGGCATGAAGATTTCAGCTTCTTCGAAAAAACTCCTGTAAAATGAGTGGAATATTTTTGAGAAATGCTGTGCCAATTTGTTGGCACCAGGACTGTGAAGTTTGGTAAAGAAAAGACTACAAATTATTTTTTTCAATTGTTTCCGTTTAATTCACATTTATATATACCGTCAGATCATCTTTAGTCAACCCAGCATGCAGTAACAACACTTTGGACTCTTGTGGTTTGAATATTAAATATATTTTGAACTATTAAATATATTTTTTAAAATGGGTTGGAGCAGTGGCGGATTATCCTATAAGCAAATGAGGCCAGTGCTTGGGGCCTCCGAATCTAAGGGGCCTCAAAAATAGCTTATATAACATAACTCATACAATTTTTGTTCAGATTTTTAAATATTTTTACTAGTTTACTTGGAATTTTCTGACGTTTTTAATTTATCCAAAAAACAGGGCCTCCAAATTTTATTGCGCCTAAGGTCTCCCATGTGCTTAATCCGCCACTGGGTTGGAGTCTTACGATTATTCCGACTCCACAGTCTCCAAACAATGTTTAAAAATTAGGGTGCACCTTAGAATTGAGGATATACAGTAACTGTATTAAACGAATGAGAATTTTCTAAATAAAGATTTTATGTATATTTTTATAATAATGTATGAATTTTATAAAATGTTGAAAATATCTGTGTGAAAGAGAGAGGAAGTTATTTAGAAGAGACTCGAAGATTTGAGTTTGTAGATGCAAACAACTGAGATTTTCTAAACCTTGATGTTATGTGATTTTAGACTGGTCTTTCACATTCGAATATGTGTTTATGTTGTTTAATAAACACTTTTTGATGCTTTACTTTTTACTTGTGTATTTTATTAACCCTTTGATTAGTATTGCCAAAGTATTTTGTCATCTGTGTTATTTTCCTATATTTTTTAAAATAATTATCATTTCAGTTACTTTTGGGAGTCAAACTATTTTTTATTACCAAATGAATAAAAGAATTTTGTACAAAGGTTCTTATTTGTTAAAAAATCGGTAGCCATATAACAATTCCATTTCGGCTCTATTGCTTTCCTGGAATCCACATCATCGATACCTCAAAATAGTTCACTCCTCAAACGGTTAATATCAAACATAGTTAATGTCACTTCACTAACATACGGGCGTATTTAGATTTTCGCAGTTTTAATTAAATTACATCTTTGGGGACAAGAATTGCTGAAAATAAAGTTAAATTTTTGTACATTTTTATTTGCAAAAATTTAACTTTATTTTCAACAATCATTGTCCCCAAAGATGTACATTTTCTCATAACTGCGAAAATCAAGATACTTTAATATGCTGGTAACTAAGTATGGGACAAGTTAATAGTATCCTTTAATCTGAATATTTGATTGATTTGTTCCGTTATTCATTACATTTCGTCTGTCTGTCTTATAATTAAAAAATACCAGTGTGTAGTAGAAATTTTGTAAATTTGTTATTGAATTGCACTACTTCTTTACTTGTATATTTGTAAAATAAATATTGGATGAATTATAAAGGATTGTTTTATTTGCAACAAGCTAATAATCTATAACTTTAGCTGTAATACACAACACAATAATATATAAACTTTTCGAGGATTAGAGTGTTAAGGGGTAACTATAGACAATTACTCACTTAACTATAGACACTACAGCCAGTGGCGGATTACCTCATAGGCACACGAAGCACTTCCTTGGGATTTAATAATAACATATACTCTATAAAACCCGTAGAATATTTAAAATTCAGTTCAAGTAATTCGAAAAACGGCCTCCAAATTTGATTGCGCCTGGGGTTTTCTGAGTGCTAAATCCGTCACTAGCTTCATCCTTATCGTTGAAAGTACACTGGTCTCTTTTTATATGATTTCGAAATAACACGGTGTTACATCCCTTTGATGTACTTGCTACTCAGTACTATGCGCATAGGCTTATTCCTGTAATCCCAATAATTTGGAAAGAAACAACAGATTCTGGATATCTTAAGTGATGAAAGCGATGTCGCACCAAATGTGTGTCTATTGTCTGATAATGTTTGTCACAATATGTTTAGTATTTTTTTTAAATAAAATTAAGATACAATAAGACAATAATGAATTGATTTTTATACAAAGAAACCTCTTCACCATTGTTTTGTTGGTTTTAGTATTCTTTTTTCACGGTTTTGTGTTGAATGTATATATACATTGTGTAAAAAGAGATTCCAGTGTAGTCATCAAAGGCACCCATTTCTACTCATCGATTATGGCCCCCAATGAGCACTTGAATTGTAAACGAAATCTTTCAATAGACGTGCTTTAGTTTGCAGTCTCCTGAGCCCAAGTAGTTGAGTATTTATAGATATTTTATGTAATACATTTGTGCAAAAAATGAGAAAGAATTTGGTTTTTCAATAGTTTTTTGTTATATCTTATTACCTATCACTAATCATTGTTTTGATTAACTAAACCTAGAATCAATAAAGTATACAAAACAATTGGTTTGGACAGATCAAATGTGTAAATCAAAATAATGTTTAATTAGGCAATTTGTTAACACAAGTCTTAAATTATTATTATTAAACACAAGACTCTTGAAAAACTTGGTTTTTAACAAATTTTCATTCCAACTTGCAAAAAAGGGACCAGAGACTAGTACACCTACACCATTTTTGTGATATATAAATACCCAAAAAAATCATTAGTAATCTAACCTTTGTCCTAGATCAATTTTCTGGTGTTCACTGTCAATACTTGGCGGAAAGGCATTATATTTGCTCATGACGAGCATTATCAGATGATAATGCTCGTCATGAGCAAAATTATATTAAATAAAAATGGAATTAGTAAAAAAGAGTGTTTTAATTTTGAATACATATCCTAAATGTACTATTTAGGTATTTAGGTGGAATATGTTGCCTTCATAAAATGCAGAACTTATTGTAAAATTATTAAATCAAGTGTCAGATATGGCTTTTGCACATTGGTAAGAGTGTTAATAAATAGTTATGTACACATATAAGTCTAAATACGAAACATTTTTATGATTTATGTTTTGATTACAAATTACAATACAACACAAATGCATAACTAGGGACATAATTTCTGAACAAAATTTGTTGTATTGATACTAAATGATCAATAATTCAAAAGATTATTACATTACAAATTACAGCCGTGTCGAAAAATTTTGGCCTGGCAATTTTATGAAATAATCATAATACATATTCTACAATTATCCTAGATACTAAAATGATACAGAAAAATACCCATTTGTAAGCAGTGATTACTTTATTTAAATGTCAACAGATGTCACTAGTAACTATTTTTACAATCGCATATATTATGTGTAGCTGATGTTATAAAGACCTTGGCTATCGTAGTTTAAAGCATACTTACCTGGCGTAGGGGACACCGTGATCACAAAGGCGGTACCCCCAGGGTGAGGCTCTTCCATTGCACTACGGTTGGGCTGACCCTTGCGATTATCCCTAATGCGGATAACTCGGGCGCGTAATTTTTGGTAGTCGGGACTGCGTACGCGCTGTCCCGGATTATCGTTACTCTTTACATCGCTTAGACACAGAGTCGGTCTAAGGGTTCGGTCCTCATAGGAACCTGTATAGCATACGAGTTGCTGCGAGGGTCCGTTAATTAGGGCGAATTATAATCTTGGAGCAATATGGAAGCAGGGCGTCGGTCGACTGATGGAATCGGACAGCTACATTTTATAACTTCGACCGCTGGTGAAATAATGAAAAATTCGTTAATAGTATTTTAAACACGATAGCGAAAAAAAAATCTATGCGTGAATATGTTTCGGTGATGTTTCCAAAGACGACTAGTGATAGTTTTTCACAGTTTAATTTCAATAGTACACTGTGTGACCGAGAAATAATATTGTACAACGACATTGACAACTAAACTTCATTTAAATTTCCTTCAAAAGACACCTCGTACCTAAAAATGAACTCTCAGTCAAATACCACTGATCATTTAAGTGTTTTTTAAGAAATTTGGTATTTTTTTTGTTTGTGGACTTTATTTTAAACAAAAAATATTTTATCGAAATAATAATCAGACAATTTTCCTCAAACAAATAATTTTACTAATAAATGATTTTTACTATCGATTTATTACTTATATAATAAAAAAAATGAACAAACATGTTATATACCTCTGAAAATATGTAATACAGAGTGTTGCCAATGTATTGAAGGCTTTTTTCAAAGACAATCGGTTCTTGACAACCAGAAAATAATATGATCGGATTTGTCTCGTGTTTTTCATGTGAGGTGCCTGCCTATAAAGCATTCCATTCATATTCCACCAAGGGACAATAGCACATTTTTATGTAATATTTGCGAAATGTAACTATGTATATGGCCATTGATTATTGTTCTGTCCTTTTTGCTGTTTTAATCATATTTTTTTGTAACTTTGAAGGATTGTAATCAGTGGCGGTTCCTGACCTAAAATCTTGGGTGGGCTAGAGAAAAGCATATTTCCACTTCACCTTATACATTAATCTACAAGCAAATTAACAAATACTACGACACTACTGCAATGCATAAATTATTATATAATAAAATCAATGCTAATGTAAGTAAGAAATATTAAAAAATTCATACGGGATCTTAAATCTCTCTCTTAAGTCTCTTTTAAAGTGAAAAAACAAGTACTAACAGCAATACAGAGCTAGCTGTCAGTGAGAGTCAATACCTGTCACTTTCATACAATACATCGATATTGGTATTTGTGTTTCAATGCATAAGTATGCGTCATGGGCTAAATCAGTTCAGCCCCCAACGAAGACATAAACTTGTTAAGTTAAAGCACAATCGTGTGTATTAGGTGACGTTTCCGTACATACAAATACAATAAAAATCTAATCGTGCTTGATTGCGCCCCAGTGTAAAGAAATATTGTCTGTGGTTACGGGCTAGCCGTTGCTAGCCCTTGAGTGGTGTTGCCAGAGTGACGTAACGTCGCCTCTTCCCTGTGAAGTATTTATAGGGTTATTGTTTTTTTATGCCGGCTCAGTTTAAAATTGTAATACAAAACACAATCGGGAATATGATTGTAGGTAGACGTAACATTGTTTTATATTGACAGAGGAAAATTAAAACAAAGATATTATATTCATTTGGGAAAGGTTAGTTACGCTTATAAATGTATTTATTTTGTTCAGCGGCCGAATTGCTGTTCATTTTTATTCAGCCATCTAAAGTTTTGGGTGAAAAATGCAGGTCGGGCTTAGCCCACCTAGCCCAGTACCTAGAACCGCCACTGATTGTAATATGTTTTTATGATTAAAGATTGAGTTTTTATTTGGTGACCAAGACTTAAAATATTTAAATGAGGCTAGAGTTTGATAAAAAACGTTGTGTCCAATAACTGTGTCACGTGAGTACTGTAAAATGCTGTCCCATTACTATGACTTTCCACCTTTTCCAGCCAAATACGAATATCAAAAAGAACTTTATGTTTCTATATTTTTTTTATTTTTACATCTTTAAAGTTAATAACAATTAAATTACACATCTCTACAATATATCTGGTGTTACCTAGATCCTTATATTTTTGGAGTTATTGTCTGATAAAGAAAAGCACTTCCTTAAATGTCCCAGTACTATAGCATTCACCTATTTAGAAAAAAAACTTATTTTGTCTGACTAAAGTCGATATATGAGATTAAAAATGCTTAAAGTACTTACTTAAGAACTCTTGACAGTGATACAATCCTGTCCTGATAGTTTTACTACTTATCTTAAAAGAAAGTTTATGTGTAATACAAATTTATTATTAAATTCAATCTGGGTTGGAAACAAAATAAATTTAAATTTCTCAGAATGAGTAACAATTTTCTTGTAGCACCTGCTCTCTGGCGGCAAAAAAATGAATTTATAATAAAATTTGACAACACCTCGTGTTATTGGGCAAATAATAAAAAAGATTATGTTTACATTTCACGGAAGAAAATTGCGTTTTTATTAACGCCTGTCCCTTTCCTCCCTTCGTAAATACGGTGAAAGTAAAGGCGATGGGAGACAACTATTAATATGCAAAAATGGAGGGTAAACGCTTTGGCATTTTAATATTCAATTAATGCCTGTAATTTAATACTAAAATTGAATTACAAAATCGATGAATTCATCCGCGTCTGTAAACTGTTAAAAATTTTATTTTAAAAGGGTCGCACTCGGGTTACTAATTTCCAGTGCTTTTATTATAAAATATTTAAATTTTCTCGGCTTCTTTTTAGCTCGGTACCAATTGTTTTTTTCCCCAATTTTTATGCTTGTGAAGACACTAATTAAGACCTTTCACTAAATCATCAAGCTAGAATTTTTCTTCTTTGTTTTTAGCTCTGATGAAATATTTTAAGAATACTTTTCCATTGTTAACATAAATAAGTTATTGATGGTTTCCTGTTTTTTTTTTGTTGCTTATAATTTTTCTATAAAATGTTTATTATAATAAATAATTTTTTATGCAAATGTTAATAAAAACACAATTTGCGTTATTTCTTCCTATTCTATTCTGTATTGGGGGTCACTTCATACATAATAATAACGGAAATAAATAGAAATATATTTTTTTACTTATTTATTGAATTCAGGACCGATTTTGTCTTAAGCACCTCAATTATAGTCAATTTTTCTTGACATTACATTAACATCTTTCCCGTTTTGTATAAATAACTCTGTGTCAAGATATTTATATTCTTTTATAATATATATCGTAATATTTATTTAAAATTACTGTTTAATTTGAGTCTGGTTGTTTATCTAAATCACCGTGAATGTAAGCACAATAATCGAAAAACGCACGAAAATTAATTTATTTACTCGAGTATTTTCAAAACACTACAAAATTCTTAATTCAAAAGTGACATTTCTTTAAAATGGCGTCACGAAATTGCAGCCGAATTTCGGCCTGTCAATATCAGCTACCTTGATACGCAGTCGCCGATGGCTAATTAATTCCCAGCTCATGTGGTTTCCTTTAATAATAGGTAATTTTGACGAGGATGGACCACCCATGAGCCGATCGCCATTTTCCGTTCGCCTCCCGCTTGCTCTCGGCAGAGGACCGTTTTACTTTCAGCCATAAAACAAAAGTGGTTGACATTTATTTATTTGTTATTCAAATTTAACACAATTAGGTATTCGGAATGTTCGACGTAATTCCAGACACGGCGCTCGTGACGTTATATACATTGTGTTTTCTAAACGTATAATGTGCACATGAATGCTTAGTTGCATCTCCCGGTGGGGCATTACATTATTTTATATAGAACATGGATGGAGATACTTTCAAACCCAAGTGGCGACATGCTCCTGTGATTTGTATTTATTAATTTAATGAAAGCAATTCAAACAGCGAGCTACCATGACAGTGTTGCATTATAAAAACAACAAAATACAAAGCTGCTTAATTTATGTAATATGTAAAAAAATATCTTTTAATATATTGTTTTTACCATGTCCTCTCCTAATGAAGTTTCACTCAGTTGCTCAATCTCTCTTAGAGGGAGGGCTATACGAATGGAGAGTAGGATGAGAGGGAAGGGGAAGTTCAAGATATCATTTTAAGTATTGCATATAATTGCATTTTTTTTACCATGTCCGCTCCCAATATGGAGCATATGAACTACTAATGAAGATTATCTCAATATAAGTGTCTATGAGAACTGCTTGTTACTCAGCCTCTCTTTTTCCGAAGATAGTAGGAATAAAATAATAAGGCTAAGACAGGACTAGTGCTTAGTTAATCGCTTTCAATACGCCCCTTTCATAGGATAGAATGGGTGGGAGAGGGAAATTCAAGACATCATGTACATCCATGCCTTCGAACAGAAATCAATGAATTGATTGAAAAATCAATCTATAAAAACTGTCCGCACTGGGATTCGAGCACGTGATCTCTGTGCTCTAAGCCAGTGCTTCCTAACCCTTTTCATGCCACGGACCCCTAAATCTGAAAACAATAAACTGCGGACCCCCGAAATTATTTTTCACACTTTATCACTTGAAAGAATGAAAATTTTCGCGGACCCCAGGTTGGGAAGCACTGTTAACGTTGTTATAATGTTAACACTTATGTTACGTTGTTATAATGTTATGAAGCAGATACTGCTTTCATGCGTAGTAAGTTAAAGTAGAGTAAATCTATTCTCACGAATTCAATAATACAAATGAATTGATGTTTTCGCATTTCTCTCCGGTTTACACACCCCCTCACTTGCCACTGGCACAGGCGAGTCAAGTGGGTCGATATGACAACTTGCGCTTGTAGTCGATCATGTTTTATGTGTACAGAATGTGTATACTGGTTGGCGAATCCGACAGAATTATTCTATTGGTCTATGATAAATGTTTAATTTATACACATTATACAGAAAGTCATTAGTGAGGCTATGTAAACAACTGAAATATACGTGGCAAGCATCGCATAATTTATACCACAAAAAGAAACTATGATTTTAGTTCCATTTGGTAGTGGAACGATTTCATGGGCGAAATATTTGCCTTTGCAACAAACTCACCAAAAAGCGTTTTTTGTGACTCCTGTAAAATTCGTTATGTGAGGATTATTTCATTTTTCCTTTCCAAAGTCTAACTTGTATACAGGGCCGGCGCCACCATACAGGCGAAATAGGCAACCGCCTAGGGCGCAAACCATTAAGAGGCGTATAAATTGAGTATTTAAACTATTTTTATATACTCTAATAATAATAAACAATAATACAACTTATTTTTTTCGCTATAATTATGTATCGTATTCTATATGATTCGAAAATGAGGTGTTGAGCGACTGAGTAACAATTCACGTAGAAACACTTATACTGAGTTACCTCCATTAGGAGGCCATACGCTCCAAATTGGGAGCGAATATGGGTTAATAAAAAAATCTAAATATCTCGAATAGTTTTTTTTCATTATTTAGAAAAAAAAGACGATTTGTAAAAAGGGGGCGCGCCAATAACCGTTGCCTAGGGCGCTAAATAACCTCGCGCCGGCACTGCTTGTATAATACTAAATATTGATTTTTAATTTTGTAGAAATATTGAAATACGCATTATGTTACATAAAACGTTTGATTGTCTAATATGGTTTGAATGTCTTTGTAAGCACCTACGTTATTGTAACAAATCATTTTTTCCTAATCTTAGTTTTCTAAAGGTACTTCGAATAGAAATGTTAATAGCTTAGAGCAACTGTAATTATTAATAGATTAAATCTACAGAAATATAAAGCACAGTCAGAGATAGTTATTGCAGCTTTAATTGTTCCTCAAAGCATAGTCGATAATCATACGGCTGTTTACCTTAAATCAGTGCCGTGCGTAAGCTTTACTGAGCTTTAAAAGCTCTGCAGCATACGACAAACGACGGACACATTATAAAAAACATTTCGTCGTCTTAATTCTAACATAACGTAAGTTTACCAAATTGCTTAACCTTTAGAGGAGTATGGGCGTACTTTTACGTCGGCGCCATTTTTCTGTAAATGAGTATAAGTACTTAAAACACAACACAGGAGTTTCTTTCTGTAAGCATATATATGCTCTAAGTATGAATTACATATATTCATTGGAAAAAGTCGCAAAATTGTCGTGTTAAGAAAGGGCAGTGAATTAAAGTAAGGTCTGTTTAAATCTATCACTCCTCTAAAGGTTAAGAGTCAGTTAAAACTGAATATTTCAACATACAGAAACAAATTATTATACAAATTAAGATTTCGACTGAAGGTGCTTGGTGGAATTTCAATATTAAATCAAGTTCAAAAGTCAGTTCAAGTTCATCCGTGCGCTTGAACGCCTGAAGATGCCGAAAGGCGAAACCCGGGTCGTTAGTGACAAAATCTGTGGGAGTGTACATAATTTGAATGATTCAAATTTAACTAGGTTTATATCATTTTTTTTGTTCAAGAGGAGTTACGTTATTCACTTTTAGGGTGTTCACTGTCAATACTTGGTGGAAAGGCATTATATTAATAAAAACACAATATGCCTTTTTACTTCATTCAACTTTAATTATGTCAGGACCGGTTTCGCTCATTGCGAGCATTGTCAACTGATAAGAAAAATAAATAAACAGTATTATTTACACAAATTTAAATTGAAATAAAAGGTGTAAGCAACTGTTAGCCTTTTAGCTGACGTAGATAATTAATAGTAATTACCTAGCACACTGGCTATAATTTGCAACTATTAATTTAATTAATTATTGACGAGATAACTCGTCTCTGGCGTGTTGAGCACAAAAAAATACGAGATATCTCGTCTGTGGCTGCCATCGAGTTAACAATGAAAAAGATTTACAAATTACATTATAATTACACAAAATTAAAATGCTTAACACCTATAACATACAATTAAAAATCATCAAAGACTAATAATTATACGTGACAAATGATGCCAATTATAAACCCAATTAAAATTTGGGAAATTTAGCACTGTTTATATATTTTTCAGTTAACAATGCTCGCAATGAGCGAAACCGGTCCTGACCTAATTAATAAAGTGGAATGAAGTACAAAGGAATATTGTGTTTTTATAATGAGTTACGTTATATTAGAAGTTTTTTTTTCTACGATGCAACGCTGGAGGATTTTGCGTGTCCTCCTTGCGCAGGGGCCATGCTAATCTTCTCTGTATCGTTCCAATTTTAGTATATGTACTGCCAAAGCAAGTAGATCCTGGCAGGATCGCCATGTAACGCTCGCCGTTCTAACTCAGGTTCAATAAAACGCTCTTGTTGGGTTGACTTCTGACTCTGAAGTAACTACTGACTTTCTTTATTGATTTTCCCAATTATTTATACTAATTTCTTAAATGCTACGTTAACAAAATTCTATATTTTAATTCTATTGTGCTTTCATAATTCGAGGTGTCGTCATTAACAATAGTATCTATCGACATTCAATATTGTCCATACAGCATAATTTCTATTTTAAAGGTTACACGTGCAGTCATGCTGAGTGTGCATTTTGCAAAATATTGTATAGCGACAGCTGGTATACATTTATTATATATATTCAATATCGCCCATACAGCATGGCTTTGCATTTTACAGGTTACACGTGCAGTCATGTTGACTGTGCGTTTTGCAAAATATTGCATAGCGACAGCTGACACACATTCTTTATATTTATTTATATTGTCTACACAGCATAACTTGCACACCTCATCGTCACAACGAGAACTGTTGTTACTTAGTCGCTCAACCTTACTTTTTTCAATGTGAGTAGCAAGGAAAGAAGGGTATGACAAGGCTAGTAGTTAAATTATCGCTATTGCTACACCTAGATATTAAAGGATCAGAAGGATGGGATGAGAGGAAATAGAGTGAATTGAAATCACAAACACCCAGTCTTCGATCACAACTTTGAATTGACCAACTCTCAGATTCACTATGATCTTACCAGGAATCGAACCCAGATATGTGTGATAGGTAGAGCAAGCTCTAACCAACTGGGCCACATATTCTTAGGCGACATATTCTTCCATATTATTATATATGTCTTATCCATACTATGATAATTATAATATATTGAAGTAAGTATATCAGTAAAATACAGTCGTAAGTAGGGAATCCAATCCCGAGCCAAAATGTTGATCCCGGGATTTCGGGATTAGAATTTTTCGATCCCGGGATCCCGGGACTGGTCCCGGGATCAGTACATTTTTTTAAGAAATAAAATTTGTTTTTTTTGTGAAAAATAAATTAAACAATTTATTCTATATTATATAACCAGCTATGGGCTGCCGATACGTTACCAAAAAGCTCTCTTAATCTCAGTTATTCGCGATGTACAGGTGAATGAGTGGATTTTTTAATTACTCGTAAAAAAATATGCGCCATAATTATTAAACGAACTTAATATGCATACATTATGTAAAAATACGCAATATAACTTAAAATAATTAATGTCGACAGCTGATAAAAGTATCTACCTACTTCAGACTGCAAGAGCAAAGATTTCTGAAATTGTCGTGTATTTTTAATGATCCAGTGTCAATTTTTTGATCCCGGGATCCCGGGGCTAGTCCCGAAATTATAGTTTTTTTTTTATATTTACACATTTTATTTTTATAAATGATATTTATAATATTGGTCAAAAATTAATAATACAACTTATTCTATATTATATAAAGCATTTATTTTATACTTTATTTATTTCTTTAGTTAAAAAATAGTCGGAAATTAATTTTCTTTTCAACAGCCGTTCAGGACATTCTGTGGTTTTTGTAGTAGAACCACTTATATTCGATGGAAGTTGGTCCATGAATTTTCATTTTGTGTATTGAAAATAAATGCGTGTGCAGTCCTTTTGTAGATTCCTCTCCAGTTTTTAACACCATACTACACTCTTTACCCTTAGCTGTGGCTGCATCCACAGGCGTAAAAAAGTGTTTCCGTATTGAACTTATATCATCATCTTTCTTATGAACTCGAAATTTCTGTTCCTTGTTCATGTTTAATTGAAGGGTAAAAATATGTTATTAAAATACTCGGTGTCTCTTGGAAATTCAACCGTAGAACTAATGAAAAATATTTGTTGCACTGGTATTATATAGGAGCTGAAACGAGTGAATTTTTGTTGAGTATAATTTTAAAGATTTATTATGTTATTGTTTTATCACCTCTTTTCAAATTTTATTTTAAATAAAGTTATACATGTACATGTTTAGAACAATAGAAAAATCACTTTAGTTATCGTCACACTGGATTTGACAAATAATATTAATGATAACAAACAACATAAAATGTCTTCATAGAGCAAAGCCGAAGTGGCATTAAAATAAATAAAAAGTCAATTAACATTTCAATATGCACAATGCAGATAAAGAAAGACGAGACATTTCATACTAAAAAATAACGTCTTATCGTCAAACGTGTCCTCTTACAGTAATCTATAATAAGCTGTAGAATTTAATATTTTTGGGATTCATTAAAACATAATTTATTACCATAAATGACATCTAGTATTTCATTTTATTGATTTCGTCGGCAGAATTTATTTTCGAATATGATATCTTAACATTGCATTGTAAAATAATGAACAATGGAACATTGTTCATTATATTTGAAGATAAGGTAGTCTGTATATTGGCTGCGTTTTATTTTACAACGCCAAGACAATTCTGCTTTATACGAAAACCAATCCCGAAGCTTTCGGGACCATTTCTTCTAATCCCGGGATTGAAATGTATCAAAAACTGTACGGGATCCCGGGATCCCGGGATTCGATTCCCTAGTTGTAAGTCTGCATTTGTTATTTTGCAGTAGTCATTTAAAATTTTGAAGAATTTACTTTATTTACAAAATAGGACGAGATACAAAAACAAAAGGTGTTATTTGTCTTTGTGTGCAAGGGACAGTTTTCCCCTAGTTTTGGTGTATATCTTAACCACTTGAATACCAATCGGAAACAGGTGTCCGGAACATATTCAAGCGAACACGGATGTCCAAGACATTTAAAAAATCAAATACTTGGTATTCTAATAGAATATAAGCAATATTTTGATGAATATGTGTAGCGCTATCTATACTGAGTCAATATAGGTTTTTAAAATATCGAATTCGTGTGTATATTAGGCAAAATTATTTTTAATAAAAACACGCAGTATCTCTGGGACATATTAATGATTTATTTGCGCGGTATTCAAGCGGTTAAATAAATCTGGTTCAGTAGAGATATAATAAATAAAGGCCCAATTCGGCACGCCACTGTAAAAACGATACGAGGAGTATCGCACTGAAGGACAGGAAGTGAAGTTGCTTTGGTGATAAATTGCATCGGGAATAAATATTTCTTATTGGTTTTCTTCAGTGACCAATTTACTTTTGGCCCTAGGAAATATCCAACCCACCATAGTTACGATTTTTGTTATTTGAAGACAAATCATTATGGAAGCAAAGGCTTGTATATATTATAGGGAAATATGTGAATACATATTTATGAGATATTGTTTAAGAAGAATGTTGATTTTAAATGAATGCGTG
The DNA here is from genome assembly GCA_031772345.1 of Himalopsyche anomala. Lineage (NCBI taxonomy): Eukaryota > Metazoa > Arthropoda > Insecta > Trichoptera > Rhyacophilidae > Himalopsyche > Himalopsyche anomala. Next base: position 22,724,086 of record CM062837.1, on the reverse strand, counting down.
GCATAATTGGCCCAGTTCGCTCGCTTTTTGTGTAGGATTTTTTATGTACATCGACTGTGGAAAATCTGATTAATTTTATCAGTGATACTGATATAAATGTCATCAAATTATTTCTTGGTAAGTTTGTCGGAAGAATCCCCCAATGTGTCAAAACAAGTTATTTTTGTTTTATACAACCTATTTATACGAAACAGGATTTCTTTTTTAAGCTGGAATGAAGTCAAAGTGCAGGAACAGGCTCGACGTCACACCATTTAAAAATAATAGGTGTTTTATTACCTTTTTTTTGTGTTTATACTATTATGAATTACCCGACTTAAAAAATTAGCCGAGTGTTCAATTGCAGAAAATGTTTGAGAAACCTTGAGTTAGTGTATCCATTTTATAAAGTAAAGTAAAGCAATGGAAACGAGACTTGCGACTGACGCTAGCAATGATGATGACGTATGTAGTAAAGATAAACAAAAGAGTGTTTGTTTTTTTAGAAGGCGTTAACGACCGGCGTTGGTACAATATTGTACGGGGGTGATTTACTGAGTTGATAATTAGATGTTGTCGGCTTATTGAATATGCGTTGTGGACCGATGAGATGGCCGGTCGTACATCATACTGTCAGAGCAAAGGACTTCCTCAGGCGCTTCTGCATACTAAAAAATACAATCCGGTATTGTACCAGCGACATCGAAAAAATCGAAATGAAATACTATCAAGAAAATATTAAATATGCTGTATGCATTTATATTTTGTATCTCCAGTACCTGACGAAGACTCAGAAAAACCGTATCCTGAGCTTAGAGAACAGATGCTTGCGTCGGATAATGGGGGTGAGGTGGTTTGATTTTGTGAGTATTTCAGAGATAAGGGAGCGTACAAGACAGCGTCCCGTCACGTCAGTGGTTATGGAGAGACGTTGGAACTGGCTGGGTCACGTGCTGCGGATGCCTCCGGAAAGCCTCAATCCTGTCTGCCTCTTCTTTTGACCGGTGGGATTCCGGCGTCCTGAACGTCCGTCGGATACTATCCATAAGATGTACTCGGCGGAACTGAGGGATGTGGCATGTCATGGGAGGAAGCAAAGCAATTGGTGGGAGACAGGGAAACATGGAAGTGCCGCGTGGCGGCCATATGCTCCACATATAGAGCGAACATGGCCAAAGAAGAAGAAGAAGAATCTCCAGTGAGTGTGCTACATTTTCTTTGGGTCTTTGATAAAGGAAAATAGATTCTAATAGGATGTTTATTAAAAATACTCTCATAGTAAAAACAGCATCGCGCTAAGCATGCCAAACATATTTTTCAGATATCAAAATGTTTTTTTTTCATCGATCTCAAAAATGAATATGACCAGTTATTCTGAAGAAATAAAATTGATTATTCACCATAAAACAGGGGTTCACAAACCTTTTTGTAAAGGGACTTTTGTAAATAATTTTTGATAAGAAACATAAAGCAAAAGTATGTCATTTTTTTAACTTATATTTTTCCCTAAATATACATTATTTGTTTAAAACAAGAATTTGCAACCTAGGCTAAAATTTAAAACAAGTCTTGTTTATGAGAAATTTTCTCCTGAAACATTTTTTACTAACACAAATTAAACATTATAATATATATTGTGCTAAACAAGTATTATTTTTTTTAATTTGTGTCTGCTTAGAGACACTTATTCATAATTTCTACTGTAATTTGTGAATTCTTTTCAATGCTAATTGCTTATTACACCATTTAATTTCAATTTGTTTTAGTATTAATAACACTGTTAAATTATATTTCTTATCAGTTGATAATGCTCGCCATGAGCGAAACCGGTCCCGATCTTTGTAAATAAAAGTGGAAATAAGTATAAACTAATATTGATTTATTCTTAATACAATGGTTATGGATTAGTTTTTAATTTAAGATTTCGACTGAAGGTGCTTGGTGGAATTTCAATATTAAATTTGAATCATTCAAATTATGTACACTCCCACAGATTTTGTCACTAACGACCCGGGTTTCGCCTTTCGGCATCTTCAGGCGTTCAAGCGCACGGATGAACTTGAACTGACAGTTCAAGTTCAAGTTCATCCGTGCGCTTGAACGCCTGAAGATGCCGAAAGGCGAAACCCGGGTCGTTAGTGACAAAATCTGTGGGATTAGTTTTTGTTGGGTAACTAAGTACATATTCTTTTATCTTCAGAAGATTTTTCTGATATTGTTAATAAACATCATAATATACATTTGGGTTTTTTCGTTGGCTGTGGTCTTCATCATACTGGAATTCATAATTGTCCATCCTGGCATCAGTCGAAAATTGAGAATCTTGACGATGTCAGAGTGTACCAGGAGAAAACAAAATTATATTCAAGAGCTTGCCAGTTCTTAGACAACAATAGATATGAGGGGTCAGCCAATCTGCCCACGTGCAACTGCAACGTTATCTATTAAGCTTTGGGCGATTTCAATCTTTTGTTTTCAATAGAAATTTTAAAACCACGTTAAATAATTATCAACTAATTATATGTTCTACCCGTGGAATAAGTGGGCAGAAAATAATAAGGTAAAACATGTATACATTTTATTTATGAATATTATTAACGGTTATATTTATTTATGTTATTTAGTATAATTACAGTCGAACTTGGTTATTACGAGGAAGATGGGACCGACTGAATTTGCTCGTTATAAGCGTTACTCGATGGACCAGGCTTGGACATGTGCTGAGGATGCCACAAGAAAGCCTGAATTCTGCTTTTCTCTTCTACCAAGCGGATGGATTCCGCTGTCGTGGAAGGCCACTGATGACCATCTATAGGGTGTACTCAGCGGAGCTATGGAACGCTGAAATGACATGAGAGGAACCAAGAAGATTAACGTAGGACAGAGAATCTTGGAGGAATCATGTAGTGGCCATATGCCCCGAGTAGGGAGAAAAACATTACTCGTTATATCAGAGAATAGGTATTTTCAAATGCTTATAAACACACCGTTACAAGAAGAAATGAAGTATCTGGAGCGTTCACATAACACAAAAAGTCGCAATTCAAACAAAAATAGGTTTTTTTACATGCAATTTCAACCATACGCGTGAATACTTTTTGAATGTTGTCAGTGAAAACACCAATTAAGTACTAGTGTCATAAACGTAATCCAACCCCGGCGGAATCGGTCTAGTTCAGCGATTTCCAACCTGGAGGTGTGAAGTTTTGCAAAGGAGGCGCGAACAGTCTAAAATATTTATTTACCCTTTAAAACGTGTTTTTATTAATATATGCAATAAAAGATGGGGAGGCGCGAAGGTATTTTTTTCTTCAAAGGAAGGCGTAGTAACATAGAGGTTGGAAACCACTGGTCTAGTTAAGTGCCCGGTCGGATTTTATTGCTTGTAGTCGAAAATGTTGTTTTTAAACGATCGACACATTTCAGTTTTCGGAAAAAAATTGACGATATTTTTGCTCGGTATACCCGAGAAGTAGCTCATTATAAATGTGAATAAATTTATTTAGAAAACAATAAACTAAAATGTCAATGAATGTTTTCTCATTACATCCGAGATCTCGCTATTTCTGTGATCGTAATATCCGAGTTCGACAGTACAATAAAAGTAAAGTCTGGCGAATTTTACAAGAGTGTGTAAAATGTAATTGCCTTATTTTAAGCAATTTTGGCTCATAATATGAAGCATGCATACTCTGAATAGAAACATATTAAAAAAACAGCATGTTTACAATCATTGGTAAAATGAAATCAGCTACAACGTTCCATTGAAACTGTATACGACACATTTTACTCTTCTGCATACTTACTAGTAGGGCTTGTCGGTTTTCAAAAGCCGGTTTTTTGTCAAAATTTGTGACATTCGAAAACCGGTTTTTCAACTTGGTAACCGCTTGTGTCGAATTTTCCATAAACGAGTCTATAAACAAAAGGACAGAAAATTTTGATCTTTTATTTGATGGCTTAACGACAATGTGCCCCCATTACCCAGCGAAAGGGTATTTTCGATATTAGGAAATTTTGTTACAAAACGATCAATGAACGGTTTGTGTTATTTTAAATCATATTTTCTGAAGAGTAACACCAAATAATTTCTTATTGTGTATTATTATGTATATAAATAAACAACATAAAAAATTGAACCTTTTCTCGCTATTTTAATTGAATTATCCATTTTATGTAAAACTTCGAAAACCGGATAAAACCGGTTTTCGAACAATATAGATATTCGAAAACCGGTTTTTTCAAAAGTCGGTTTTTGTGTAAGCCCTACTTACTAAGGCACCCAATCTCGGACCCTTTTTGTAATCCCGAGATTTTGGGATTCACAATTTTTCTAATCGACGGATCCCGAGATTGATCATTCACCACAGAATCATAGAGAAATTCGGGATTGATAGATGGTAAGACGATGGCAGATTTCAAAAAGCCAGGAATTAACGGAATTCCCAAAATTTAAAAAATATACGAACTTTTTTTAGCTCACTATCTCGTTTCAAAATTTTTGTCTGGATGTCTGTTTTCAAAAACTTTTCGGTATTTTTTAACTTCTTATCATAAATCCCGAAATCCCGGGATTTCGGAATCACAAAATTGGATGGGATCCCGGGATTTGAAGCCCTAATACTTACTGCATGCCCAACCCCTTTGTAATTTTTCACTACTAAATTCTTTATTAATCTGAAGATTCTCGTGTCCAGAGCAACTTAGAAATACTACTGCGTATGATTTACTGAACTGGTTGAACAAAAAAATGATCTGTGTAACGCTGTGGAGAATGTATTGAAAATAAAACATTATTCTTATTTTATGTAAGATTTTGCAATGGAATGTAAATATCTTACTCGTTTTTAATATCAACAAAGAAAGCTCTGTCTTTGTTGATAGTTAATTATTATTAATAATTAGATAGTACATATTTGCTTAACTTTTCCGGTTCTAAGCTCAAGCAAAGCGACCCCAATACCCACATTTTCTTAAATATCTATTTTAATATGGGTGATACAATGTTTATAATTAAGGTATTCTTATATCATAGTTTTTTGGACCTTTTGTAGTTTATATAAATACGCGATGCGATAACGAGATAAGCGCCCGCTTATCAGCAATCGTTTGTAAGATAACTGCGCTGAACGCGTCAGTTGCAAATTTATATTTGTATTGGAATGACGTCTTTTTTACGCGCAACTTAAAATATGATTATTTATTAAAAAACCACGGATTTTTATTAAAAAAATGTATGAGGAATGATGCAGAGAGATATTTTAAAGCCTTTAGACTATTTTTTTTTTGAAATTCATAAGAATAAGGCCAATAATGAGGAAACCACTGGGGTCCCTAAACGACCCCCATCGGCAGAGAAGTATTTTTCTAGTCTCCGAGCCGCGAGAGTTAAAAACTTTTCTTCAACTCTATCAAAATGCATAATATCACTAGCGAGATATTGAATATGCAGTGACGATATAAAATCGTAATACACTAAGCGTGTCGTGTTATGGTTCTACTGTTCAGAAATTATTTTAATCGGTTAATAAACATAGAAAGTCTTGTATAAGAGCAAATATTGTATTTGAGCAAATAAACGTCAGAATATGTCCCTGTAAGGTTGTTTTATTTCACCTGCATTTAATTTGAAAAGTAAACATTCCGTTTAGTTTACATATGTTGCCATAATACTTGCGGTAACATATTTAAAATACATAGTTATGTTATGATATGATACAGTGTTGAACATCAAGGTTTCTCAACCATGCGCATAACCCAGTGTTCATTTATTTTAAATGCAACATTGATATTTAATTAACCAATCAAGGCTACAAGGGGCCTTGTAGTATGAAGTATTAAGGGTCATATATTTTCTAATATATAAAAATGAATGTTTGTTTGTTCGTACTTTATGCGTTGGCACATCGCTCATCCGATTGCAATAAAACTTTGACACACTTTTTGCTTGCACTTCCGGATAGGTTATAAGCATAGTAAAATCAACTTACAATAGGTCTTATATATAAAAATCAATTTTTGTATGTCTGCCATACAGTTCATTTTGACAGCGTATGCTTGCACTTGCGCGAAGGTTATAGTACAATTAACTTACAGTAAGAAGCGCGTGTGTTGTACCATAGACAATCGGCAGCAAACGTCAATTATTAAACAGACAGAAAAAGAAAACATGCACTTCAATATACACAATTAAAACACTTTCTTTCTTTGAGTGGCATTGCAACGCTTGCTGGGAACCGGCTAGTTAAAAATAAAATTCTGTTAATTATTGGAGTTTGACAGATCCACTATAACAACAGTGATCATAGTTACAATTATTACATTGAAGTTGTACCACATCATTATATTTATATATTTTTTTATTTAAAAAAATATTTGACATTACAGCTTACGCCAATGCGTCAAATATTTTTAAGTTGAAAGATCATACGAGATATAGTCGATGAGATTTTTTTGAAAGTCACATGAGATTAACTCAAGGAGAATTAACTTCACAAACACCCATGTCTTAGATCTCAAATTAAAATTGAAAAAAATCCAATTTGATACTGACCTTACCGGGAATCGAACCCAGACCCACCTGATCGGCAGCGCAAGCTCTAACTAACTAGACCACAGCGGGCGACATTATCAAGTCAAGTATACGAGACATCTCTTCATTAATAACCAGATACAAATAAATTCTAGAATAGCCCCGCTGGATGTAAACACGTATGTCATTATTAATGGTTATTTTCAATATTTTTTGCTGAACTTTGTTTTAATTTTATGTTTATTATAGCAATCTTAATATTCGACAAATCTTTTGATTGTTTTAATGAAAGGTTATATTTAATAAATATAAAAGTAGTTGAGTTAAGTATTTCTAAAAACCGTTCAAGAAACACGTTTAATTTAACTCAGGGCATGCTATTGTGTTGTCACCGCTCGTGTACATGAACTCTGATTTATTTTAAAACAAAACATCTAACATGTTTTGTTCGCATAACCTCTATTCGGCGAGATAGCTTTATTAATATTGTCTGCATACAAGGAGCAATCACAAAACATGAATTCATTTTAACGATCAATTGTGATTATGGACTGCGCATTGCACTTTTGATTGTTGTCCGTTTAGAATACAAGTAATACATAATTGCGTCCACCCTATATAGAAACCCCACTTTTATAACATTACATTTCACATAATCATAAGCTAATATTAAATAATATTGGTCTACTAGAGAAATATTTAGATAACATTTAATATTTTAACCGCTTGAATACCGCGCAAATAAATCATTAACCTTTAAACGCCCGGCGGTCCCGTACGGGACCAGTGATTATGGTAAATTTCGCTATCGGATTACACTGATTTATGATAATAGTATTCAAAATATAAATATTAGCTTACATAAATGATGACTTTGAGATACCGATCCATAATTTTATTTTCAGTTTCGATGTATATTTTCAATATTTTTGTCATATTGAGTAATATAAACATCTGCGTTACAAGGTCGACTCTTGGAATATGCGTTGTGTTAGGCGGACCGTAATAAATCACCTTTATCCACACCATACAACATATTTCATTGGGGATACAGATTTTTTTCCATACTTGTACTATTTTTTTGTAATTTTATGGTTTAAATTTGTTATGGTAAAAATAAAAAGTTTTGTATAATTTTCATCGTTTTCATTATTTAACTTTAATGTATGATAACATAAAAATGTGAAAAATTGTAAATATATTTTTTTTTAATTATAAACAATCTTTTATTTTGATAATGCTTTTTATTTTACCCACATAGGCTGACTAGTTTTGGAGATATAATTATTTTTATAATACCTACGGGTCGTGCAAATATTTCGCAAAAAGTCCACGGGCGTTTAAAGGTTAATATGTCCCGAGATACTGCATGTTTTTGAGAAAAATAATTTTGCCTAATATACACTCGAATTTGATATTTTAAAAACCTATATTGACTCAGTACAGATGAAACTACACATATTCATCAACATATTGCTTATATTCTATTAGAATACCAAGTATTTGATTTTTTAAATGTCTTGGACATCCGTGTTCGGATGTTTGTGATGTCATTTCACATAATTTCCTCTTCTCTTATCCTTCGGATCCTTTAATAACTGGGTGTAGCAATAGCGATTAGCCAACTACTAGTCCTGTTCTAGCAGTATCCTTCTTTCTCTACTACTCACTTTAAAAAAAAAGTGAAGTTGAGCGACTGAGTAACAAACAGTTCTGTTGATATACCTCTATTAGGAGGCCAGTTGCTTCATATTGGGAGCGGACATAGATTAAAAAAAAACACCCCATCTGGAAATGCAGGTGCGCTTACGACCGTTGCATTTTTCAGTGCCTGGCGTTAAACAAGGAAGAACCATTGCCTATACAAATATTTTTATTTTTTTTGGCAAACTGGTATAATAAATGGACTAACTGAGTTATTGCAGATGAAGAATTGATATCAAAGAATCTCTCTGTAGACTTTGTAAGTTTTGTTATTTTGAAAATTCTGCCAGAAAGGTGACGAATAATAGTACCTGACCTAAAGCTTAAAGCTTAAAGCTTAAACAAAAAGTTTTAGTATTAGTAAAGAACCATTTATTGAATGATTGGTCCACGACTTTTACTGTAAATTAAATAATATTAAGGCTAGTTTAGATCGTATAGCTCGACACAAGACACGACCAGTTAACTGCTCGAGACCAGAAGACGGCGAGACATCAGAATTAGAAATACGTGTCCAGCCACTTAATAGCCAATTAACTAACAGGTGACGCGGCCTCTTATCACGCCAACAGGTGACTTTAAACATATAGCTTTAACCCGCACACTTGTGAAATTGACATATAACACGCTGCACTATTAAAAGTATATTTATTATTGTTATTAGTAAGATTCTAAAATTTCAGTGGCGTAGTTGGAAATTTTGGACCCACATGTAAGCCCCCCCTTTTGCTGGATTCTCATTTATTGCATGATTGTCATGAAGTGGCTACAGTGGCGGATTAAGCACAAGAGAAGCCCAAGGCGCAATAATTTTTGGAGGCCCTGTTTTTGGATACCATAAGGACGTCAAAAAATTCATGTAAACTATATAAAAATCTGAATAAAATATATATGGGTAATATAATTTAAACTACTTTTGAGGCCCTTAAGATTGAGAGACCCCAAGCGAGCGCCTCATGCGCTTACAGGATAATCCGCCACTGAGTGGCTATACCGTTGCTAGCATTGAATGTTATTTTTTTATATCGACTGTGGAAAGGAAAAGGGACGTAACCCACACATACCAAATTTCACAGGAAGCACAAAAAACCTGTTATGATGATTTTGGGTCATATGCCAATATAAAAAAACTTAAAGTGCACGAAAACTTGTAAACTGGTGTTTAATAGACATAATCGAAAAATAATTTAATAAATTGCTTAAGAATAACCTTTTTTAAGTCTATCTTACTGTTTGCAATTTTGACACGACCAATTTTTTCAAACATAAAAGTTAAATTTAGATTTAATTTAAGATTTCGACTGAAGGTGCTTGGTGGAATTTCATTATTAAATTGGAATCGTTCAAATTATGTACATTCACACAAATTTTGTCACTAACGACTCGGGTTTCGCCTTTCGGCATCTTCAGGCGTTAAACTTCAACGTTCACGGATGAACTTGAACTGATAAATTTCAGTATTGTATTGATTTGTCAGTTCATGTTCGTCCGTGCACTTGAACGCCTGAAGCCAAATACAGACGGTTAATTTAAATATTAGTTTACTAAACGCCAGTTCAAATTCATCTGTGCGCTTGAACGCCCGAAGATGCCGAAAGGCGAAACTCAAGTTGTTAGTGACAAATGTTGGATAAATGTACATAATTTGAACGATTCAAATTTAAGTACATTTCTCTTCGAGTGTCCAAACTATTAAATGTTACTTTTAGAGTGTTAACTGTCAATACTTGGTGGGAAAACATTATATTTCATTCACGTCATATAGTCACGAGAGGAACCGGTCCTGAGTATATTTTTTTTCAATATTAAATGTTAGCATGATAGAAAGTCAGTTGGGTAAGGCCAACCCTCAAATAGAGAGGAGTCATAAGTATTATATTTTTTTATACGTAAACTATTAAAAAGTTAGATATTTTTAAAAACTATCATGTTTTCGAAATAGTTTTTACATACATACACTTCACTTTTATCGTCAAAAAATACAATCGAAATTATTTGTGTGTCAACTGGTATCAAAGTTCAAACAATTATTCAGATGATTTAAAATATAACTTTGCCTTTTGAAGTTTAAATAATTAAACTCACTTAATTGGCTACTTTTTAGATTACAGCTAATTTTAAGCGGCTACCCAACACACGATTCCAGAGATACTACATTATCGTGATTCATTATAACACTCTGTCCAAATAACAATTATTATGATAGAAAAGTCCCTAATAAATAATTATAATACTTACTTAACAATAATGCAGATAAAGTCATATATTATATTTAATGAAGTGAAAATTCCAAGTGTTTATATCTTATAGAAGTGCTTAGTGTTAATATTGATTTGTAAATGAAGATTTATTTCTAAATTATCATACATATTTCGGGCTTAGTTCTAACAAACGGTGCGTGTTTTCTGGTAATTTAAATCACCGATACATTAATCAAAGTGAACAACCAAACACTTAAAATGTTCTGATCCATTACTTAGCACAGCTAGAGAGACAATATTAGTGAGAAACGTGATAAATTGAACTATGTTTAAATATTTTTTATAGCCCGGTGGCTTTTGAAGTGTTGAAGATAAGAAAGAAATGTTAAGTAATAATTATTTAGTATCACTAGTACTTTCGATGGTTTCGGCGAAAACTTTGTGGAAGTTCATTTTAATAGAAAATTTAAAACTCTCTGAGTAAATAAAAAGGGTTTAAAGATGAATAGCTTAGAATTTTTAGAAATAAATAAAACTCTCAACAAAAAATAAATATTATTAAATAATATTCTTAATAGGACGGGTTGCTCGCCATTACTTACATTGTTTCCAATTAATAGAGTTATCACCAACCTATCTGATTGATTTCAGCTCATTAGTTCAATAGTTTTATTGTTTACCGTCATTAGTAGTATGATTATATTTGTTTGCTTTGTTTTGATTCTATAACCCCCCTCCTTGCTTCCCTTAAAAGGAAAAAAAACCATTTTGTAATTTCATAATTTAAAATTTTAGAATCAATCTTGCTTCATTACTTAAGCAAATTTTGCGATAGTAAGTCTGAAGATGTCTCTGAAAGAGGCGAAACACGTGTCACAGTTAGTTACACAATACGTGGAATAATCAAAGTTATTTTAAATTTTCTATTAGTTTCACTAGATTTACACAACACAGTTGAAATATATATTTCAGCGTTATGCCATCGTCAGAATTAAGTTAAGACAACGTGTTGGAATATAATGATATGAACTGTATTATATCATATATGTATAATTCTTCTGAAACTAAATATTTTGTTTTTCTAACCTTATCGCAACAGAGATGTAATTTTTAAATATTATTTCATATCAATATTAAGTAGAATTTTTATATCCGTTTTTTTCGATTTTCAATTAAATAGAGTGTACGTTTATAGGTGTTATTATCAAATTCATATCGGCTCAAATCAATCTTGTTTTGTATAATTATCGATATCTTTTAATCTAATAAATAAAAATGAATGTTTGTTTGTTCGTACTTTATGCGTTGTCACACCGCTTATCTGATTGCAATTGCATAATAAAATTAACATACAGTAGGTCTTATATATAAAAATCAATGTTTGTTTTTCTGCTTGCACTTTCGTGAATGTTATAGTACAACTGCCGATTGTCTATGGCACGTGTGTCGTACCATAGACAATCGGCAGCAAACATTAAAGTCAAAAATAAAGAAAAAGAAAACATGAACTTTAATAAACACAAACACTTTCTTTGAGTGGCATTGCAACGATTGCCGGGAACCTGCTAGTAAAATATTAAACCTAAAATTATATTAAATATATTTTTATTTAGGGAGCTTATTACTGATTGTTATATTTTAAAAATATTACTAGGACTAACTATAAGAGTCTGATGAGGTCTCTAAAATTGTGACGGATTTAATACTCAGATATGTAGTATTATAAGGATTTCTTGTGACAAATAAGTTTTTGTAAAAATAAATCCAAAAATGAATCGTCTTTCGTATTAACCACTTGAATACCAAGCGAACACCGGTGTCGAGAATATATGTAAGCGAACACGGATGTCCGAGACATTTAAAAAATCAAATACTTGGTATTCTAATAGAATATAATCAATATGTGTAGTGCTATCTATACTGAGTCAATATAGGTTTTTAAAATATCGAATTCGAGTGTATATTAGGCAAAATTATTTTTCTCAAAAACACGCAGTATCTCTGGGACATATTAATGTTGAGACCAATGTTCCCTCTAAGGCAAGAGGTTAGCTGTGCGGAAATTTCAAAGGCTGCGCGGAGGCTGCGCAGACCGGTTAAATATTAATTGACCAACTGTCGTGTAGTGCGCGCCAACTCGGAATGAGTGCGCGGGGGCTTTTCAACTGCTGTGCGGCCGCGCACGCGCGCAGCTTAGAGGGAACGTTGGTTGAGACATACAATAACTTGCTGGTGCTCAAATAGAAAGAATAATTTTGACAATTTAAATACCGAACGATTGTAATTTTTTGGCACTGACAAAAAAAATAAAAAATGAACGATAAATTAAATTCCTTTTGTAACAAATTAAATGTATGAACCGTTCGTAACAATAACACAGATTTTAATTATGCAAAAGTATTCTGTTACAATACAAATATAAAAGAATTAAAATTCACAGGTGGTGTATTGGTTTCTGGCTTAAAGGTTTAATTTCCAGTTACCCTGCAGCGACACCTTCGAAGTAAGCACGTCGATAAATAAATAGTTGCAATAAGCAGGATATGCAATCGTTGCACTTGCAATGCGATTGTTACAATGCAAGGACGGTCATTGATAAGTTGCCACGATAATCATCGAAAAGTTTTTATTTGCCAAAGATAATGATAATTTCTTGGTATAAGATTTGACTCCTCTTTCAACTTTCATTCACATATTACTTCTATTGCACTGAGTGCAAGCAAACTTCTGGGTTTATTGTTAGACAAAGCAAACCATTGAAAACCAACTGTGTTTCGCACGCTTTATGTTCTCTGGTATTAAGTAAGCTTGAATATGGATCCATCATTTGGATTCATATGAAAGTTCATACAAGCTGCAATTGGAGAGAGTCCATAAGAAATTTCTTAGATATTATTATTCCAAAAAATTTAAATTCTTTCCCATTGATAATTCCTTAAATGAATACTACCCACCAAATTTCTTTAGGAATGTTATCATTTCACTCTCTTGAAGCTCGAAGATCGTTTCAAGCTTAAAGCATTTTCTCTTCTCCTTCGGGGCGAGTTAATAATCCTGAAAGACTCATGACTATGAATTTACATGCTCCCAATTGATTTTCCCGTGGGAGAAATTATGAGCGAAATCTTTTATTTCTAAAAACTTATACCTCGCTTAGGAGGTATGAGTCACCAGTTCCTAGGGCCGTTCGATTGATCAACTCATTGCCTAGTGAAGTGGAAATTTTTGGTGATAGTATTTGTGAACTGTTTGTGAAATTTTACTATTTTATTTCTTGATTTTTTGTGTTGACTTTTATGTATTATGTAATTTTATTTTATATTCTGTGTCTTTTATTTGTCAAGTACATGGCGAATTGGCGTAAGCTGTTATGTCATATACCATATTTTTAATTTTAAACAATAAATAAATTAATAAATAAATGAAGATATTACACAATATTCCTTCGTACTTTATTTACACTTTCTTTAAAAAATGCCAAGACCGGTTTTGCTCATGGCGAGCATCGTCAACTGACCTTTTTAAATAAAGTGGAAATAATGTACAAAGGAATATTGTGTTGTATTAATATAATGCCTTTCCACCAAGTGAACAGTGATAGTGAAAACCCTAAAAGTAAAACATATATTTTGACCATGCATCTACCATTTCTCACATAGTTTGATACAAATTGTCTCAGAAGCTTGATCTACCGATGACGCAGGTCTAGGTTCGATTCCCGGTCAGATCACAGTGAATTTGAGAATTGTTCAATTCAAAGTTGTGACCGAAGACTGGGTGTTTGTGATGTCAATTCATATTATTTTCCTCTCCAGCCATCCTACTGATCCTACTGATCTTTAAATAACTGGGTATAGCAATAGCGACTAGTCAACCACTAGTCCTACTTTAGCTTTATCATTCTTTAACTACTACTCACTTTGAAAAAAATAAGGTTGAGCGACTGAGTAACAAACAGTTGTCGTAGAAAAAAAATCTTCTGTTGAGATACCTCCATTTGGAGGCCATTTGTTCCATATTAGGAGCGGACATGGATAAATAAAATCACAGTATTGACCAGTGGCGGCCGGTCAATGTGCCATTGGATCAATGCACCCCTTGTATATGCAGGGGCGGTTATATTTTATGAAATAATATTCAAACATAATATTTATACCATTCACTCATTTGAAATTCTTCATGTACTTTATTGTCTCTAATAAATATTTAAAAACATTTTACTTTATTTAATTTTAGACAATTAATATAATACATGAAGAATTAAAAATGAGTGAATGGTATACCGCTACGGAGGGCACGGGTTCGAATCCCAGTACGGGCAGTTTTATAAATTGATTTTTAAATCGATTTATGAATTTCTGTTCAAAGGCATGGATGTATGTGATGTCTTGAATTCCCCCCTCCCACCCATCTTATCCTATAAACGGGGCGTATCGAGAGCGATTAGCTAACCACTAGTCCTGTCCTAGCCCTTTCCTTCTATTCCTACTCTCTTTGGAAAAAGAGAGGTTGAGCAACTGAGTAACAAGCAGTTCTCGAAGAAACATTTCTGTTGAGATAAACTCCATTAGGAGTCCATATGCTCCATATTGGGAGCGGACATGGAATGGTATAAATGTTATGTTTGAATATTATTTCAGGAAACCGCCCCTGCATATACAAGAGGTGCATTGATTCAATGCAACATTGACTGGCCGCCACTAGTATTGACTAAAAAAATGATTGATTATTGACAGCTGTCATATTCAGAATTATGCAATTTTCGGTGGAATGTAACCAAATTAATTTCTTTTTAACACTACTATACCGGAACTCTACTACGCTAATATTAGATCGATAAATGTATCACAATATTAATAATCTGTGCCACAATGGCAAATAAAAATGTGGTGTCCCTGTTTATAATCCACACTTGCTCGCCTGCACTGCAATAATTGACAAAGAAACGTCGAATCGAAATCGATGGGAGTCGATTTATCATGACCACGAATAAAATAAAATAATAATAAAATTTCGGACTTCGCTGAAACTTTCATCGCCGTAAAAGTTGCCGAGTGATTGTTTTCGACACTGTGCCATAGCGGGGCTTTTTCTTATCGAGTTTAATGAATTTTAATGAGGCCTTACTTACCGACCGAATGACCAAGAAATACTTGCCGCAATATTTGATCTCAATACGGAACATTGCGTTTATGGGTTGCCAGAAACCATTAATGTAGGTATTCAACTTTCAAGGGTGTTTCGGCCACTACCACCATCTACGAACACAGAGCACATTGTAATGATCGTAACCACTACCCCGTAACATAAAAATCGAATTTTTATTACTTTTCAATCTCAAATTTGAATTGTCTGCACGCTGTACTCAGGGCCGGCGCTACCATACAGGCAAAATAGGCAACCGCCTAGGGCGCAAGCCATTATGGGGCGTATACATGGAATACGAAAATTATTTTTAAATTCTCTTTATTAAACTCGCTATTTTAAATAATAATAATCTACATTTTATTTTATTTTGATTTTTGTATTTGTTCGTTGTTATTATGTATCTTATTCTATATGATTTGAAAAAGAGAGGTTGAGCGACTGAATAACAAACAGTTCACGTTTTTTTGTTGTTGTTGAGATACCTTCATTAAGAGGCCATATGCTCCACGTTGAGAGCGAATATGGATATATGTATATAATAAAATCTAATGATATCTAATCGTTTTTTTTTCTTATTTCTAAAAAAATTGAACGGTTTGTCAAAAAGTGGGCGCGCCAGTAATCATTGCCTAGGGCTCCAAATAGCCCCGCGTCGGCACTGGCTGTACTCTTCCATTATTCATGTCGTTAACGACCCGGGATTTGCCATTCGGCATCTTCAGGTTTTATCAAGTGCACGAATGTACAGTAAAACCCCCATTTACATTAAAGTCGGGACAGTGTAATTCGGGGTAGTGTAATTGGGGGCTTGAATCTCATACAAAATTAGGGATTTGGAAAACTATTGTTTCCCTTAGTTTTGCAAAAAAATAAATATTGACGAAATATTTAGTTACCTAGTGATAAAATGCAAGGGGCGCCGAAATCCCACACATAAACAGTCGCCCACTATACGTGTATAGCCTGGCACATGTTGAATACACAGACGCTAGCCAACATTTGACTGTATGCGTCGCACAGACGACTGTCTCGTAGCAACGACAATGGAATACGACAGTGTAATTGAGGGTTCCACTGTATTGTGTTTTATTAATATATTATAGTTTGACGAGTGTTATATTACAATTAAATAAAAATAAAGGAAAGTGGACAATTACAAGGACTGAATAATAGTCTCGAAATCGTTACGTCATTGGTAGCTAATTTATTTGCTAGTGCTCGATGAAATAAAAAAAAAATATGCAAGCTTCCTGAATTGCATGGCTTTATGTTGCCGGCGTAAATTCATATTTTAAAGCTTTCAAGATTATTCAGCCAGGGAAATCAACTCAAAACTCCCCGGGGGTGCTTTGTCGTAAATCACGGCCGGGACAATGGCCCGGGCTGAAGCGAGGCTGTGGGGTCAATCACGACCGCGGCCCGTCACTTGGTAACGATATTATGATTTGTGACTCCTTCGCCGGGACACGGTGTCGAGACATCAACGCGCGGTGATTGCCCAAGACTGAAACCGCCTGGGACTATGAATTTCACGATTGTGAAGTACTGAAGGCATTGATAGCATAAGAAAATGACAAAATGCTATAAGATTCTATCAACGTATTGTTTTAAAAGATTTTCGCTTGTATTAATTAAGGTGGATACGTTTATGCTACACATTTGATTTATGAACATAATGTAATTCATCTATTTGTTTTAGACTTCATTTTTATTTTATTTTTTGAAGTTATAGTGGGACGTATGTTGAAGTGGGTGTCACGAAATGTTACACAATCTGAAGAACTACATGATTTAATCATATTCAATTAATTCTACATTTATGAAAACAATATATTTGGCATTACAGCTAATATCGCCAATGCGCCAAATATTTTAAAGTTGAATGATCACACGAGAAAAACTTAACTTACTGTATGTCTTATATATAAAAATCAATGTTTGTATGTCTGCTATACATTTAATTTTGACAACGTATGCATGCACTCGCACAAAGGTTATAGTAAAATTAACTTACAGTAGGTGGCGCGTGTGTCGTGCCATAGACAATCGGCAGCAAACGTCAAACATCAGAAAAAGAAAACATGCACTTCAATTCAACACAATTAAAACACAAACACTTTCTTTCTTTGAGTGCCATTACAACGCTTACCGGGAACCGGCTAGTGTCTAATAAAAGCTGAAAATAAATAAAAATATTTAGTGCATTTTGGTTGAGATGCAATTATTCATAGAAAAAAAATAATAAAAGGTAACTGCTGCTAACCGTTAATTATTTACAGATTGATGTTATTGGAACATAATAACAAGAAATGCTTATCTCAATTCGGATGTTTTGAATGTCCTATTAAGTAAGATTTCATGAAGTAATAAATCTTGCTATAGACCCTTAAATTCATCGTTCTGTTTCACAAAATCTTTTTGTCAATTATTTACTGCCTTCTGTTAAAATACTTTATTATGAATCTAAATGCTTAATCAACGCTGTGTTTTTTTTTTTATTTATTGACATTCTATTTTTTTATATTCAAGATCGCATATTAAATTTTCGTTTTGGTTCGACTTTTTAGAAGCGTTTCGTAAAAAATAACTTTTTCGCCTCTTAAAAATGACAACTTAATTACTTTTAGGGTGTTCACTGTCAATACTTAGTGGAAAGGCATTATATTAATAAAAACACAATATTCCTTTGTACTTCATTCCATCAGTTGACAATGCTCGCGATGAGCGAAACCGGTCCTGACATATTAAATAAAGTGGAATGAAGTACAAAAGAATATTGTGTTTTTATTAATGACAACTTAATTATTTGTTGTCTGTTCACAGTTCATAAAAAATGATCGAGCAGAGAAGTGTTGTAAATAAAAACTATCTACTGTATTTCATTCAAGATAAGTTTTTCTATGGTTAGATAAGAATGAAAGCGCATTTTTAAGACAGGCTGTCACCGTTGTGAACACTTCTGGCGAGAGATCTTCTCGTAACAGACTGGTGTCTGTCACCACCGCAGACTGCGACTCGCCAACTTGTCTCGGCAGTGATTTATCGCTCGAAAATGTATCACGGATCGACAATAGACACTCGTTGACTTTCTTCGTCTCCGGGCGACGATAAATTCTTGTCTATTTATTTTATAAATTTAACTCAAATTGATCAATTTATGTTTACATGAACCGCATATTTAAACTTGAAAGCAGTGGTCTCCAAACTCATCGAATTTTAAATTCACTTTTGAGTCTTATTTCTAACACATTAAACAATTCAATCACGAATAAATTTACATAATATTACATGAATTACTCTTTACCACTTTATTTTTTATCAGTTAAAAATACCCACGATAAACAAACCGATACTGACCATTTTATAGAAATAAAGCTAAACATCACTTTTAGGGTGTTCACTGCCAATACTTGGTGGAAAGGCATTATATTAATAAAAACAAAAAAATCCTTTGTACTTTATTTCCACTTTATTTAAAAAGTTCAGGACTGGTTTCGCTCATGGCGAGCATTGTCAACTGATAAGAAATATAATTTAGCAGTGCTATTTGTACAAAACAAATTTAAGTGAAAAGTTGTAAACAACAATTGACAAAGAAAAGAATTTACAAATTAAAGTATAAGCGATTCTATAATTACACAAAATTAAAAATGTTTAACACCTCTAACATATAAATAAAGTGTAAATAAAGTATAAAGGAATATTGTGTTTTTATTAATATAAAGCTAAAAATGTTTAGCTACATTTCCTGTTTTATGGACATCATTTAAATTAAATTTAAAAAAAAACCTTACTTAGTCTTACAACATACTTACAACGAGTTGATGCACAAAAAATATATTATTCAGCATAAAACAAATATATTGAACTTAAAACAAATGCCTTTTGAATAAATAGTTTCCACAAAAAAATATTACTCTCTTGACATAATATCTACATGTTTAGCTGTCATACAATGAACAAATGAAAACAAAATCGAGCTATCGATCATTCAGTTATCAGCGGAACTCATTGTCGCTTTTAATTGTATGAAGCTACACTGCTACACACATTATCTGCTATTAATATATATATTGTGGAACTGAAAACATGTTATTTTGAATTTACTAAAAATAAATCTTCAACGCTACAATGGTATGCGTAGAGTACAGTTTTTTTATTTTAATTGCTTATCTTTATTAAAATAAAATATGTTCGAAGAACCGTCTTACCGACATACTTTGTAATTCTTTAATATCTCATCTGAGATTCGCACTCTGTGGTACAATATCCCAAGGCGATACGTCCAGAGTGCTAAGAACAGATACGTGTGTATCTTTAATTTATAAAAAAATTTCAACCATAAAACTCACCGAGATGTTATTTCTCAAATAATAAACGATGTCCACATTAATTTAGTTGTGTATAATAATTAATTTAATCGTTTTTTTGACGATTTACAAATTTATCGCAAAATAAAAAGCAAATAATCGTCATAAGTATGATGACAAATAGTTCTCTTTATAAGAGAACATATTTGTCAGCATACAGTAATTTCACGCAAATCGTACTATATTTTTTCTCACAAGATATGGTGAACAGTTTCATATTAATTTATGCAATATTTTTTGTTTACATTGTTTATTTAACGACGTCTCTTTATGAAATATACAATTACGCATTTTTTTAAATCCACGTCCGCTCCCAATGTGGAACATATGGCCTCCTAATGGAGGTATCTTAACAGAAGTTTTTTCTACGAGAACTGTTTTTTACTCAGTCGCTCAACCTTACTTTTTTTACGTGAGTAGTAGGGAAATAAGGATAAGGCTAGAAAATTACTAGTAGTTGGCTAATCGCTATTACAACACCCAATTATTAGAGGATCAGAAGGATGGGAAGAGAGGAAATGATGTGAATTGACAACACATAGTCTTCGATCACAACTTTGAATTGAATAATTCTCAAATTCACTGTGATCTGATCGGGAATCGAACCCAGACCTGCGTGATCTGTAAAGCAAGATTAAACCAACTGGGCCACAACAGGCGACCCAATTACACAATATTGAATATTAATAACCCACACATAGAAAATTTTATAGGAGGCACAAAAAACGCGTTTTGTTGATGTTGGGCCATATGCAAATTATGAAAAATAAACATCATTGAAGTGCACGGAGACTTCTAAACTGGTGTTTAAATAACATAATCTAATATTAATTTAATACATTGTCTAAGAAAAACCGTTTTTTCATGCTTTTTTCTAGGTTTCAATTTTCACAAGCTCATCTTTTTTCAAACTTAAAAACTAAACTTACATACTAAATTGGCATTTGCAGCTTACATCCTTTTGATAGAACCTGTATCAAGTTAGCTATATTGTGATTATCGAAAAAAAGCTGTTTTGAAAAAAACTGTGGGTTACGTCCTTTCTCCTTTCCACAGTCGATACAAATCATTGCTCTTTGATGTAAATTTTCAAGTGATTTCATTGGCTTCCTTTATAATAAAATTCATTAAATATTTTTTACAAATATGTTGACTTTTAATAGAATTTGTTTTTTTAGAATTAAATGTTATCCAATAACTCAATAATTCTCGTTCAATAACAGTAAATATATAATAAGGGGTTAATTAAAGATTATACGTAACCTTATTTCGTCGCCACACCCCGTTTTAAAATCAAAAGTATGTAAGTTGTGAGAAAAATTTAGCACCACAGACAGCACTGCCTTTGAACAAAAATCAATAAATTTATTGAGAAATTAATTACCTATACCAGGATTCGAACCCGTGAACTATACAACTGAATTAAATGAACGCTTATAAGTGTTAAGCCTACGGCAGCATCTCATTTGTCTTTCGTTATCGTAAGTTTATAGCCAAACGTTGATTTTTCGTCTTAAAAGAGTGTTTGCATGATTATTTAAGTACTCCCCAATCCAGTCAAAACGAATTGTGTTATTTTTTAATAATATTATCTTTTTAATTTCATCTTGTTGCATAAAGACAAAAAAGCACAGTATAACCATTACTTTTTAACGTATTTATGGAAGAGAATAGCTGTTTTCTTCATAAAAATCTATTCGCATAGACAAAGTTGTGTTTTTGTGTTGTCATCCAAAAAGGCCATACTACAAGAACAATTTATATTATCTGAACAGTTGATATTATAAAATCGTTTATATATTACTAATAATTACGCTCAAATAAAATGATACATAAAACCAGTGACGGCTGATCAATGTGGCATTGGATCAATGCACCCCTTGTATATGCAGGGGCAGCTATATTTCATGTATTCATTGTCTATAATAAATATTAAAAATTTTCTATAATAAAATAAATATATAGACAATAAATACATGAAGAATTTAAAATGAGTAAATGGTATAAATCAGTGATTGCTCGCGAGCTACAGGTAGCTCGCCGATAAAATAAAAAATCGAATGAAGGCATTGTTTTGTTCTACCTACTTATGTGAATCAACGTTTTCTAGTATGAAGGTGGTTAAGAGCAAATATAGAAACAGACTCACAGATGTACATCTTGATAATTGCATTCGGATGGAAGTGACAAGGTACTCACCGAGAATTGAAAAAAATGTGGAAGAAAGTGAATGCCATTCTTTTCACAAATTATTTTTACTTTTATTTTAATATTTATTTTTACTCGTACTTATTTTTCAATTATTATTTTGTTTATAAATAAATAATTAATGTTTTATTAAAAAATCTGATGCTATAATTTATAAAAATAATAAAAGAATTTTAGTACTTTTTCCACTTGAAATTTATTTGATCAGGACCGGTTTCGCTCCTCACGAGCATTACCAACTATTATTATTGATGATTTTTTAATTGTATGTTATAGGTGTTAAGCATTTTAATTTTGTGTAATTATAATGTAATTTGTAAATCCTTTTAATTGTTAGTAATTGCTTACACCTTTTTATTTCAATTTAACTTGTATAAATAGCACTGTTTAATTTATTTTCCTTATCAATTTATTTATTAATGCTCGTGAGGAGCGAAACCGGCCCTGATCAAATAAATTTTAAGTGGAAAAAGTACTAAAAATCTTTTATTATTTTTATTATAATGCCATTCCACCAAGTATTGACATTGAACACCTTAAAAGTGCTATAATTTATTTTAAGTAATATAATAATATTATGTATGTATGGGCCGATGATAAAAAACTATAAAAAAGGAATATGTATAGGTAGCTCACCAGACAATTTCAATTTATGAAAGTAGCTCACATTTTTATTGAGTTTGGAGACCATTGGTATAAATTTTATGTTTGAATATTATTTCATGAAATATAACCGCCCTTGCATATTCAAAGGGTGCATTGATCGATTGCCAAATTGACCAACCGCCACTGCATAAAACCATGTAAGGTTAATTTTAAAATTGATTGTGAGATCGTCATAATCTTGAATACAAGCTTGTAATATGGTGTTAAGACGACTTGCGTTAGTCATAGCATTAAACCATCCACCCGTCGATTGTTACTTAATCACATAACAAAGCTCAGCCATTGAAAGCGCAAAGGCTTGTCAATTTATCACTGGCTGAAGTGTTGATGGCAGCGTTGTCTTCGCTATTATGCAGATCAGTATGCCGCTGCGGGACTGTAGCCGGTGACCCCGGGGTCGACGCCAACAAGCCACGGTGACACCTTGCACCTCGAGGGTTCTCTATTCGAGTCTATGCGATCAGTATCAGATAACTGCATATCGGGATATGCTAATCAGAAGTAAAAGTGCATATCGATGTGTCAGTGGATTTGATTTGCATCGGTTGATGTACGGTTTCTATTACTGAATTATAGAAATAAGATACTTAGAGCGTAGAACTAAAAATAATTTGATCGATAGATGTCAGTACGACTAGGGCCTCTAATTCCGGGATCCCGGCCAATTTTGTGAACCCGTAATCCTGCGAACCTTCTAATCAAGGCACAGTAACATAAAGGTTGGAAACACTGCTTTAAGGTTAAAATAGTGTTCAAAATCAAATTGTAAATATTGACTGTTATTTTTACAAATTAACAATTTCATATTTACACTGGATATAAAATCAAAAAGTTGATTTAAAAAAACAGATAGATACTAACTTTAATTTAATTGAATTAAAATCACTCTAATATCTCAAAATTTGAATTTAGTATTGTGTTCTTGATATATATATATATATATATACAGGCGGACTTCCACTTTCGCACACAATTGGTTCCTGAAAATGTGTGCGAATGTTGAATGTTCGAAAGTAGAGGGATGTGAAAAAGACACCAAAAATTGTCCTTTAAAATTTTTATTTATCAAAATTTACTTATGTTTTTGATAAAAAATATATTTTTTTAATAAACTTGTTAAGAGTAAGTTGTATTTTACTTTTTTTATTTCTTTAATAGAGATTTCTGTAACATTCAGTGCTTTTATGGTTCGCCCTACGTTCTCTATGTGCGTTCTCCATTGGGATCAAATTCTTCCATAATATTAAAAAATGTATCAAGATGAATAAAAGCTTCGTTCATATATATTTTGTTAAGATCTTGATGATTTTTTCTGGTTCTTTTTCCTCACTTTCATTTGTACAAAATAGCGAATTGTGCGAGAGTAGAATGTGCGAAAGTAGAGTTCCGCCTGTAAATGAATGTTATTCATAATGTACGCCGGATTTTTCCTAAATTTTCTTCGAATAAAAAATAGAAGATATGTTTTTTATTTCTATACAACGAATAAAAAACAGTTTTTTTTATTATTTAATAAAGTGATTATATTCATTTGGAATTAAAATAACACTTAAGCACACTGAGACGTTGAAATTGTGTGATTTTCTAATAAAATATGCAGTTATATCAATGAAAATGACGGGGTAAAATATCAACGTATTTAGTTCTACAGTTTTTATATTTATTAGTTGATAGCTATTTCATTTTTTGCACATCGTCAGAACTATGATTAAACTTGCATTTTTCTCAGCTATATATACTGGCTCCGAAGAGATTCACAATGTATCATGTTATTCACTCTAACATCTCTTATTGTAATTGGAATTGAGATGTTAGAGTGAATAACTTGAAACATTGTGTATCTCTTCTTAGCCAGTATACTCGTATAAAGCTGAGAAAAATGTAAGTTTCATCATATTTCTGACGATGGCGAAAGCCAAAATAGCTATCAAATATTTAATATTTAAACTGTAGAACTAAATACGTTGCTATTTTACCCTATTCTAATGGAGTTTTATCAAGTCAATTAATAAAATGAAAATGACTGTCGTCATCAATAAATTGTTGAAATCAAGATGTGTGCATGCTTGACCAGGCTCGGTCAGCAAAAATATTTAAATTACTGTCATATGCGCATCGCCAAGATTGCAAGTGCCAAAATAATTATGCGAATCATTTTTCATTTTTGCGTCAATTAAGGCAGAGACGGACAAGGACAAATGATAAATATGATGCTTGCAGCAATACCATGAGCTATGTTAGTGGACACACAATAAAAGTGACACGGTAAAACCACAGCTGTGGAGTTGGAGTCGTGACGTCCGACTGTTTTTACCGGAGTCAGAAGAAGGAAGCGAACGACTCCGACTTCTTTTTTCATTTTTTTGCTCATAAAAATGACTTGTCAAAAGTGACGTCATTGTATGTTACTAAGCATAAAAAAATATTAAAAGTCTGAGTCCATCAAAAAAAAATTAAACTATTCAATGAGCGAATCCACAGCCATAGGTAAAAAAATAATGACATAAAATGTCGTATATTTAGTCCGATGTCTTTTTTTGTGATTCTCAGGAAGCTTCTAAGTGAATGTAATATATATATTTTTTTAACCATGTCCGCTCCCATTGTGGAGCATATGGACTCCTAATAAAGTTTATCTCAACATAAGTGTTTCTACGGGAACTGCTTGTTACTCAGTCGCTCAACCTCTCTTTTTCCAAACAGAGTAAGAATAGAAGGATAGGGCTAGGACAGGACTAGTGGTTAGATAATCGCTCTCGATACGCCCCGTTCATTGGATAGGATGGGTGGGAGGGTGGAAGTCAAGACATCATATATATCCATGCCTTGGAACAGAAATTCATAAATCGATTGAAAAATCAATTTATAAAACTGTCCGTACTGGGATTCGAACTCGTGACCTCCGTGGCCGAAGCCAACGACGTTGACCACTCGATCACACAGGTAGAATGTAATAATATATGTTGTATATATTTTTTATTTTCAACCATATAACGAATAGAAAAAATAGTAAATCTGACGAAGAAATAACCTATGGATTAACTAATTTAAGATGTCGACTGAAGGTGCTTGGTGGAATTTCAATATTAAATTTGAATTGTTCAAACTATGTACATTCTCACAGATTTTTTCACTAACGACCCTGGTTTTGCCTATCGGCATCGTCAGGCGTTCAAGTGCACGGATGAACTTGAACTGACTGTGGATATTAAAAAAATAATAGTGCAAAAAAATAAATGGGCAAGTAAGGAAAATAACCTTATTATTCATTTTTGACAACAGCCTTCTCTAATTCGGTTGACAACTTCAGTGGTTAAAAAAATTTCGTTTGCATCAAATGGAGTTTTGTTAATTTATTTAAAGTTTGGAATTCAATAGTTGCCAGAATAAAATATTTTATTTGAAATGAGGTAGTTTATTGGACGAAAATAAATGATCCATTGTTTAAGGACTCAACTGTCGTCTTTTATCCTTTGCGTCCTAGAAAGCGGAATTGTTAAGAAAAAAATACAGTTTTCTTTAATTGGGTATAATAATATCTGTAAAAAAAGTTAAACGTACATAATTGTGGGGCTATAATGAAAACTATAATGAAAAACTATTTCCAAATTGAGCGATATTGAGTTAGGTATGCAGATAAGGTAATTCAAGCCTTAGGAATCGACTGATCCTATTAGTTTTAATATAAAATGTCTATAAGACTGTCGTTTAAAAATTGAAAATCATATTATTATGCAAATGTTATTTGGTTTGTGTTATTCGTTATATTATTTTTCTCTACTGAAAGTTTGAGTTTTGGAATAGTATAATTATAGCCCCACAATTTCGATTAATGTTTTTTATCGTTTAGATAAAATTTGCACCTCGCAGTTATAATACAAACCATTTTATCATCATTTAAATATTGATATACTATTTTCTGAATTCATCTCTGTCTAAACAATAAACGAATGGCGCAAATATCATCGAACATTGTAGATATATTGCAATGCGCGGAATGGGCCGGAGTGGCTAATGACGCCTGTCGGCCTGAGGCTGAACAGGTTCCTCAACTCAACAGTTGGAGCCAGCACACTTCCATAATCACCGGTTTCGGCTGATGCTCCTCTCATCCACACTTCTTCGGCCCGTGGGAACCTCCGTGCAATGCTCAATTGACATCAGCCAATTCGAGTTATTAATATCGTCACAGTATTATTCGTTAATAATGTTTTTTCACAGTTACCTAGCAACAAACACTGAAAAGTTCGAGAATATTTTGCCTGCATATATGTATGTATTTATTTTATATTATTCCCACCAGTGGCGGCCGGTCGATGTGGCATTGGATCAATGCACTCCTTGCTTATACAGAGGCGGCTATATTTCATGAAATGATATTCATATTAAATTCTTCATGTATTTATTAAATTTCTGAATTCTGTTTGTCTCTTATACCACTGTCCACCGTCGCTGAAGGCCACTGATGACCATCTATAGCAGTGGTTCCAAGCTATTATGCACATGACCATTTTAAAGCAAAAACCTGACCGTGGACCCCCAAGTGAAATAATAAAGTTTATGCCTTGAATGGTATTTTTTTATCCATGTCTGCTTCCAATGTGGAGCATATGGCTTTCTAATGGAGGTATATTAACAGATGTTTTTCTGTGAGAACTGTTTGTTAGTCAGTCGCTCAAACTCTCTTTTCTAAAAATATTTATTCTTCCGCGGACCCCCTGACGTTGTTGTCCACGCACCTCCAAATGATTTTTAATTTGTCATGGCCCCCTCAGCGGTCTCACGGACCCCTGGGGGTCCACAGTAACCACTGATCTATAGGAGGTACTCGGTGGAGTAACGGGTCGCTGGAATGCCATGGAGGAAGCAGAAAGACTGGCGGGGGACAGAGAATCTTAGAAGAACCTCTTCAACTAGGGAACGGTATGGAAAAAAATCCTACTTCAATTCAGTGGCACTATTAAAAAAGAACATGTTAAAGCTAAAGTAATTTTATTGAGTAGTAATTCAAATAATATATATATACAATACGTTAGACATAGATAGCTCTTATCTGATTTTCAGTGTCAATAAATTAATATAATATAAAATAATCAACATTTTTCATATAATATCGTTAACAAAAAATTATAATGTTGCCAGTAAATTACTTTCGATAGATAATCGAAAGATAGCATTTTATTAATGGTTTTCAAAGATATTTTACGTCGATCAATTCTCAATATTTTTAACACCCAGGGTATGTGATTTTTTTCATGTAAATGGTAATTTTTACAGCGACAGTGTCCACGAGGTATTTCTTTTTGTGAACAGTTAATAATTTATGTTATAAAATATGATAATATACTCACTGCCCGAAGCCGTAAATTATATTTAAAAAATCATAGCTATAAATAATGTATAATTTACAATTGATTTACTAGGTGACAAACACGACGTGCCGGTAGCTGGATGGTGAACAGTGAAAGCTACTTGCCGAGGGTTATCGGAAGGCTTAAAATTCCTCTAAGCATCAAAGCCAGGGGGCTAATGCAGGTGTTGTGAAGTATTATGTATCAAAATAGCGGCAGAATGTTTTAGACAACATACATTATAATAAATGTTTAACTCTCGCGGCTCGGAGACTAGAAAAATACTTCTCTGCCGATGGGGGTCGTTTAGGGACCCCAGTGGTTTCCTCATTATTGGCCTTATTCTTATGAATTTAAAAAAAAAAAATAGTCTAAGGGCTTTAAAATATCTTTTTGCATCATTCCTCATATATTTTTTTTATAAAAATCCGTGGTTTTTTAATAAATAATCATATTTTAAGTTACGCGTAAAAAAGACGTCATCCCAGCACAAATATGAAATTGCAAGTGACGAGCTTAGCCCAGCTATCTTACGAACGACCGCTTATCGCGAGCGCTTATCGTGTTATCGCGTATTTATATAAACTACAAAAGGTTCAAAAAACTATGATATAGTTATAAACATTGTATCACCCATATTAAAATAGATATTTAAGAAAATGTGGGTATTGGGGTCGCATTTCTTGAGCTATGAACCGGAAAAGTTATTGATTAAATCGAGTATTTTCCCAGCATATATTTAGATTAAAAATGGCTACAAACCAATGATTTTACGTCTGTTTTAAGACATGTAAGTATTTTTTGAATCATGCAAGCTACCAATATGGATAATATTGTGAAGTTTTAATCGATTTCAAAAAAAAGTTACGCGTGTTAAAATTAATCGACAGTGTTATTCCACCCTCCATTCAGAGAAATTAAATAAATAATAAAAGTACTAAATATAAGTTTTCAAATCGTTCTTTCTACGTTAGGTTTTCAAGATCGGATAGGGGATGATAGAGAAAGTATGAAAACATTACATAAATCTATTATCTAATAATATAGTAAACTTCTAACTTAAAATTAGTTATTTTATAAGTATTTTGTTAAAATGAACGCACCAAACAAATTAAGTGTAAAGACGTGTTGCTTATCTATGTTTTTTTTTACTGAGAATATTTATATAGAGAGCTCGAGTCAGTAAAGGTTTGGTTTGCATAGTATTGCTAAAAACATATTATTTACTAAATAAAACACACTTTGCAGTAGCTTTGATTATATATAACTAACCGGTTTCTGGCAAACGTTGCAATGCCACTCAAAGAAAGAAAGTGTTTTAATTGTGTTTATTGAAGTGCATGTTTTATTTTTCTGCCTGTTTGACGTTTGACGTTTGCTGCCGATTGTCTATGGTACAATACACGCCCCACTTACTGTAAGTTAATTGTTCTATAACTTTCGCGCAAGTGCAAGCATAAGTTGTCAAAATGAACTGTATGGCTGACATACAAACATTGATTTTTATATAGAAGACCTGCTGTAAGTTAATTTTACTATGCCTATAACTTTTCCGAAAGTGTAAAACAAAAGTTTGTCAAAGTTTTATTGCAATCAGACGAGCGGTGTGGCAACGCATAAAGTACGAACAAACAAACATTCATTTTTATATAAATAAATATAATAAATAAATTAATTAAGATCAGATTAGGTATGCAAATGAGCAGTCAGTTATTATCTTGATCATATAAGAAAGTCGTTGCTTCGGATTGTGTTCAATTTCCAATCAATTAATTTGTATCATTAATATATTTACTATAGTACCGCATGCACACTATAGCTTGTTTTAATACCCCTGGCGTTTCTGAAGTGTGATATAAATGATAATAATAATATAAGGTATGAAGAGAGTGACCAGCAAGTGGAGTGTGACCATGGCTTATCTTGTAACCGAAAGGGACCATTTACACTAGTGGCGTGAGTTATTGTGCACCTTGAGGTTCCGTCATTCTCAACATATGAAATGCTCGCACCTTCATACAGTCACTGTTCTTGCAGAAGTTACGCAGCAGATTGATATTATTATACTTTGTATGCAATCGGCAAATGAAAGAGTTCACCTTTAAGGATAAATTCTCTAGCATAGATATTTTATCTTCTATATATAATATATAAATTAATGTTTGTTTGTTTATTTGTGTGTATGTTTATTTGTCCCGTATGCATTCCTATACCGTTCATCCTATTGCAATACAACTTTGGTGAGTTGTTGTGCAGAAGCCAGCAAAGATTTCTAAATTAAAACAGTCAGCAGTGGGCTGCCAATACGCTTTTTTTATCACTCATATGCAATACTGTATTGTGTATCTAAAAGCACTTCAATAAACACAATTAAAATACGAACACTTTCTTTCTTTGAGTGGCAGTGCAACGCATGCCAGGTACTCGATAGTATTACATAAATAATTATAATCAGTGCTTTTTTTTTTAAGGCGGAACTCGATTCTTGTCAAGCTTTTTTCTAATTCATGTCCGTTCTCAATGTGGAGGATATGACTTCTTAATTGAGGTATCTCAATAGAGATTTTTTACGAGAACTGTTTGTTACTCAGTTGCTCAACCTTTTTTTTTCAAAGAGAGTAGAGATAGAACGATAAAACTTGGACAGGACTAATGGTTAGCTAATAGCTCTCGCTGCACCCGTTTTAGGATAGGATGAGTGGGAGGGAATTCAAGAAATCGCATATGTACATCCAAGTCTTCTGACAAAAATACATAAATCAATCTACATAAACACATTTAGTGCATACACAATATCTTTTTTTTCAACGTTCTCAGTTAAGTATAATATAATATATTAAAAACGTCACTTGCTGTAGCCCAGTTGGTTAGAGATTGCTCTACCGACCACACAAGTCTGGGCTTGATTCCCGGTCAGATCACAGTGAATTTGTGATGTATTATATTAAATTCAATGTTACGATCGAAGACTTTGTGTTTGTGATTTCACATTATTTCCTCTCCTCCCATCCTTCAGATCATTTAATAACTGGGCGTAGCGATAGCGAGTAGTCAACCACTAGTCCTGTTCTAGCCTTATCTTTCTTTCCCTACCTTAACAAACAGTTAAAGTCGTAGAAAAACTTCAGTTGAGATACCTCTGTTAGGAGGCCATATGCTCCACATTGGGAGCGGGCATGGATAAAAAAAATAATGATGACATTTGGAAAATAGAGAGCTGTACCCGTTGAAAGTCAGTTTTGAAAAAAATGACACGATTCCAAAATTAATCCGAAAATTATTAAGCACCTCGCCCCACATGTTGAAGATGGCTCACAGGGCCCACCCAAAGTGCCCCACGTGGGAGGGCGCAACACTCGCGACACGTGTTACTCTCTTCTAAAATAAATTACTCTGATAAAACATTTAATGATGCGCCCAGGATAATAATGGAAACCGAGTCTGGACACCAGGACTGGATTAAGATTTTTGTACCACTGCGATGTTCCTACAAAATATTTGGGAATTAAGGTATTGATTTTTCATGTCAGTATTTTTGCTTAAGCGACAAATATAGATACAGTATTTGTGAACTGTTTGTTAAGTTTTACTTTTTTATTTCTTGATTTTGATGATATGTATGTATTGTTTTTTTTTTTTTAATTTTAATTATATTTGTCAAGTGCATGGCAAATTGGCGTCAGCTGTAATGACACGTACTCTACATTAAATTTTTAAAGAATAAATATAATAAAGAAAAACCAGAAATTCAACAATACACATTCGTGACTACTAACAAAAGGCTTCATTAGATCCTTACACATTAGACGTGTCAGACGTTTCTCGCAATGAAGTCGACTTAAAGCCAGTCCCTCATTAAAGTCCCCTTCTATAATCATGTAGCGATGAATAGTATTATTTTTTTCCTGATTGAAATACATATTATGAATAGTATTTTGTATAATTAACTTCATTATAATCTTTTTTTGTACACAATTTTCTAAAACACAATGTGGTTATTTTTTGAAATAACACAGTTTTTTAAATTCAGGAAACCAATCTTAAATTTTTCTTCATTTTTTACACGGTTTTTTGTGGAACGTATTAACCGTGTAAAAAAGAGTAAGTATACATCGAAGATATCGAGCAAGAGGGTTCTTACCTTATGTCGGAATGGTTACAATGGGGATGCCACTGGGGAGAGCTTTAACGGTGTTCAACAATATTGCTTCGGATGTCGACATATTCCACGTAGACGTGGGTGAGTTCCGACGAATACTATTTTTTATGTATTAAAGTAGAGTTCGTCGGAGCTTACTCAGTTGACTTCTTTGCCATTTTTTTTTCTACTGATTTTAATATTAAATTGTACTATTTTTTTTCTCCATTGTAAAAGTTTTAAATTTATAATTTGTCAACCTTTTGCAATGTTAATTAATTAAATAAATAAATAAATAAAATAAATATATGAACGAATATCCTAAATTTAAGTATTTCGTGCTAGCCTGCTTTGGATTATACGTTCAAGTTCACCGAGAGTAAGACTTCCAAAGACTTTTATTATACTTTTACGAAAAATCAAAATCCACTCGTACAACCACTTTTCGTTTTTATTGTGATTCGTTGTAAAATATGTGCATATTTTTTAAATTGTTTTTTAAATAAACTGAATTTTTGAACTTCTCGTCACACTTTTACTGTGATTTACCAGGTGGTGTTTTTCTTAAAGGTATGTGTTATTATATGTCATAATAATTAAATGATAAATTACCACTAAAAAAAAAATCGTGAATTCTATACATTATACAAAAGAAAATTTAATATTTAAAAAAAACACGTTTAATTCGAGTTAAAAGGTAATTAAAAATTATTATGCCTTTCACCTGAATGCGTTGCTGTTAAAGTGACAGACCTTATCAGTAAATAAGTCAATATTGACAAGAAGACCAAAGTTAAAATAGTGAGAAAAGTCCACTATTTATAAATGAGAATGTTGTGTTTTACTAATTAAGCTTTATATGTAAGCTTTTGCTCTTGGAGATAAACACAAGAACCATAAACAAGATAGCAATAACTGGTTACTTTAATTGTGAGAAAAATTCTTCTGAAGTTATTTTTAAATCGAGCATTTTTACTAATCGAATGAAAAAGTTAACTGTTTTATCACTGGAGTAGTATAATTTATTTCAGATCAATTGCAATTAAATTTAAGTTAATTCCTTTGATTCTTAATGTTATATATATTGTCGTCTAAAATTGTCAATTTTAGAACGAACTTAGCATCACGAAAATGACTCTCTTTGTTTAAAAGCAATTTGTGTACTGTATGTGTGTATGTATGTATGCGCATGTGTGTGTACATGTACGGATATAGTATGGAGGAAGCGTATGGAATGTGATTTGCAAAATGATGCATATGGAGTTCCCGTGAACTTCTTATCTATGTAGTGATCGCGCCCTTCCGTCTGCAAACGACGGTAAGGGGATTCAATTTACAATTTTTTAAAATCTTTATCGATGAAGGAGACTGGAAGAACCTTGGTGCGTCCTGGTACTTGAAGCTCCATAAATTTGATATCCAAAAATAATCTAATATATAAAAATGAATGTTTGTTTGTTCGTACAATATGCGCTGTCAAACCGCTCATCCGATTGCTATAAAACTTTGACAGACTTTTTATTTGCACTTCCGGGAAGGTTATAGGCATATTAAAATTAACTTACAGTAGGTCTTATTAAATAAAAATCAATGTTTGTATGTCTACCGTTCATGCAATTTGCGCGAAGGTTATAGGCGTAGTACAATTAAACTACAGTAGGTGGCGCGTGTGTTTTAATATAGAAAATCGGCAGCAAACGTCAAACAGACAGAAAAATAAAACATGTACTTCAGTAAACACAATTTAAACAAATATACACCATGTTCAACAAAGCTACTTCATTATATATATATTTTCCATTTTATGCTTTAGCCCAGTGGACGGAAATCTTTCAAATAAGAAGAGCTAATGAATTTTCAAGGAAAAAGAATAGTAAATGTTTCTGAGAGCTATAAATGTACAATATTAACTATAAATATATGTTTTTTTAGGGTAAGAAGATACATGTGGTAGGTTCAAAAGTTGATATCTAAAGAGCCGCGGTTTCCTAACTTTTGCTTTAGTCAATTGACTTTTTATCTGTTTTTATACTTTGATGTTTTATTTCTAGCACAACTAAGACATTAAAAATTTGTAGTGTTGCTTATTAAAATATTCAACAAAATTTAATTGCTAAAAATTGTTGTGACCCTATTGATTGTTGTCACCTGGTGAGGTCCAGTTGGTCAGAGCTTGCTCTACCGATCACGCAGGTCTGGGTTTGATTTCCGGTAAGATCACAGTGAGTTTGAGAATTATTCAATTCAAAGTTGTGATCAAAGACTGGGTATTTGTGATGCCAATTCACATTCTAGTCCTGTTCTAGCCTTATCTTTCTTTCCTTACTACTCACTTTGAAATAAAAAATGGGTTGAGCGACTGAGGATGAAAAATAAAGTTGTATTTGTTAGAACTCAATTGAACAGATTTTTTGATTGATTTATTCTGATGTTTTTTTTAAACGATAGCTTTTGCTTAGTTAGACAGAATTCTTCAAATAAAAAAAACATACTTCAAAGAAACTATCTATAACAGCGGTCGGCAACCTTTTTGGACTCACGGACCACTAGATGGATTAAATGTCAAAATTTTGATCTGGCGGAACACCGAATGGACTTTTGTGTTAAATATTATGTATTTAAATAACGAAATTCAGTTTAATTTTTTTGTTCTGGTGATAGGATGGAAAAAATAAAATAATGTCAGATTTCTCTGCGGAACACCAAAATTTCCTCGAGGACCACCAGTTGCCGACGGCTGATCTATAATACATATGTACATAACAATTTGATTTATTTATTTAATCTTCGTATTATTTTAAGTTGTATTCAATAGGGTTTTGAAGTTATTTTTAGTCTTACTGTTTATGTTGAAAAATATCATTCATTGCGATACATTACGACAAGTCCAAATATCAGAAGAACGAATCATCAAAATAGATATTGAAAATTTCATGGACGCATTTCTTGAATAGATTGTGTACTTATGTTTTGTCCCATTGTTTCAAATGTATAATTAATCTTGTGGGAAATCTGCTGTTTGTTTCCTGAGGCTATCAGCTTGGCGCTGCGACCATCGTCCAGCGTTCACAATTCTCTCCTCCCGATTATCACCCACTGATATCACTAAATGACGGTTTTAATGTAAATCACTTACAAGGCGAATCGAACACCATACATTTGTACTTGACATGAATTATTATTCCAAAGTCTACAAAGATCAATTATTTAGGAATGGATTGATCTACAGATAAGAACCTGACTTAGTTTATTACGAACCATCTTAAAAGAGTGAATGCACAACGTAACCATTTATTTTTCTTTAAAAAGAAACATCTACTAACTTTTAGGTAAAAGTATAATATGCATGTAATAAACGGATATTTAATCATAGTTTCCAGGGCTGTGGAGTCGTGTAAAAAAAAGACGACTCCGCCTCCGAAGTAATTTTTCAATAATTTCATTTAACTTATATATATGTATTCCATCAGATCATTTTTAGTCAGCCAAGCATAAAATGTTAACACTTATGACGTTTTTCGTTGAATACACATCATTAAACATATTTTAAAAAATATTCTTGCCGCTCATTTTTCGCGACTCCGACTCCGACTCCACAGCTCTGATAATTTTAATTAATCAATGAAAAGAACATTAATGATCACATGGTAATTAATAATTTATGATGTTCTTTTTTAAAAAAATAATTAATAATATACAGATATATTTAATGCACGATTTCTTTAAATTTAATATTGGTATTAACCCTTCCCTTACAATGCAAAAAAAAGCGCAAGCTCCTGAGTTGTGTATCCGTAACACATCAGGCAAACGGGAGTGAATCATGACAATAATATAACACTACTACAGCAGTACTACATATAAGGTAAGCAGTACTACATAGTAAGGGAAGGGTTAAGCATTGCTTTCATCATTGTGACTCTTGACTTATGCTTTTTCGCTCGTCCATAACTTTTTGAAAGACTCTTTTTACGTTTACATTATTATCTCGAACAACCATTTTAAATTTAAAATATGCTTATGGTGATGCTAATTTTTTTAGTTATGATCTTAAAAAAAATATTAAAAAATAATAAAATATGTACTTAAATTTAAACTTAGAAGAAACTAGAAAAGTTATAAGACATATTGTTTTTTGACAATCATGCACCGGTGAAAGAAAAATAATGTTATCAATTAATAACGAAAAACACTGTTTTGTACAAAACTTTACTCGACTTTAAGTCTTAAATACAAAAAATGCTATTCCCGTATGCATTGCACTTATTTTGGATAGTCTGAAATACCCAACACGTGATTGTGTTAGGTGATCTTTATACTCGAATTTGATTGTGTGCGAGTATTTCAGACCGTCCATATTAAGCGCTATGCACGTCGGAATAGCACAACACGTGACATTCTCTCTGTTAAAATTTGTGCAATGCGATTAGCGGTGGGCTGCCAATACGGTAACAAGGGGCTCACTGCATCTTATAGCTATTCGTGATGTTCTGGGGAAGGTGTGAATTTTTTGTCACTCAATTGTAAATGCAATTATACGCAATAATTATTGAAGCTATCGAATGTTACTCTATTCACTTATACTTTGTATTTCGTAATCTAATCAATATCAATAGTTAAAAAATAAATGTACGTCAGAAATCTCAAATTTACATTACAATTTATTTAATTAAAATATATTTCATATCTATAAATTATATAACGCGAAGCTCTAAGAATAATGTTTTTCTTAATTTAACAAGGGGTTCGCCGGCCTGAGTAATATTTAACAAGGGGCTCGCGCGAGCCCCCTCCAGCCCACCCCTGAATGCGATTCATCACCATAATCCACAGACAGCTGTGCTTTTGGCGTAGCAAGGTTTCGATAATATATTTCTAAAAGTCTTTGCAGGGTTAACTTTTCCGGTTATAAGCTCAAGAGATGCGACCCCAATACCCACGGATCTTTTGTAGTTTATATAAATACGCGATAACGCGATAACGAGATAAGCGCCCGCGATCAGCGATCTTTCGTAAGATAGCTAGGCTAAACGCGTCAGTTGCAAGTTCATATGTGTACTGGGATGACGTCGTTTTTACGCGCAACTTAAAATATGATTATTTATTAAAATTCCACAGATTTTTATAAAAAAATATGTATGAGGAATGATGCAGAGAGATATTTTAAAGCCCTTAGACTATTTTTTTTTTGAAATTCATAAGAATAAGGCCAATAATAAGGAAACCACTGACGACCCCCATCGGCAGAGAAATATTTTTCTAGTCTCCGAGCCGCGAGAGTTAAAAGCTCAGTCGTTTACTGAATAAGTTAGAGGAGCATGCAATGAAGACAAGTGCAGCGTTGGATTATTATTGGGTTTTAAGCGCCTCGGGCCGAACGGGTTTACTCAGATATTTTCATACAGACCAATAAGTGAGGTTCTCACGGTATATATGCCGCATAGAAATACTCACCGTCGGAATAGAGAGTAACTTATACATTGATTCCAAGTTTGTAGTTCAGTTGGAACGTAGTTTGTGATTTTCACCACCAAGAAGTAAAAATGAAAAACAAAACCTATAGAGCTGGGATGCCGAAAAATTATAGCATAAATATGGCTGACCAAAGTTTTGATCCATAAAAGGTGAACTGTAAAAAAGTGTAAATTTTGACTTGTTTCATAATTTTAGTTAATCATATACTCAATTAACTCAATTCAATTCAAATATATTTTTTTTTTTTGCAAAACTATAGAATGATATTTTGAGTTGTATTTATGTAAAAAAGAGATAAAATTTGTTATATAAACATATCGACTGTGGAAAGGAAAAAAGACGTAAGCTATACATGATGATTTTGGGTCATATGCAAATTATGAAATATTCACAACCTTGAAGTGCACGAAAACTTCTAAGCTGATGTTTAATTGACATGTTCTAATATTAATTAAAGAAATTGTCTGGAAAAAACCTTTTTTCAGTCTTTTTTCTTGTTTACAATTTTCACAGGATCATCTTTTTTTTATAAACTTAAAAGCTAACTTTAGATACTAATTTGGTATTTGCAGCTTACATCCTTTCGATAGAAGATGTATTAATAAAAATACAATAATCCTTTGTACTTCATTCCACTTTATTTAATATGTCAGGACCGGTTTCGCTCATTACGAGCATCGTCAACTGATAAGAAATATAATTTAACAATGCTATTTATACAAAAATGAACAATTTAATGTAATTGGTATTTTCTTTTCAATGCCAATTGTTGTTTTTTGTTTGTTTTGTACTTCATTCCACTTTATTTAATATGTCAGGACCGGTTTCGCTCATCGCGAGCATTGTCAACTGTACAAAGGAATATTGTGTTTTTATTAATATAATGCCTTTCCACCAAGTATTGACAGTGAACACCCTAAAAGTGATGAACGTGTATCAAGTTTGATACATTGTGATTATCGTAAGAAAGTTGTTTTTAAAAAACTGTGGGTGTAAAGTAAGTCTAAAATGTCCTTTTTCTTTTCCATAGTGGATATGCAAACATTAGCCTACCGAGAGAAAACATTTTTCAGAGAAGTCATTTTTTAAATAAGTAACTAGTCAAGATGTAATTTTGTAGAGATAAATAAGAGGGGTATTCGAATATAAATATATTATCGTCCTATGGAGTAATGTCATCGACATGTAAGGCAGTCAATGTGGCATTGGATCAATGCATCCCTTGTATATGCAGGTCGGTTATATTTCATGAAATAATATTCAAACATAACATTTATACCATTCACTCATTTTAAATTCTTTATGTATTTATTGTTGGGATTGTAATGGCTTTTGATCAGTTTCTGAGGCAGGACAAGAAAAGGAAAAGTTTTTTTTACTAAATCAAGGATATTAACCGAAATACATCCCTCATAATAATGTTAGAAATACTTGCATTTAAATTAAACATAAAAAACAAATCATATTATTAAGTATGGTTATTATCGTTAAATAATAAAATACATTTTAAGCTTATTGTATCAAGTTTTTGAATGATTCACTTTTTTGGATATCTTGAGATAATTTGTATCTTTGTAACTATTTGAGAAATGGTAGGTGCATGGTCAAAACATTTTATTTAATTTTATTTTAGACAATAAATAAATGAAGAATTTAAAATGAGTGAATTGTATAAATGTTATGTTTGAATATTATTTCATGAAATATAACCGCCCCTGCGTATACAAGAGGTGCATTGATCCAATGCCACAGAGACCGGCCGCCACTGCTCTTTACCTATGCAAATTTATGAATTGATTGAAGAGTGAAGATTTTATCTAAAATAACTTGTAGCTGTACAAACATGTATTTCGAACGATGCTAACAGAATTATATCGTAGTGAAAATATTCTAATACGATGCGTATTGTTTCCGTAAGGTATAAATTGGTCATGTGGATGATTGATTAATAACAAGTAATTAAAAAAAATCCTTACATGTAAATGTGCAGTACCTATTTTAAATTGATACATGAATGTAAGGTCGGAATACATATTCCATATAAAATATTGCGACAATTAATGTCGATGTATTCATGTTTCTCGCATGCGCGTTGAAACATAGCCCCATCGCACGCAGAGGACTAGGGCCTGTCGGTTTTCAAAAACCGGCTTTAAAAACCGGTTTTTTGGCAAAATTTGTGACATTCGAAAACCGTTTTTTTAACTTCGTAACCGGTTGTGCCGAATTATCCATAAACGAGTCTATAACAAAATGACAAAAAAATGGATCTTTAATTTGATGTCTTAACCTTTTAACTGCCAGCAGGTGTATGTATGGCGGTACCTCGCACGCCACGAGTTTAATTGCAATTATATATATTTTTTAATTTATCGTTTTTGAAAATGTTTTAAAGTTTATTTGTTAAAACTTACCAAATAAATGAAGAGTGCGCCGATGACGATGCGATTGTGCCGCCATTTATACATAATAACAATGTTAAAATGTTTATATGACACATCAGGGTTGTCACAAATTTTGTCATGGAAAATACGCGAACTAAATATTATTTCAAAAGTAATTGTTTATTTGAGTTTAATTTTTAAAATGTACACACACTAAGTTTCAGAAAATTAATAGTCTTCTATAGATAATATGACTGCCACCCCTGAATTTTTCGCCATCTTCATACTCGGAGACAGACTTATTTCAAATTACATTTCAAGTAGTAAAAACGAAAACTGTTTCAATTGTGAGTATAGGACGATATTCCCAATAGATGTCGTTGTGTGTTCGACACAGTTGTATGTTTAACATAATTTATTTACGTTAGTAAAATCTCGTTCAAAGTGTGCGTCCGAAGACGTCATTTTATGTATGATTGGCGTACCGTTCACGGAAATGTTCGCGCCTTAAGACGCTCGTGGCAGCCATCCGGTTAAAGACCATTTGCCCCACATTATTACCCAGCGAAAGGGTATTTTTGATGTCAGGAAATTTTGTTACAAAACGATCAGTGGACGCTTTGTGTTTTCTTAAATCCCATTTTCTAAAGAGTAACACCAAATAATTTCTTGTTGTGCATTATTATGTATATAAATAAACAACATAAAAAAAAATCTCGCTATTTTATTTGAATTATCCACTTTTTGCAAAACTTCGGAAACCGGATAAAATCGGTTTTCGAACAATATTGACATTCGACAACCGGTTTTTTTAAATGTCGGTTTTTGTATAACCCCTACACAGCACAGCTATGACAAAAATAAACTCATTCTACGCCGGAGCTATAGGTAACGAGAGAATTTATTCCAAATAAGAGATATATCAAAAGAAAGAAGAGGCGCCGGGGGCATAGGAGGAATATCGCGATGTTACAATATTACGTAGTGTGACCGGTGCTTTATGATTTTGTCGATGCATTTAAAATATTTTTGTATAGTAAGCAGTACCGGCGCGAGGTTATTTAGCAACCTAGGCAACGGTTATTGGCGCGCCCCTTTTTTAACAAACTGGGGAATATTTTTTTTACATGCATGTCCGCTTTCAATGTGAATCATATGGCCTCCTAATGGAAGTATCTCAAAAGAAGTTTTTTACGAGAACTGTTTGTTAGTCAGTCGCTCAACCTACCTTTTTCGAAGTATATAGAATACGATACATAATTATAACGAACAGATACAAGTATAAACTATTATTTGTTATTAGAATATAAAAATAATTTGATTACTCAATTTTTGCGCCCCTTAATGATTTGCGCCCTAGGCGATTGCCTATTTCGCCTGTATGGTAGCGCCGGCCCTGATAGTAAGATTAGTAACACTAGTACGATTCGAATATAAAATTATTAAAATTTAGTGAAAATGTGACAGTGACATCTCTTGATGAAAAATATTTTCATTGTATATGATTTTTATACATTTTTTTTAAAACCATGTCCGCTCCCAATGTGGAGCATATGGACTCCTAATGGAGTTTATCTCAACAGAAGTGTTTCTACGAGAACTTCTTGTTACTCAGTTGCTCAACCTCTCTTTTTCCAAAGAGAGTAGGGATAGAAGGATAGGACTAGGATAGGACTAGTGGTAAGCTAATCGCTCTCGATTCGCTCGTTTATAGGATAGGATGGGTGGGAGTGGGGAATTGAAGACATCATATACATCCATGCCTACTAACAGAAATCCATAAATCGATTGAAAAATCAATTTATAAAACTGTCCGCACCGGGATTTGAGCCCGTGCCTCTCGTAACCGAAGCCAACGACGTTGACCACTCGACCACGCAGGCGGCTAATACGAAAAATGTTGAAAACGTCTAAGCAGACAAAAGAGTTTTCTTAAAAATAATATTTAGCTTTTTTTTCTTTCTAAAACAATGTCAAAAAGTTGGTTAGGTAGTGATAAATTTTTTCAAAATATAAACTCGACCCCTACCCAAAACGTGGTGTTGAAACTCATTTTTTTAAAATGTAATATTATAAATTAATTGACATAATTTTTAACTAACTAACTACCAACAGACCAAAACAATTGAAGCATATTTCGATGAAAAAAAACACAAAAAACAAAAATGATTTAATTCATCTTAACTAATAAGTTACATTTCACTTTAAAAAAAAGATTGTTATTTTGTCGATTAATCAATTTTTTATTTAAAATAAAAGCATAACATAATAATTGATAAAAGCTTTCCTCAGTGAGTAAGCTCTTTTGACTGAAAAATTCAGTTTATTTCAATGTTTCAGCCATTTAAAAAGTTCTAAGACAAATTAATGCTTTTCTTAAATCCATGTCCAATTCAATTTATATTTATGAATTTGAATCGTTCAAATTATGTATATTCACACAAGTTTTGTCACCTACGACCTGAGTTTCGCCTATCGGCATCTTCAGGAGTTCAAGTGTACGTATGAACTTGAATTGTGCGAATGTACACAATTTGAATGATTATTATTATATTTACGATATTGAAATTACTGAATTATGTAACTGCAGCAGGTCAGCATTCCAATTTAAAAAAAAAAACAACAAATAAAGCAAAAAGTAACAATGTGCATTGGAAAGCGGTGATCCAGTGTTAATTTAATAAATGTGATATCTAGAATACAACTAGTGGTATTCAGTAATGCGAATATTATAGTTGATGGAAAGACTACGATATAAAATAGCTGTAAAATCAGATTTCAATTATTACATTACTGCGTGCCTTATTTGAGTATGGGAAATGTCAGTTTTCTATCCCAAGGCGACGCATAAAGTAACTACATTTCAGAAGTAAAATTTTCTATCTCTATTTGATTAAGCAAACAATTATATAGTTGAATTTTAGGAATGTACGAATCTAATTGAAATCGTGAACGTTGAAGTTGATTTCTTATAAACACTATTAACATTTCAAAATAGATGATTTTATCAATAAAATTATTATATTACGTATATACAATCAATCCTCTTTTTATACGACGGATGCGTTCCAAGAAATATCACATAAAAAATACTTAACTTCCATACAAAAATGGATATGCGTTCCATGAATTTTAAAATTAAATTAAATTATTAAATGAAAATATTAAATTAATGAAATTAGTGATCTAAGTGTATTCAGATTTTCTTTTTTCGATAATTAATTCCTTAATGGCAGATGCAACATGATTTAAACAGTCCAAAATCTTATTTTTTTCAAATGTCAGTTTATGATACATTCTCTATTCTATTCAAAATACATCGATACATGCTCTCGATGTAATATTTAACATTTTTACGTATCGTAAAATATAGTACATTTAAAAAAAATGTATTTCTAAAAAACCGCATAATTTAGAAATCGTACAAAAAAATCCGCATAAAAAGATAATTTACTGTATATATCCCAATGTGGAGCATATGGCCTTCTAATGGAGGTACCTTAACATAATTTTTCCTACGAAAACTGTTTGTATCAACCTCTCTTTTTCAAAGAGAGTATTAGCGATATAAGTTAGTAAGTTAATTTAACAGGAGGCTCGTCAGTCTGCGTCAAAATTAAGAAGGGGCTCGCGCGAGCCTCTTTAAACCCCTTCAGCCCACCCCTGTACAGATGCCCCCCGTTGGATCCAACAGTGAAAAATCCCAAAACGATTTAATAATTTTAAAAGATATTTTTTTTAATAAATCAAATTGTGTTTTTTTTATTAACACATTTTTAATCTTTTATCTTACTCATGCATCGCATACTTCAAATATCTTTTTACAATTTTTAGAAGTCAATGAAAAATATATATAAATTATTACATCATGTCGAATACAAATATTCTTTAATCGTTATCATCTCACCATAAATTTAAACCTCTTTCTAAATATTGAATTCTATTCCCGCCTATGTCTAGTAGATAGTATCTCGACCGTGCGCTGGGCAGGGCGGAACTGATGGGCGGACAGTCTCTTGAAAATACGTTTAATAGAGTCATCAAGGCATTTATTAAATACATGTTATTGATACCGCATTAGATAAATTTTGTCAAGAGTTTGATTTCAATCAAAGATTATGAAGCCATTAAATAATTTTGTAATGGAACACGCATTAGTTTTCTTACAGCCTAATAAATTGTATTTCTTCGTTTTTACAGACACATGATAATTAAAAAAATAACTTTTATAGATGTCATAAATATAGAAACAGCAGGGGAACAAATTGGATTGTGATGATAGGCTTATCTTTGAGTCGTTAAGTTTCAAAATGAAGTGTTGCAAACTGTATTCAATTTGAATCATAAAATCCTTATCTGGTTTACGAGAAGAATATATTTAAATAATTTATATGAAAGAAGCGTTTTGTAGCACCTGTATTTATTATTAGTAGATTATTCACAATTTTTGGAGGCATTGGCATTTTTTAACTGAACGGGTACGCAGTTAATACATTTCATAATACAAATAAATGTATTAAAAACCTTTTATATATATATATCGACTGTGAAAAGGAAAAAGGACGCAACCCTCAGTTTTTCCAAAACAGCATTTTTTCGGTAATCACAATGTAAGTACATTCTATCAAAAGGATGGAAGCTGAAAATGCTGAATTAGTATCTAAATTTAGCTTTTAAGGTTAAAAAAAAGAAAGGCTCGTAAAAATTAAAACCACGAAAAAGACATAAAAAAGAGTTTTTCTTGAAAAAAATATTAAATTAATATTAGGCTAAGTC
Organism: Himalopsyche anomala; assembly: GCA_031772345.1. Classification (NCBI taxonomy): domain Eukaryota; kingdom Metazoa; phylum Arthropoda; class Insecta; order Trichoptera; family Rhyacophilidae; genus Himalopsyche; species Himalopsyche anomala. Next base: position 22,679,154 of record CM062837.1, on the reverse strand, counting down.
AATAAAAAACCAGTTTATCAGTCACCGTGCACTACCGGGTTGTGTATATTTCATTAAAAAAAAAATACATTCATGGTTCATGTTTCAACAACTTTGGAGTGAGCCGGGTTTTTAAGTAATATCCTCAATTGATAACTTTTTTTTTTGTTTTTTTACTAAACGTTCTGATATCAATAGTAACTAACTTTTGTAACAACAATCTTATTTCATCATTTTAGGCTATAGACCTTTCTAAGAAGAACCGAATATAATTTAAACGTAATCCACTTCCAGTAAAAGTGTTAAAACATGCTGGGTATTTTTTCATATGCCCATTTTACACCAATTGCTATACTTAATATTGATCTACAAAGACACGAAAAGCCGAACATATAATTCTATTATATTGCATATCTATCTAGTATAAGAGACGTGATTTTTTACTGTCCAATAATTTAAACCCTAAATTGTAATGCTGACCACCTATCGTATAAAGGTGGTCATTTGGAAGATGTTAATTTAACACACCAATAAGGCATAAAATTCACGTTTCAATACGTCACATTATCAAACGTTATAATTTAGGCTGTTCTCAATACATGGTACAAAACACCGCACTAACGATTATTATCAATATAATTCAATGAAGGCGTGAATATAAATGTAGATGTTATTAGTTTTTATTCATTTTTTTTATCATGTCTCCATATCGACTGTGGAATGGAAAAAGGAAGTAATAAACACTTTTTTCAAAACAGCTTTTTTCCGATAATCACATTTATTTTTTTAACCATGTCCGCTCCCAATCTGTAGCATATGGACTCCTTATGGAGTTTCTCTCAACAGAAGTTTTTCTACGAGAACTGCTTGTTACTCAGTTGCTCAATCTCTCTTTTTCCAAAGAGAGTAGGAAAGGGCTAGGAAAGGACTAGTGGTTAGCTAATCGCTCTCGATACACCTCGTTCTTAGGATAGGTGAGAGGGGGGAATTGAAGACATTTCAAACATTCATGCCTTTGAACAGAAATTTATAAATCGATTGAAAAATCAATTTATAAAACTGTCCGTACTGGGATTCGAACACGTGACATCCGTAACCGAAGCCAACGACGTTGACCATTCGACCACACAGGCAGCAAATCACAATTTATCAAACATAATACACTTCTATCAAAAGGATGTAGGCTGCAAATGCCGAATTAGTTTCTAAATTTAACTTTAAAGTTTGAAAAAAGATTGTGAAAATTGAAGAATTGAAATCAGCCAGTGACCTAAATAAAAATACCTCACCTTCTTTTGTAGATTATTTTTTAATTTATTCACAATATTATAGTGAATGATCGATCACAAAAATGGTCCAGAATTGGATGCTCTAGTTGCGCTTTAACTAGGTCATCCAAGCCCATAATCCCGGGATCCCGACCAATTATCTGATCCTGAAATCCCAGGAATGACTTGATCGCGGGATTTCGGGATTGAGAAATTTTGAGCAAATTCCGAAAATTGATAGGATTTTGGAATTGGAAGAGCTAAAAAAAAACGAGATACAGAGATAATCTGGGGAAAAAGAATAAGGAATTAAGGATTTCAAATTCATCGGTGAGCTACAAAAAACCAGTTTTGGAGATAATCTGGGGAAAAGGAATAGGCAATTGAGGATTTAAAATTCCTTGGTGAGCTAAAACAACCAGTTTTGGAGATAATCTGGGGAAAAAGAATAAGGAATTAAGGATTTCAAATTCCTCGGTGAGCTACAAAAAAAACGACTCACCAAAACTTTCAAATTATACACGATTTCACGTTGAGTGCTCAATCCCGGAAAGCCGGGTTTACGAAAAAACTCCAGGATGGGATACTCTAGCTGTAACTCTTATATAACTAAATAGTTAAATATTTTCCCATAAACAACTAATTTCTATTAAGTAATTTAATCAATATGATTTTTTTTCGAATCAATGATTTATACCGGTGCTTATTACAATTTCCTGCAATTTCATCCAACAAGCAACAATCAATTCAATTGACCTAAATGATATATTAACCCCTGACACGCGATGCATCTTATTTTTCTCTTGTTCGATACTGTTATTTCTATAAGCGCTTTGTACTACGTGCTGCAGTATCTCTATTATTTCCTTGACACGTTTCCTTAGTCATTCTACGTCAGAAGTATTATGTGCTTGATACAAATTGCTATTCTTTCATTCTGACAAGTTTGCCGGATAACTAGCAAGCCAGTGATGATCACGTGCTATGAAGACAACATCCAACGCATAGATAAACTGTTTCCAGGTGCAGTAATGCCTGGCTTAACGTTACTACTTAAGTGAATTAAAAATTGACGAGTAGTTGATTATATTTTTTATTTATTAAAGTAGAGTTCGTCGGAGTTTATTCAGTTGACTTCCTTGCTATTTTTTCTACTATTTTTAATATTAACTCTCGCGGCTCGGAGACTAGAAAAATACTTTTCTGCCGATGGGGGTCGTTTAGGGATCCCAGTGGTTTCCTCATTATTGACATTATTCTTATGAATTTCAAAAAAAATAGTCTAAAGGATTTAAAATATCTCTCTGCATCATTCCTCATACATTTTTTTAATAAAAATTCGTGGTTTTTTAATAAATAATAATGTTTTAAGTTGCGCGTAAAAAAGACGTCATTCCAATACAAATATAAATTTGCAACTGACGCGTTCAGCGCAGTTATCTTACAAACGATCGCTGATAAGCGGGCGCTTATCTCGTTATCGCATCGCGTATTTATATAAACTACAAAAGGTCCAAAAAACTATGATATAAGAATACCTTAATTATAAACATTGTATCACCCATATTAAAATAGATATTTAGAAAATGTGGGTATTGGGGTCGCATTTCTTGAGCTTAGAACCGGAAAAGTTAAACTGTACTTTTTTTTTTCTTTATTGTAAAAGTTTTAAATTTATAATTTTTCAACCTTGTGGAATGTTAATTCAATAAAAAAAATGTCTTATGTTTGCACAAAACAACACGATCAAACATAAATGGTTATGTGGAACGGAATCTTCTTTAAATTCAACGCGGAGTAGAAAAATCAGATCTGAATAACTAGAGTAAATAAAATAGAGTACCTGCAAGCAACAGAATGAGAGAAAATGAAAAATGATAAACGCTTGCATTCGGCTGGTACTGCTTTACGGTAGCAAATCATGACACTTGACAAACACTCTGAAAAACCGTATACTTAGCTTCGAGAACGGATGCTTGCGTTAGATAATTGGGGTGAGGTGGTTTGATTATGTGAGGAATTCGGAGATGAGGGAACGCACAAGACAGCGCCCTGTCACGTCAGTGGTTATGGAGAGACTCAATCTGCGGATGCCTCCGGAAACCCTTAATCCTTCACGCCTATTTTTTCGACCAGTGGGATTCAACTCCCTCGGACGTCCGTCGGGTACTATCCATAGGTTGTACTCGGCGTAATTAAGGGATGTTTGCATATCATGGGAGTAAGCGAAGCAATTGGCGCAAGACAGGGAAACATGAAGATATGGCCAAAGAAGATGTGTTGGATTAGCATGATGTATATAATTATAATATTGTTTGGGTTGTTTACTTCATGCGATTTATTAACATGAAATGTTCGCTATCTCTGAGCTCAATGGATGCAATGTATGACGATTTGTAATTCAGTTTTCAATGCGGACTTCAAGCATGCAAGCTTTGGAAAACAAATCGTGCAGTAATCATTAAAATGTTTTTCATTCTGTTTGACAAACGTAGAATTAAGCAATAACAAAACAAGATTTCGAAATTAGATCAGAATTATTTAAAACTAGCCGCAGTATTTTTAAATCATGATCGCGGACTAAATTGACGCACATTGTCACCTTACTTAATCAACAGAAAATGATTTTTGAGAACTGATTTGTATTCAATTACTCAACATAAACATTTTTTATAAATAAAAAAATACTGCAGATATATGACTTGTAGTAAGCTGGTCCTAATTCTTATAAAAGTGGTTTTGTGCGATACGTGATTCATAGAATGGCGTATCGAAAAGTTCATCGTCCGAGATTGAAGAAATAATCTTTTTCAATCTTGACGACAATTAAAATTAATTTTGGTTGTTTGTCGCGCGCGCAGACTTTAGTATATTTTCTTCTCAACTTATATTACTTCATTTGTACAAGCCGGGTATTAATAGTGTTGTAATTCAAATTCATGTAAAGTGTTTGCAAATTCCTAATAAATTACTTCGTAACAATTGAGCGATGTTTTTTTTATCCCTACTTGTTATGCCTCGACTGATCATTCTAACTGCGGTTGGTGGTAATGACTTTCATCAGTGGGGATTTATTCTTTGGGTATAACATCGTGAACAAATTAAAAAATTGTGACAATGAATGAGATTCGCTCAAAAATAAATTACGAGTAATGTCAATGGATGTATGTGATGTCTTGAATTCACTCCCACGCATCCTCTCCTGAAAACGGACGTAGCGAGAGTGATTAGCTGACCACTACTCATATCCTAGTCTTATCATTTTATCCCTAATCCCTTTGAAAAAGAGAAGCTGAGGAACACTAATACAGTAGAAAGAAATCTGTTGAGAATCTCCATTAGGAAGCCTAACGCTCAACATTAAAAAAGGACATTGATTTTAAAAAAGTTTAGCTGACTAAAAAGCCAGTTTATTTTAATAGTCCAAACCAAAATCACCGTTTTATCTAATATTACTCTTCGACACCTTAGATATCGACTGTGGAAAGGAAAAAAGACGTAACCCACATATATCAAATTTTACAGGAGGTGCTAAAAACGTGTTTTGATGATATTGTGACATATGCAAATTATGAATTATACACAACCTTGAAGTGCATAGAGACTCCTAAACTGGTGTTTAATTGAAATAATCTAATATTAATTAAAGAAGTTGTCTAGGAAAAACCTTTATTTCAGTCTTTTTTTTTGGTTTTAATTATTTACAAGGTCACCTTTTTTAAACCTATTATAATATAAGCTAAATTTGGATACTAATTCGGTATTTGCAGCTTGCATCCTTTTGATAGAACGTGTATCAAATTTGATACATTGTGATTATCGAAAAAAACCTGTTTTGAAAAAACTGTGGGTGACGTCCTTTTTCCTTTCCACAGTCGATATATATTTGACTATCCACTTTGAAAACAAAAACTAAAACTAATTGATGTGTTTAGTAATTTTGAGACTTTATTTGCCGTAGCTTTTAGGCGTCAAAGCTCTCACGATTTTCGTAATTTTGACGGTCTTATAAAATGGTGAGCAAATAATGTAAAAGCGCAAAAATAAGGCCATCATTATGCGCGTCGCGTGCAGTTGAAAGGCTAAAGAGGTGCATTACAGGCTGTCGAGGCTCGCTGTGGGGTCTTAAGGACCTCCCCCGTTGATGGGAGCGATTTTCAACGCTTGTCAATAATTATTTACAATCTATATACTATAACTTTATTACTGTTTACCTCTTATATCGTTAAACCTTGAAATCTTCTACTAAATCTAATATATAAAAATGAATGCTTGTTTAAGAGTTAAATAGAACAGGTGGTTTGCCACTGTTAAATTTATTTTCCAACGGCTTAATCCGTCCTAATTGATGTAACTCATTAATTAATCATTTCTTAATGTAAATGTCATTTGTGTTACCTTTATTATTTTTCTGTTTTTCTATCATCCCCGTCTTGCCTTCTATTTTTATTTGATTTTTATTATAATATATCAAAATAGTAAAATTAAAATCATTCGTACTTAAGCAAGCATTTGTGAATGTAGTCTGTCTGGATGTCTCTGAAAGAGGCGAAACACGTGTCACAGTTTGTAGCACAATGCGTGGAATATTATTTAATTATAAAGTTATTTTATATTAAATATTGAATGATTCAATTTTTTATTCAACACAATTTTCCACAAAGCATCGTCAATCCATTGAGAATACAATTACGAAATAATTATTGTTTTTTTTAACCGAAAATAGACTGAAACATTTGGAAAGCATGGCAAAATTTGAAAGCCATGTCATGGATCACGTAATGGTGCTCGAGTGCACCTACCGTTGGTGTTAATGGAGAGATGTGATGACTCTTCGCCCGAGCCAACTTCGGTGGAGCTCCGATAATTAACACACGCCCGTGGGAGTAGGTCACACCGGGTAAACGGGTCGCGGAGAACCAACGGTGCCCTACACTATTCACAAGAATCCTCATCAACATATCTGTGCAGGTCAAGTGGGTGTAGTTTTAAATTATAATATAATCATATTTTAATATATTAAAATGTTGTATAAATATATTTTTTGTTATAAATTTGTAATCGTCACGAACGTTTTCAACTTTGAGGTTACAATTTATGAAAATTATCGTCCTTTTTTTTAAATTTTATATTTTTCAAATTTGAATTCTCTGAATGCTGTACCATTCCATTAATCTTGTCGTTAACGACCCACGTTTCATCTTTCGGCATCTTCAGGTTATTTTCAAGTACACGAATGTATAATACTTGAACTGACGAGCAGCAAACAGTTTGCATCGTTTATATACAAACATATAAGTGAATCGCTCAGTATAATTATTGTTAACCTAATTGATATGACTTTGGAAGAATTTTTATTTAATTAGTTTTAATGAATTATGTGGTTGAATTATAATTATCGCGTTTATCTATGAATTATTAACAGATTTTAACATTAAATTGTTTTCCAAATTGTCAAAAATTAACATGCAAAAGTGGAAAATAAAATTTATTTATTATCCGATCTACAATTAATATTATCCCAGTACGGGCAGTTTTATAAATTGATTTTTCAATCGATTTATGAATTTCTGTTCAAAGGCATGGATGTATGTGATGTCTTGAATTCCCTCCTCCCACCCATCCTATCCTATGAACGGGGCGTATCGAGAGCGATTAGCTAACCACTAGTCCTGTCCTAGCCCTCTCCTTCTATTCCTACTTTCTTTGAAAAAGAGATGTTGAGCAACTGAGTAACAAGCAGTTCTCGTAGAAAAATTTCTGTTGAGATAAACTCCATTAGGAGTCCATATGCTCCATATTGGGAGCGGACATGGTATTTTTTTTATAAAAAAAACTTGTTTTGAAAAAACTGTGGGTTACGTCCTTTTTCCTTTACACAGTCGATATGTATTTGAAGAATAATGTGGCTTAGTAAAAAAAATAAAGGATCTGTCTAGGGGCCGCAAATATCCTAGAAACTTCACTGATCCTGCATCACATTTTCTTGTCCCTGTCTCTAATTAATATACTATATGTGGGTTTGTGCATCTTATCATGTGCATCTTATTATTTATTAAGATAACGCGAAAACAGTGCTTGAAACGCTAGAAACAAATAGCCGGGACAAAAACCGTTTCATAAACATCCTCGCCCGTTATCGTTTTGCGCCGATAAAAAGCTCTCAGTGGTCTGTATTTTTGCCCGATGAGCATTTCATTGCGATCGTAAAGCATACAACGCAAAGACAAACGATGACATCGCCCCAATAAACAACTCTCATGTGAAATCATATCCGATAGAGGTACTTGTTTGCACTACTTGAGACCGTTCCACCAGTATAAACTGCACTCAATATAGACTGACTACAACGATTGGTTGTTCTTACTAACATTATCATGTATCAATATTCTTACATTGTGTGTGTCTAACTCTAGCGGTGGGCTGCCAAAAAGTTGACAGCTTGATCAATCTCAATGTTACTTGTGGTGTTACGAGGAAGAAGTTGATTTTTTTATCACTCTTATACAATTTTGTTTTTCAATCCATGTCCGCTCCCAATGTGGAGCATATGGCCTCCTAATGGAGGTATCTCATCAGAAGTTTGTTACTCAGTCGCTCAACCTCTCTTTTTCCAAAGAGAGTAGGGTACATACATATGTATATATGTTAAAATGAAAAATTTGAAAAATTTCCTTGGAGTCGGAGTCGTTAATTATTTTAAAGCTAGAGTTGGAGTCGTCTTTTTTTACTCGGATCCACAGCCCTGGTTTTAACTAACAGTGTACAGGACTAGTGGTTGGCTAATCGCTATTGCTAAACCCAGTTATTAAAGGATCAGAAAGATGTGAAGCGAAAAAAATATGTGAATTGACATCACAAACACCCAGTCTTAGATTACAACCTAACCTAACCTAACCAACTGGACCGCAGCAGGCGACAGATACAATTATACAATTATACACAATAATTATTAAACCTGCCAAATGTTTCCATATATAAAAATATTATGTAAAGTTGTACCGTAAAATAATTAATATTAATAATTTAATATCAAAATTTACTTGCCTGCCTCAGATTGCAAGAGTGGAGTGCTGCTTGACGCAGTAAAAATATTTTATAATATATTGATTTCGTGCAATTTACGACAAAACAATACAAACAAACTTGTCCTCGAATTTCGTGTGGCTGCTAGTATCCTATAGCAGTGCTCCGCAACCTTTTCACACCTACGACACACCGAAATTCTTCCTAGAATTCCGCGGCACACCAAAATCAAAAATATATAGGTATTAAATTGATACACAAATTTTACAATAAATTTTCGTTTTTAATTTGAAAAGTACACATACATAAAACTATAATATATTTACTTTTATGAAATCTTAATAATTATTATAAAATAATAACTAATTAATGTTATACATACGCTTGTTTCAATGAACACAAAGGTTTTATATTTGGCTCGATATTTTACAGCACAACCCGATGTTCTTGGTCAAAATATTTTTCCATTATGTATTTGACCGCGGCACACCTGTATCTGGCTCACAGCACACCAGTGTGCCACGGCACACCGGTTGCGGAGCACTGTCCTATAGGGTGGGTTTCTATAGCGTGGTCCAGAGATCGGCGCTATAGAAAGATTGACTGAATTCCTAAATTAATGAGTATTTTTTAGGCAACCAATTAAAATAATTTTCTTTTTTTACTGTCCCACATCACTTGACTTGTTTTGATACGATATTCGCTGACGACATTCCTCATAGTTTCTACAAAACCTCCCCTATTTCACTCAGCAAAACAGCATCATCTGAAAAGAAAGATAAGATAAATGTGTTAATTACAACTTAAAATCATGATTGTTTTGTAGAATAAATAGAAAATAATATTTAAGCTCATGCTGAGTGCATTTTCGTTTATTCCAGTTAGGTCACGTGACGTGTACATGAAGGATGATTCGTTTAATTAATAAATTCGGTATCAAAAAAACGCGCCGCCGCATTGTAGTGCGCAGTGCGCAATGCGCAGGTAAGCCCTCATCAGTGCGTATGAAATATTGTTTATTGATCACCTTTGCTATGCGAATATGCTAAAGTCGGGCGCACAAAACATGAGCTACGTAAATCTTTCATGCATTATATTTTTTCAATATTTTTTACGAGAAAAATAATTGACTGTCAGTATGTTATTTAAAAGCGAATTTGATTTTATATATTTACTAGCCGGTTACCGGCAAGCGTTGCAATGCCACTCAAAGAGAGAAAGTGATTGTGTTTATTTAAGTGCATGTCTTCTTTTTCTGTCTGTTTGACATTTGCTGCCAATTGTTTATGGTAGCAAACACGCGCCACCTACTGGTGTTTAATTCCCTCAAGTTGCATTAATGATATGGCAGACATACAAACATTGATTTTTATATATAAGACCCACTGTAAGTTAATTTTATTATGCCTATAACATTCCCGGAAGTGCAAATAAAAGTTTGTGAAAGTTTTGTTGCAATCGGATCAGACGTTTGGCAGCCCATAGAGTACGAACAAACAAACATTCAGTTTTATATATTAGATAATATATGTGTAGATCAGCTATACTCATCCCGCGGCCCAAAACAATCGAAGTCACCAATCGCTTTTTTAAACATCTGATATGGTTTTCAAACGTAACGTTTCACGTAAACGAATCAATATTTTTGATACATTTGAACAGTTTTTAAATTGATTTTTGGATTTTTGTTTGAAGGCAATAGACATCTGTGTTCCCCCCCCCCGCGCTGACATAGCAAAAGCGATACGCTAACCCAAAGGTGGGGAACCTTTTCATTTCTAAAGGCCACACTCATTTATCTGATTCGACATAAAACCGAAGTAAAGAAAACGTTGACACCCTATCCCTTTTTTTCGACTGTCAAACATATAATAGGTTGATAACGCTCTTTTTCCAAACGCTTGCGAATAATTTTTTGATCAAAATGAATATTTTATCAAGTTAAAAGGCCGCAGGTCCCCCCCCCCACTGCGCTAATCACTAGTCCTGTTTTAGCTCTACCCGTATATTTCAACTACCTCAAAAATAAATTTTGAGCAGCTGAGTAATAATATAATAATACCAAGTTATCGTAGAAAAACAACTGATGAGAAAAAATCAATTAGTAGAGGACAAGGTAAAAACAATCAAAAACTTTATGTACAAGAATGTACATTTAAAACATTAACGCAGCGTTTCTTAAATGATGGGTCACAACCCGGTACCGGGTCGCAGAAAACAAAATACCGGGTCACCAATTTCCTAAAATAAATCTGTATATTTACTGTATAATTTCGTAAAATCTCTCATTAATAAATTATTGGTATATTTTATTTCTATATAGGTTTATCAGAGTAAACTATTATGTATTATAACATATAAAGACTGCATGGACATAAATATACTGTTTTATTTTACCTATAGGCCGGTAATAACAAATTTAGTGGATCACGAAGGAGAAATATTAAAATAAACGGGTCCCAAGGGAAAAAGTTTGGAAAACGCTGCGTTGACGTTTTCTTTTTATTTTTAAAAGTACATCAACTATTAGGGATTGATGTACAAATTAAATTCACCTGTAAATACTACAGCAATGAAATATGATCTCAGATAAATTATAGTGGATCATTTTATAGTCCAATCCAAGAGAAGTAAGGCAATGCTTTATAATATGTTGCAATTCTTATGTCAAACGACAAAATAAAATTGATTTACGGTTATGTAATTCGGCTACAAGTGATTTGTAAATTATAACATTCACAAAATGGAAAGAATTTATCGTGATTTATATAGATTTTGTAAATGACTTATCTTTTTTCAGAAATACCCCAATAGTATTGGTGTTTTGTTGACTTGAACATATTACTTTTTCACTTTTAGAGTGTTCACTGTCAATCAGTGGCGGCCGGTCAATGCGGCATTGGACCAATGCGCCCCTTGTATAAATAAATATTTTAAAACATTTTATTTTATTTTATTTTACACAATAAAAACATGAAGAATTTAAAATGAGTGACTAATTTTTAATATTTATTATAGACAATAAATACATGAAGAATTTAAAATGAGGGAATGGTATAAATGTTATGTTTGAATATTATTTCATGATATATAACCACCCTTGCATATACAAGGGGTGCATTGATCCAATTCCACATTGCCGGGCCGCCACTGCTGTCAATATTTCGTGAAAAGGCATTATACTAATAAAAAAACAATATTCCTTTGTACTTTATTCCACTTTATATAAAAGGTTAGGACCGGTTTTGCTCATTGCGAGCATTTTCAACTGATAAGATAAATAAAATATTAATAACCACTTGAAATTTATTAATCTCCAGTGATTTTTTAATTATATGTTAGAGGTGTTAAACATTTTGATTTTGTGTAATTATAGAATCACTTTTATTTGTAATTTATTTTCAATGTCAATTGTTGTTTACACTTTTTCAATTCAATTTATTTTTGTATAAATGACACTTAAATTATATTTTTATCAGTTGACAATGTTTCAATGAGCGAAACCAGTCCTGACCTTTTAAATTAAGTAGAATAAAGTACAAAGGAATATTGTGTTTTTATTAACATTACTTTTTATCATCTTAAAACTTACCCTCTTAAATCTAAAACCAAATACACTATGTAATAAAATTGCATTTAAATATAGTACAGTGTCTATGAATCAATCAATTATAATATCTACATCAGGGTTTCCCAAACATTTTCTGGAATGGAACACTTCGCAAGTCCGGAAAATACAACGGAACACTTTTTAAGATTTTTTAAACTGTGTTGCAGCGTATAAAACCATTCCAATTTTTTTCGGAACACCTATTCTGGCTCCGCGGAACACCAGTGTTCCGCGGAACATAGTTTGGAAAACAAATCTAGATAAAGAGCTCCCAATTGGTGGGATATTTCCGCCTCTAATATTTTAGAGTTCCAAGGGGCTTAAAATCCTCTAAAACAGCGGTCGGCAAATCTTTTGGGCTCACGGACCACTTAATCCACAATTTTAATCCAGCGGACCACTAACTGAATTTTTGTGTTAAATATAACATATAAAAATAAAAGTGATCGAATGCGTTTAAAAATGCACCAAGTTCATAAAATAATACCAGATTTTTCTGCAGGCCACCAAAATTATCTCGCGGACCACACTTTGCCGACCGCTGCTATAAAAGTATAATATTTGATGCAACACGACATGTATTTACATTAATTACTTTTCTTTAAATGACTTCACATGCACTTGGACGACATTTTTAATGACTTTTGGCAGTCAACCGACGATATATTGCAAGAGTTAAAAACAGTTTTTTCCAGTAAGTAATTTATTTTGAACTTTATTTTTGAACATTTTTAATCAGTTGAAAATGCCCACATGCTAAGTTAACACGCGTCTGATTCTGTAAAATTAATTTCATGATGTTGATTGACAGTTGCCATTTAAATTGACAGTTGGCGCCAATTAAAGTGTATTAATTCATCTACCTGCTTTCATACAGATGTTGTAAAAAATATTTTTTAACAATAATTAGGTTTATTTTGTAGATACAACGAAACTATACAAAAGCTTATTATTCCTATCAAATTATGTAATAATAAACAAAAAAATGGTTGGATCTTGGATCAATAAAAATATTGTAAAATTATCAATAAAACTATTTCTTCTAAGCAGCGTTACTATTGTTATTAACAATATAAATCTCTTTATTAAACTACCATGTTTTAATAGAATAATGGATTCATAATTATATTTGCCCTGGAACCTCTACTTTATCAAGTTCATAAAACTAATTAAAATAACCGTAGTTTGTATTCCACTTTAATTAATATATGCCGTTATCCTTTTTATAACGCATCGTGCTGTGGACGTTTTTCAAAACATAAATAAATTAATAAATACTTTGAATCATCGAGTTGCAAATACCATTCTGGACGATTTTTTATGAAAATGATCCTTAAACGGAATATTTTTCTTTAACTTTAATTCTATTTAGTAAGGTGGATGACAGCTTCAAATTGCATTATATATGATGAGGAAATCATTCCTAAAATTTGTGTAATTTGCAAAAACTTTTTTTTTACCATGTCCGCTCCCAATGTGTAGCATATGGACTCCTAATGGATCTTATCTCAAGAGAAGTGTATCTACGAGAACTGCTTGTTACTCAGTTGCTCAACACTCTTTTTCCAAAGAGTGTAGAAATATAAGGAAAGGGCTAGGACAGGACTAGTTGTTAGCTAATCACTCTCGATACGCCCCGATAATTCAAGACATCACATACATCCATGCCTTTGAACATAAATTCGTAAATCGATTTTAAAAATAAATATATAAAACTGCCCGTACTGGGATTCGAACCCGTGACCTCCGTAGCAGTAGCCAACGACGTTGACCACTCGACCACACAGGCGGCAAAAACTACTCGTTTTAAAAACATTTAAATTTTGATACACATTATCTGCATACAAATTAAAAGGTTATATCACATTTGCAAACACATATAAACACAATGTCAAAAAATAGTACATTTAATGTTAATAATGCATGCAGAGCGACTGCTGTGGCCCAGTTGGTTAGAGCCTGCTCTACCGATCACGCATGTCTGGGTTCGATTCCCGGTAAGATCACAGTGAATTTGAGAATTATTCACTTCAAAGTTATCATCGAAGACTGGGTGTTTGTGATGTCAATTCACATTATTTCCTCTACTCCCGTCTTTCTGATCCTTTAATAATTGGGTGTAGCAATAGCGAATAGTTAACCACTAGTCCTGTTCTAGCCTTATTCTTCTTTCACTACTACTCACTTTGAAAAAAAAAAAGGTTGAGTGACTGAGTAACAAACATTTCTCGTAGAAAAAACTTCTGTTGAGATACTTTCGTTAGGAGGCTATATGCTCCACATTGGGAGCGGACATGGATAAAAAAGGTGCCGTAACTCACTTCGTGTCAAGTTTTTTTTTTCTGATCTATGTCAGTTTCCAATGTGGAAAAAGTTGCCGAAACGCCGTTCCATCTCCTTAAGGAAAAAAGCAGTAACTGAATATCAAACAGTTCTCGTATAAAATAATTCTCTTGAGATACCTCTATTTGGAGTCCATATGCCCCACATTGGGAGCGTACATGGATTAAAAAAAATGCATACAGAGCAGTCTTTCGTCATTTACTCAAAACCCGAAAAACCTTCCAGAGTGCTTTTTGCAACTCGACGATTCATTTATGTATATAGTACTATTTGGTTTCGCTATTGACCAAGCGTTGATCTCTTTTTCGCACAGTCGTGATCAAATTCAAAAATAAACTGAAATTCAAAAAAAGAATTCGAAACAAATCAAGCGTTGTTAATTTCCCGCGAAGTATTTATTTACTGCTGATGTTTGAATTGTTATATGAGTCACGCTAAAAGTCATTACACACATTATAAAGTTTAATTAATATTTTGAATCTGGTGTTGGTTTGATTGTCGGCAGTGGTGCGCGGCCAAACGCTAATATGGCGTGGCTTAGCGGTCGATTTATTAATGACTGGTAGCCGCATTATCTGGGACACGAGAATTACGTGTAAACTATTCAGAATGAACAGAGCGTGCCAGAAAGAAACACTCTTTATAGATAAACCAGCAATTTTACATTCCATTAAATTTTAAATCATTTCGTGAATTAACACTATTTTGCTTTATAGAGTAAAATATAAATACGAACCCTACACAAATTTAAATTCGGACCTGTTATTTCAGTGATCACCGTCGTTGACCTAGATCAGGGGTGAGGAACCTTTTCTTCTCTAAAGGCTGCATTAATTTTTCTGATTCGACTTAAGGCCGCAGTAAACATTGATTACGGAATCTTTGGCCGGAAATAGAAATTTACGGTCGAATTTACGAGTTTACATAAATTTATAGAATAACAGAAAACCGCACCAGAGTAGCCAAAAGGCCGCAGGTTCCCCACGCCTAACCTAGGTTAAAGTTAGAGGTGAGCTGGCAATACGCTAACAAGGGGTTTGCTTAATTTCGGCGTTCTGGAGAAGAAGTGAATCACTCCTATGCAATTATATGCAAACTAAATAAGAAATTGATTTGTTACTTAATACGTAAAAATATTTAATTTATTGTAAACTTGTCAATGTAAATGGCTAAAAGTTGACTACTGTGTATAATGAAGCTGTAGTAGATAATATATTCGTCAGAAATTGCAATTATATACAAATTTGATCTGAGAATATTGTTTTCTCTTAAATTAACAAGGGGTTCGCCGGCCTTAGTAAAATTTAACAAGGAGCTCGCGCGAGCCTCTCAGAGCCCCCTCTAGCCCACCCCTGTATAGTGTCCACGAGTTTTAATCCCAATAAGGATAGTTTCATAATTTAATAAATGGATTTATGTTCAAATTAAGGATTTTCTTTGACGTGTAATAAAAAGCGTGCCGTAAAAAGAGCTATTAGTTTACCACTAGTACAGAAATACATAGTTCTATTTTAACTTTTTCGAAAAAATAGAGACTTAAGATATAAACTGGTTAACAATCAATTTTCCTCAATAGTTATATCAGTATTACTGAAATCTGGATACCATTTCTTAGGTTGATTTTCTGTGTTTTCACTTTAAATCAGCGGTAAGCTGACAATAAGTTGACAAAAGATCAAATTTAGCTGCCTGTGTTGTTGAGTGGTCAACGTCGTTGGCTCCGGTTACGGAGGTTTCGGGTTCAAATCCCGGTACGGACAGTTTTATAAATTGAGTTTTCAATCGATTTATGAATTTCTGTTCGAAGGCATGGATGTATGTGATGTCTTGAATTCTCCCCTCCCACCAATCCTATCCTATGAACGGGGCGTATCGAGAGCGATTAGCCAACCACTAGTCCTGTCCTAGCTCTATCCTTCTATTCCTACTCTCTTTGGAAAAAGAGACGTTGAGCAACTGAGTAACAAGCAATTCTCGTAGAAACACATCTGTTGAGATAAACTCCATAAGGAGTCCATATGCTACACATGTCTATATTTGGGTGCAACATTTTTATCCCTTGTTCCTGATTGAACAAGTGCCTTTCCTAAATTAATTGAATAGCAAAAGTCCTTACATGACATTGAATACCAGAGTATCCGAACATAGCAGCCTTTAGATTGAAAAAAGACACGTCTACTTTGAACGATTCAAATTAAATAATTACGGTATTTCGATGAAAGCCTTATCGTATTACGATATCGACTATGAAAAGGAAAAAGGACATAACCCACAGTTTTTTCAAAACAGGTTTTTTTTTCGATAATCACAATGTATCAATCTTGATACACGTTCTATCGAAAGGATGCAAGCTGTAAATGCTGAATTAGTATCTAAATTTAGTTTTTAAGTTTGAAAAAGATGACCTTGTTAATAATTAAAACCACGAAAATAGACTGAAATAAAGGTTTTTCCTAGACAATTTCTTTCATTAATATTAGATATTGTCAATTCAACACCAGTTTAGAAGTCTCCGTGCACCAAGGTTGTGTATAATTCATAATTTGCATATGGCACAAAATCATCAAAACACGTTTTTTGAGCCTCCTGTAAAATTTGATATATGTGGGTAACGTCCTTTTTCCTTTCCACAGTCGATATGAAAAAAACGAATTTATTATTTGTATGATAACTGTTTATGATATCATTAAGGCTCTGTTGATGATGCGGTGTCGTTGACACTTTTTGGTCACTCTTTATGTGCTCACTTAAAACATCTATTAGTCGTGTCGGATGAAAAAAAATTCTCGAAACGATCATTTATCTTGATAAGGGCAACGGCCATTGGTCGGCCGTAAGTAGGGCGCCTCGTATTGGCAGACTTCGTTTTCAATTATTCAACCAATCGCCGTAGCATGCCGATAAGTATGTACCTGATTATCGGATTGCGTAATGTGACATTAACAATCGCTGTTGGAGACTATGCAATGATGATTATTCGAATATTTGACGTAAAAAACCAACTCTCTCGTTAAACATATGACTCACTACGAATATGTAAGATTAACTGAATTGTATTCGTAAATTCGTCGGGTCCGTAGTGTAGTGGTTAACGTCGTTGGCTTCCGTGAAGTGTCTCACAGGTTCGAATCCCTGTACAAACAATGTTTTTTCAATCGATTTCTATTCGATGGCATGGTTGTTTGCAATATTAGATATTGTCAATTAAACACCAGTTTAGAAGTCTCCGTGCACTTCAAGTTTGTGTATAATTCATAATTTGCATATGACCCAAAATCATCAAAATACGGTTTTTGCGCCTCCTGTAAAATTTGTGATGTGTGGGTTATGTCTTTTTTCCTTTCCACAGTCGTTATGATAATTGATAACTTTTGAAATGTTCGTGATAACTGAAACAAGCCCTGAAAATATATTTATCTACTATATTCAAAAATGAGAGGTTAAGTAACTGAGTAACAGTAATTCTCGTAGGAAAACTTTTGTTGAGATACCTCTATTGGGAGACCATGTGCTCAACATTGGGAGCGGACATGGATTAAAAAAAAGAAATTTCCATTATTGGGCGATATATTATTTCATTTGCGCCTCATTCTATGATTTTTTTACTTATCGTGTATTCTACCATTATGGGAATATCGACTTATGAAAGAAAACATAACACGGGTTGTTTTTACAAAAACTGATTAAAACAAATGTAAATATCACATCTCTGTTTTATTATATTTTAATCAGCTTATCGACTGTGAAGAGGAAAAAAGACGTAACCCACCACAGGTTTTTTGCGATAATCACAATTTATCAAACTTGATACACGTTCTATCAAAAAGATGTAAGCTGCAAATGTCGAATTGGTATCTAAATATAGCTTTTATGTTTGAAAAAGATGACCTTGTAGAAAATTAAAATCAATAAAAAATACCGAAATAATTTTTCCTAGACAACTTCTTTAATTATTATTAGATTATGTCAATTAAACACCAGCTTAGAAGTCTCCGTGCACTTCAAGGTTGTGTATAATTCATAATTTGTATATGACCCAACATCATCAAAATACGGTTTTTGCGCCTCCTGTAAAATATGTGATGTGTGGGTTACGTCCTTTTTCCTTTCCACAGTTGATATGATAATTGATAACTTTTCAAATGCTCGTGATAACTGACACAAGTCCTGAAAATATACTATACAATAATATGATTAAATTTAATGTCTGGGTGAAAATTTGGACGATTCAAATTTAATAATATGTTAAGATTGTTTTGTTAATTTAAAAACTTTCTACCAATTAGTGACAGTTAAAACCAAAAGAAAAATGATTCTTCAACGTGAATTCTTTTTAAGCTCGAGCCATTTTTTTCAGATAGATTCAATTATTTCTATAAATTAATCAAATACACGCTCAGTTCTTGTGGTAAATCTTTATTAGAAGACTCACTTAGCATATTACTTTCTTTGACTTGTTTCCCGTCATGGTGATGAAGTAATTTATCCTGGAGACGAAGGAATTTGAAGGGGAAATTTTTTATCGTTATAATTACATAGCTGTAGGATGAAGCTGCGGAATATTACGAAGCGATAATAGGGCTGGAGTTAAAATTATAAGCCACGCACTTAAAACACGTTGTTTGTTTTATTTTTTAACATCATGATTTTAAATTAAATATTTTTTCTATTACGAGTACTTACTTTATTTTCAAACAATATTTACTATGTCACTGGTAAGATTTATATTGGTTGCCGATAAAACGTGATAAAATAACATTGTGCAATGTAATGAAGAAGTCCGTGGCAAATTTCGAGAATTGAAATTTACGTGAAGTCTCTACAGTCACTAATGTATGAAAATTGTACTTATCCGTTACGATTAGGGTATCCAATCCCGAGATATCGGATCCCAAAATCCGGGATTACGACTGTACTAATCCCAGAATTTTGGGATTGAGAAAATGAAACACGGAAGAGCTTGTTCGAAAAATTCATGTTCGGAAGTTTCTTGTTCGGATTCTTCCGAACAAGAAACGTTCGTAGCCGACCGATTTAACCGTAGAACGAACTGTCTCGACTAAATTCTTTCCTTTCATTGTCTATATCAGGGTTTCCCAAACTTATTGGGGGATGAAACACTTGTCAAATCCGGAAATCTTGCCGGAACACAGCTTTTTTTTTAGGTCGGGTAATTCTTAATAGTAAAAAGTTAGTTATTAAACCACTTATTATGTATTGAATTATTATCTTTAAAACATATAACATAAAATATGTGTAAACAAAGTTCATAGTGATTAAAAATCTCCGCCTGTACCTAGATATTTGACGTTTTTAACATCACTGGAGATTTACTATCACTCGATTTTTGATACGAAGTAAAAGATGCTTAAATTTTTTGCAGCGTATGTTACCATTCCAAACCGGAACACCAGTGTTCCGCGTAACATAGTTTGGGAAACCCTGGTCTTTATAGATATTCTTTAGAATATATTATTGCTATACCAACATTCTGGCATGTTTTTATGAGTATAAACTGAAGCCACCATGCTCAGTTATGAATAAAAACGATTTGAAAATTTGTTGCTAAAATATATTGGTAAAGTTTATTGACTATTTTTTCCATTGTCTGATTCGGTTTACCTAACCCTTTGCACTCGAAGTTCAGCATCAATCAACAGTTTCTATGCAGGCATACATCCAGCACCAATTCTGTCTGAACTTAAGGCACTAAGGAGCCTATATCTCGTCTGTCAATAATCACACTTGTATGCAACTCGTTTCAATTAACATAGGCGATAGAAAGATGACGAGGCTCAAATAGGAGCACTGTTAATGCTGAACGATAAGCCGTTAATTGAGATATTGTATGTTCTTAACATTGAATTAATTAAGTAGTTAGAATTAATTCACGCGTCAAAATCTTCAAACAGATAATGATGGTTTGAAATTATGATATTAAAGCCAATTTAAAAATAGTTAATTACAAGTCAATTACGTCAGCTAAATATATTAATTTACTATTTTGTTTTTGAAATTGTACTGTTATTTATGAGAGCATTACATACAAACACGGTTAAAAAATGAAACTTGAATTTCATTTTGAAAAAAAAAATGTACATTTTTTACCATGTCCGCTCCCAATGTGGAGCATATGGACTCCTAATGGAGTTTATCTCATCAGATATGTTTCTACGAGAACTGCTTGTTACTCAGTTGTTCAACCTCTCTTTTTCCAAAGAGAGTAGGAATAGAAGGATAGGACTAGGACAGGACTAGTAGTTAGATAATCGCTCTCGATACGCCCCGTTCATAGGATAGGATGGGTGGGAGGGGGTTACTCAAGACATCACATACATCCATGCCTTCGAACAGAAATTCATAAATCGATTGAAAAATCAATTTATAAAACTGTCCGTACCGGGATTCGAACCCGGGACCTCCGTAACCGAAGCCAACGACGTTGACCACTCGATCACACAAGCGGCTGTATTTTTAGTCTTAAATTACTTTGGAATGATATTTTGTATGTTGTCAAGCCATGTTTGAGACTGATTTCTAAGAATAATTTCAAATTTTATTTTTATCTGCTAAATTACATTCATGATTCATGTTTCAACAACTTTGGAATTAGCCGGGTTTGTAATCTTATGTATCTGACACTAAAATAAATTTAATTTTAGACAGAAAAGGCAACAAAGACGCCCAGCGTATTATTTATTATTAATCACTATGAAAACCCTTTAAATTTTTACATAAAAACAAACTATTTATAAAGTAAATTAAACGGTATTTCAAAAAGCAGAAAGATAAAAAAAAGACACACAAAACAGTTATTTATTTATTTAATTAACATTGCACAAGGTTGACATATTATATATTTAAAACATTTACAATGAAGAAAAAAACATATAGTACAATTTAATATTAAAAGCAGTAGAAAAAAATGGCAAGGAAGTCAACTGAGTAAGCTCCGACGAACTCTAATTTAATACATAAAAAATAGTATTCGTCGGAACTCACCCACGTCTACGTGGAATATGTCGACATCCGAAGCAATATTTGGGAGAACAAACAATTCATGTCCACGATTTATCAAAAAATAATCAGGAACATTTAGATTCACATTCTCAAGAATGGTGGAATTCTCATAATTGAACATAAATTTGTATTTATTAATTTTCTTAATTAGATAATGCAAAAAGTACTATTTTTAGAGCTTTTTTATGGACTTGAAAGATTAAATATGCTTTAAAATGAACCCCTAATTTCAAACTGATGAATATATGAAACATTCAAATTGTAATTGAATGTTAATGTTTATATTGACTTGATTAAAACGAATACCAAGAAAGAAATTTGTGTTGGACGTTGATTAATTTAAGTGAATTAATGTATACCATTGTTTTTCCCAATTTAGAGTATTGCAAAGTAACTAAAGAACCAATCCGAGTAAATCTTATATAAGTATTTTTGTGAGTAACGTAACCTTGAATGAAGGGTTAAGGAACTTCTCCTTCTGTGAGGAAGCATTAACCGGTAGTTAATAAGATTGGCGCTTTATATAATATGAATATTCCTGTATAATTATTTTTAGATAACACGTCTTGTTAACTCTAGTGAATTTAATCACGCGATAGATTTGACAGGTGATAATGATCAATTTAAATAATGCAGTGCGAACTTTATCAACGTGCAAATCACACGATCAAATAGCGATCGCCCTGTGCAATTTGATTGCATTTTTTTGATTGTTCAGAGTGCAAAAAACGTTAGGTAAATTATCGTTTTATTTGTTTTGCAATAAGGTGAGTTTTGATTGAAGTTTTGACAGACGTTTCATCAGTATGTTTGAATAATTGAAACATCGGTAAGTGAAATGATAATTGATTTTTTTTTATTATTATTTTAAAACAACATAACGCATGTATTGCAATTGAATTTATGTACATAACTAACGTTGCATTATAAACCAGAGGTGGCCATAGAAAACATACACTATAACAGCGCTTATATAATTTCTGCCGCCTGTGTGGTCGGGTGGTCAACGTCGTTGGCTACCGCTACGGAGGTCACGGGTTCGAATCCCAGTACGGGCAGTTTTATAAATTGATTTTTCAATCGATTTATGAATTTCTGTTCAAAGGCATGGATGTATGTGATGTCTTAAATTCCCCCCTCTCACCCATTCTATCATATAAACGGGGCGTATCGAGAGCGATTAGATAACCACTAGTCCTGTCCTAGCCCTTTCCTTCTATTCCTACTCTCTTTGGAAAAAGAGAGGTTGAGCAACTGAGTAACAAGCAGTTCTCGTAGAAACACTTCTGTTGAGATAAACTCCATTAAGAGTCCATATGCTCCACATTGGGAGCGGACATGGTAAAAAAAAAAAAAAAGGTTTTAAACATTTATTTTTGTATCATATAAAAACGCATTGCCAGCAAAATATGTTTCCATGTCGTATATCTTTAAATTTAATTATAAATTTTACCAAAAAGAGGTTGTCTCAAAAATAAATGCACCAGTCAAATGTTGTGTAGAATCACATCATTTTCTATTGTAATCGCTTCTATGTAGATACATATAAACGAAAGCACAATATTTTCAGTTATTTTGTTCAAATCCTTTGCTGAAACCTTAGTTTTATCAACCAAACTCCATCAATGAATTGCTAAAACATCCCCACCTTATTTATTTATCTTCATTGAATACAGAAATTGGACGACTTTGTTACAACCAGCTCTTGCTTTCGAGATGATTCAATACGATGCCGAGATCAAGCTTCATCATTTCTCAAAAATATCAGGACATATAGCTGCGCTTTCAAAATCAGCTATGTTTTTTTTATCAGAATATCGCTGTCTCAAAGCATGTTAAAATACAGTACAAATCACAATGTCTGTCCTCGACAAAATCGACATATTTTTATTTTATTTTGCGGGTGCCATGAATTATTATATTTTTTGATGCAACAATCCGATTTCGTGAATATATTACCATATACTAAATGATGATAGGTAAGAATAATTATTGAAAAGCTTATAGTAGACTTAATGACAGTTTTAAAGATAACCATTAAGCAGCGATGGACTGCCAAAATGTTAACAAGGGACTCGGTTAACCTGAAAGATATTCGCGGTGCTATATTTTTGTATCACTCTTGTAGGATGATTCACAATAATTATGAAATCAATCGAATGTTACTTGATATGATTTTATTGTGTAAAAATATACTGCTTCATAAATTAAAAAAAACTCATTCTTTTAGTACGCACCCGAAATATATTTATTTTACGCGGAAATTTCCAAATGCAACTAAGTCTTTTATTTCATATTACATATAAACCATCTACAGCAATTACTGTTGGTCTGAGAATATCTTTTTCACTTTAACAAGGTGCTCGCCAACTTAACTCAAATTTAACAAAGGGATCGCGCGAGTCTCTCCCAGTCACCCCTGCCCCGAAGAGAATTACAAACTAAAAATCATATATTCCTCATTTGCTATATAAACACGAATTTTTATATTAAATAATTGATAATAAGATTGTCCGATTGTTTAAGCACAGCTGTAGATTGTGTTGTATTTTAAAATGTGTTATTAAATATATTTTTTTAGAATCATTTTAGTTTGTTTTAAATATCAAATATTATAGTGCCATAACGAGTCAAGTTCACAGGTCTAACACCAAACATCAACCCAATCAACTTGCGTCTTTTAATCAAGCGGCGTAGCTTCACATCATACGAGTACGTTGTTATTAATTGTTTTACTAGCTAAAGCGAACATTTCTAGTAAGTGTATTGATTGGTAAACTTCACATACAATGCCGTCGCACGTACTCTGCAAAAGGTCAAAACTGTCATAATGAGACAGGAACACGGCAATCTGTGTTTAACAAATTACCAATTACTGTGGGTCAAACTCTTTCTCTAACAATGGTTACCTAATCTTAATGATTGCTGTCTTGTTTTGATTTTGATAGAGAATTTTTACGTAACGTATTAAATGATTATTTTTTTATTACAGAGTGATTATCGGTAAAATAACAGCTAATTGGTACACATCCAACGTTCCCTCTAATACAAGAGGTTAGCTGCGTGGAATTTTCAAAGGCTGCGCGGACCGATCAAATATTGATTGAACAACTGTCTTGTAGTGCGCGCCAACCAGGAATGAGTGCGCGGGAGCTTCCCAACTGCTGCGCGACTGCGCACGCTCGCAGCTTTGAAGGAAAGTTGACAACGTTGTGACTCACATCTCAATAAATGATAACATAATGATGACTCTTCGACCTTTGCGCGCGGTACTCTACCCATACATAGCAAATTTTATGATTTTGGGCCATATTCAAATTATGAAATATCCACAACCTTGAAAGTGCACGGAGACTTCTAAACTGGTGTTAAATTGACATAATCTAATATTAATTTAAGAAATTGTCTGGGAAAAACCTTCATTTCAGTCTTTTTTCTTGGTTTTAATATTTTACAAGGTTACCTTTTTCAAACTTAAACGCTAAATTTTGATACTTATTCGGCATTTGCAGCTTATATTCTTTTGATAGCACGTGTATCAAGTTTGATACATTGTGATTATCGAAAAAAAACTGTTTTGAAAAAACTGTGGATTACTTTCTTTTTCCTTTCCACAGTCGAAATGGTATTTAATATTTATTTAAATGCTCAGTATTGTATAGAATAGTCAGTATTTATACTAATTTTATTAATTTTAACCTAAAGGCCTGATTTATGTGGACAACTGAAACCAAATCACACTTTTACTATCACGGCTATTAACAAAATACAAAAGAAAAAATAACGTTTGTAAGTTTATTTTTTGACCAAAAATAATATTTATACTGACCAGCCGCTTAATAAAATACTGGCACTATTCAAAAACTGACCAATTAAAAGGTAAGTCAATTTGTGTTTTAGCCGGGAACAAATTTAATCTTCATGGTAAAATATTTATCATACAAAGATCCATAAAAAAAACACCTAAGCAGTATCTCGACGAGAGAGGTTAAACTTTTGTAATTAAAAAATAAGAACACGTTTCAATCAATTAGGGCACAAAGGGCTAAAATCTCACAAATCATTCAATGGGTCGGCATTCACGACTATGTAACGCTACCGATAACCAACCAATCATAAACCAGCACAGTTGAGTTACTTTACGATCAAAATTAACAACTTTGTAATCCGACCAAAATGGTCAGTTAAATTTTTGTTTTAGAAAATAATTTAAACACAGTAGCTGCCATTAGTTTTGTAAATATAGACCATTACTGAGTACATTTTTTTGATTACGAAATTTTCCAATATCTCTCAGTGAGTAAGCATTTTTAACTGATTGATAAAATTTCAAATTGTCTCTCGTACTTCCCATGCTCTTACTATACAAATCCACGATAAATGTTGAATAGATGTGGAATTTGTACCAAAGAGTGTATTTTTTTGTATATCACTTACAGGGATGGGCTGGAGGGGGCTTGATAAATTTTGGCGCGGCCGCCGAGCCCCTTGTTATAAGAAAATCATTCGTCTTAGATCAAATCATCACATAACTGCAATTTCTGTAGATGGTTAAATTTGAAAATTAGTTGTCCCTTCATTTTTTCATTCAGCGTTGTAGGCTTCCGTGTCGGACCTCACGGGTTCGAGTTCCAGTAGGAAACAGCATTTTTTTCTATCGATTTATCTATTTCCTGTTCGAAGGCATGGGTGTTTGTGATGTCTTAAGATTGCCTCCCACTCTTCCGATCCTTCAATTCAACTGGGCGCTACTATTAGTTAATCACAAGTCCTGTCTTATACTTATCATTCTATTCTATCTAGGTTGAGCGACTAAGTAACAAGCAGTTCTCGTAGAAAAATAACTTTTATTAAGATACCTTCATTAGGAGACCATATGCTCGACATTGAGAGCGGACACGAATAAAAAAATGGATACCATTTACCGAGCCCTTTGTTAAGATATTGGCAGCCCGCCGCTGATCACTTATATGTTATATTTACATTTTTCTTAAAGCTTAAAGCAGACAATGGCTCAAATACATATTTCCCAAGTGAAATCTTTAAATGCTTTTTAATACTTACTACTAATTAATATTTAATTTAATTAATATAATATCTTTCGCGCACAAATGAACAGCCGATGAATTCGACGGTGAAGTCAACTTTAGAAATAAGAAAACAAATCCGTGTCAGAAATAGTAACACAACCAGTAGAATTACGAAGTAACCAATTGATTTTATTATAATATCTTCATATTGAAAATTAACGAAGTGTTTTTATTAGGAAAAAATAATTAATGCTATTATTCAGACAACTATTTTTAAATAAACTATTATTTGATAAACCACCAAAATCCATGTCAAAATGCATAATCAAATAAAACTGTTTCATTTCATAGTCATTAATTAATAATCTATATATTGTATTATAAACCTTTTTACTAAGCTCATTAAAAAAAATGTTCACCCCTTAAATGGAGCAAACCTTAATCATAAACTTGTAGAATGAGATATACATATCGACTGTGGAAAGGAAAAAGGACGTAACCCACACATCACAAATTTTACAGGAGGCGCAAAAAGCGTGTTTTGATGATTTTGGGCCATATGCAAACTATAATTAATACACAACCTTGAAGTGCACAGAGACTTCTAAACTGGTGTTAAATTGACACAATCTAATATTAACTAAAGAAATTGTCTAGGAAAAACCTTTATTTCAGTCTTTTTTCTTGGTTTTAATTTTTTACAAGGTCATCTTTTTCAATCTTAAAAGCTAAATTTAGATACTTATTCGGCATTTGCAGCTTGCATCCTTTTGATATGACGTTTATCAAGTTTGATATATTGTGATTATCGAAAAAAAGCTGTTTTGAAAAAACTGTGTGTTGCATCCTTAAGTCGATATGCTATTTCTGAGGCCCACAAGATTCGGAGGCCCCAAACGCGCGCCTCTTTCGCTTACAGAATAATCCGCCACTGTTTGTTTTTATTAAAACTTAATTTGAAAGCCGTTAATAAAAACGTAAACGTCCAATTTTAAAGCTGTACCCATTTGTGCAATCAGTTTAATATAATTGAATTTAATACATATTAAAAAAAAATACTCGGTAATTAAGTCTTGACTTATGCATACTTTGCCCCTCATTATCCATCTTTTCCAAGCGAACTTCGGTAGGCGGCGCTATTACGACAAAATGATAGATGTCTGAGTCATCTCTCCCGGATCTTTGTATAGAATATTAGTGGCGTCTGTGCACATATTGACTTGTGATAACGCTTCGAAACGTCCAGTGGCCGGCCTCTTTGTCCAAATTTTAATCAGGGTCCAACAGCGGCAGAAGGGCAAAGACGCCGGCCCGAGAGCCGACAAATTGACAGAGAAGCCTTCGCCTCGCGCTGCCCGCAATTAGTGCAGCCGTCGGAAACTTTCCAAGAGGTATAAATAAATATAAGCCTAACAGTTAAATATATGCACGTCGACTGTGGAAAGGAAAAAAACGAAACCCACAGTTTTTTCAAAACAGCTTTTTTCGATAATCACAATCTATACAACTTAATACACATTCCATCAAAAGAACGTAAGCTGAAAATACCAAATTAGTATCAAAATTAAGCTTTAAAAAAGAAGGACACGTGGAAATTGTGATCAAGAAAAAAGACAGAAAAAAAGGTTTTTTTTTTAATTTAAAATTTGTTATGTGTGGATTACGTCTTTTTTCCTTTCCACAGTCGTATTCTTCTATTAATAATAACATGTTGAATGAAGATAATGATGGTTTTCTTTTTTTAATGTACAAAGCAAACTTTGCGCTGTGCGCACAACAAACATTCCTTTTTTTCTCGTGTTACGAGGTGGAACGGCGTTCCTGTACCTTTTGTCATGGAATTTTTAATGTTTCATATCAATAGTCGCAACATTTTATTTTTCATTTTCTTCGTAAACTTTAAGTGAGAGCGATTAGTCATTCAGAAAAAAATAGGATTGAAATAGTGGGATTTTTAGACATCACAAACATTCATGCCTTCGAACAGAAATCGATGAGTCTTCCTTGTTATTCTTACCCGTAAGGTTCGGCATGTAAACCATTGACTTTGACCACTGTGCCATGAACCTGGAGGTCCTCTACCGTTTATAACCTGCGATGATCAATTGGTAAGACACGCGTATTTGTAAAAGTATAATCAGTGTTAAACCCTTTCGAGTCGTAAATGGGAGTTTTGTTGTGCACCTCTGAATTAGTAGAGTAACCAAGACAAAAACGCCGCAAGTACGTACCACTCCACCACTAATCATGCATGTCAATAGCTGAGCGATAGACGAGACTCGGGTGTATGAAAAGCTAATTGATTTTATACAATTCCAATCTTACAATTATGCGGTATTTATTCTCAAATTCGATACGCACGCAAGAAGGTGATGGATCTTGTTTGAGTGATAGAATGATTATAATGCTTCGTAACAATGTTAATCTTGGATAAGTGATGATTTTTTTGATCATTAGATTCAAGTGGCTGGTCTAGGGTAGGTAAGGCAGAAGGTAGGCGGTAAGAATAGTGCAGTTCCTACCTCTAAAATTATTGATAAATTAATACGTTTTTATATCACGTCTGTTTTTCACTAATATTGGTTATAATTTAATTGCATAACCTTTCTTTACTAAAAGAGTACGATAAAAATGCTATCTTCCATCTCTATCAGATAAAAGGTGAGTAGAAAATAATATTAATTAAAATCATTCACAGCAACAATGTATGAAAAGTATCAATTCAGGGATTCAAACACGTGAGTTGGATGGTTGACAGGAACAACATATGTGTAACTCCATTAATGTAATTGTATCAATTAAAAATTAGATTACGGTATTAATTCATTCGTAAAAAAGGGCTTAACAGACAAACGACCCAAGCCCATTCGCAGAGTTTTAAGTACATTTATTTTTAAGTAAGCATATGTTACTAACTCCAAATAACATATTTTTTGGTGAATATAAAAAAAAACTATACATAAACTCGGCGCCTGCTGTGGCACAGTTGGTTAGAGCTTGCTCTACCGATCACGCAGGTCTGGGTTCGATTCCCGGTCAGATCATAGTGAATTTGAAAATAATTCAATTTAAAGATGTGATCGAAGACTGGGTGTTTGTGATGTCAATTAACATCATTTCCTCTCCTCTCATCCTTCTGATCCTTTAATAACTGGGTGTAGCAATAACGATTAGCCAACCACTAGTCCTGTTCTAGCCTTATCCTTCTTTCCCTACTGCTCACTTTGAAAAAAGTGAGGTTGAGCGACTGTGTAACAAACAGTTCTTGTAGAAAAAACTTCTGTTGAGATACCTCCATTAGGAGGACATATGCTTTACATTGGGAGCGGACATGGATTAAAAAACTATATTAAATACGTTAAAGAGCTCGCTTAACCTCTAAGCAATTCTCGATGTTCTGGGGAAGGAGCGAATATTTGTATCACTCCTATATTAACCTTCCCCTTACCGTGCTAAAAAATCCCTTCGCAGATCATGCAGTAACACTCTGTTACTGTGTAGAATTTGTCATATAAACGCATTTCTAAAGCAAAATGACAATTTCAAAAAATGACATATGGTTCAACATAGTGTATAGTTCTTGTTTTGTGTCATAATTTGTGGCTAGAACTTGAAAAACTTATATAAATCATGCATAATTGTCGAAAGCGGCAAGAATCAAAATTCTGTGCAACAGCTAGTAGACGGGACTTGTCTCGATCACGCTTGAAACGATACAGTCATACCCAAAGCGTCACGCAACTAATAATCCTTGCCGGCCGGCAAGCGGTTGGTAGAAGGGATAAGGAAAGAATCAATCACACGCGTAAATACGTTATCTAAGTAAAACAATTTACTATATTAAAAAATATAATAAACATTTTTGATACATTATATGTGTTTGGAAACTTGCAAAGAAAATAAATCTTTTTGACAAACATATTTAAAATTATTACGAAAAACCTAAAATTCAGCGGTTTATACGTAAATTAATTTACGTTACGGACCGAACGGACCGTAAATGACACCGATTGAAAAAAGAAAAAAATATATCGGTACTATCAGTGAGTTTGTACACACCTCTATCAAATAAACACAGTCACATAATATTGAGCGAAAAAATCGTTCAACATATTTATGTTTCGAAACATTAAAGCCATAGTTAATAAATTAGGAGTCCATCCATTAGGAGTCCATCCATCCATTAGGAGTCCATATGCTCCATATTGGGAGCGAATATGGAAAAAAATAATTAATGTTATGTAATTAATAATTTTGTCGCTTGTGTGGTCGAGTGGTCAACGTTGTTGGCTTCGATTACGTAAGGCATGGGTTCGAATCCCAGTACGGAAAGTTTTATAAATTTGATTTTTCAATCGATTTATGAATTTCTGTTCGAAGGCATGGATGTATGTGATGTCTTGAATTCCCCCCTCCCACTAATCCTATCTTATGAACGGGGCATACCGAAAGCGATTAGCTTACCACTAGTCCTGTCCTAGCCCTATCCATCTATTCCAACTCTCTTTGCATAAAGAGAGGTTGAGCAACTGAGTAACAAGCAGTTCTCGTAGAAGCACTTCTGTTGAGATAAACTCCATTAGGAGTCCATATGCTCCACATTGGGAGCGGACATGGTAAAATATATATATATATATATCAGTTTAATTTATTAACTATGGCTTTAGTGTTTCGAAACACTAGAGTCGTATTTAATAAGTGTCATATTATAATTGTAATTTTAATAAGGATGTTAAAGTGAATAACATGATGCATTGTGTATCTCTTCGGAGCCAGTATATATAGCTGAGAAAAATGTAAGTTTAATCATAGTTCTGACGATGGCGAAAGCCGAAATAGCTATCAACTCATAAATATAAAAAAAAACTGTAGAACTAAATATGTTGCTGTTTTTACTCTATTATAATGGAGTCCTACCAAGTAAATGCAAAGCCAATAAATTAATATAACAAAGTAAATTTTGCGAAGTTAGTTAACGCAAAACAAGTCATGGAATGCGGTTACGGAAATACTCACGTCTTGACTCTAGAATGTTATGGCGCGCTGGGCTCATAAACATCAAGGTATAATATAACATTGTTCAATCACAATCGCATATTGTTTTTTCTGCGTTCTCTGTCTTACTCGTGGAATTCATCTAATTGTTTCGCTCGGCAAAACGAAAGTGTTGGTTACTCTTACATATTGATATTTATATATGTCTATCTCATGCTCGATAATTTTATATTTTTCAATGAGAAAGTCGACGAGACTTTCAAATTATGTATAATTATACAAAGAAGACGTTGAATGTATACTTTTTAAAAAAATTATTCATATGTAAAACTATTTTATTTACAAATAGAAAAAAAAACATATTTTTTTGAGACCTATAACACGGGTATTTTAAAGGTGTAAAGGCCGATATCCACTGTTGTTACTGCATGGGTACGGAAGAGTTAATAAACAAATAAACAATCGATTGTTACTTAATACATTTATAATATGTAACAATATGTTGTTTATCTTAAACTTATCAATCTAAATGGCTGAAAATGTACTACTGTGTATACTAAAGCTGTCGTAGATAACATACAAGTCAGAAATTGCAGTTATGCACTAATTTGATCTGAGAATATTGTTTTCTCTTAAATTAACAAGAGGCTCGCCGGCCTTGGTCAAATTTATCAAGCAAGCCCTTCTGAGCCCCTCCAGCCCACCCCTGTGTATAATCTAGAATGCATAAAAGATTTTTAGCATTCCTTCTTATAAATCGGAAGCTTTTGAGAGATCTGTCAAGTTTATCAATCATATACAAATGACCAAAGCCACGAAGGACATTTAGTAAACAACAGAAAGCGTCTCAATGGCTCATAGGTTTCTATAAAACGTGATGTAAATGGAAAATCGACCAAGGCTATTTTTCCACTTGTAAAATAGTTATTAGAGAATTCAAAATGGCGAAAAATGTGGGTTGGGCCGATTGTCATTTGAGCCTCTCAAAATACGTTACTACAGTTTGTTTGAAAATGCTTCTCATGGAGGGAAACCACATGTTACAATTTGCCATACCACCGGTGGAATAACTTATCTATGTTATCAATTTTTATTTTTAAGAATGTATGTGTTGAAAAGAAAACACCTAGAACTAATTGAAGGTGTTGTATGAATAATGTTTTTTAATTTCATTGACAAGTATTAAGATTTAATTGACTCAGCTCGAATCCATTCTCAGCGAACTCTTTAGAATAAACTCAATAAACCAAAATTCCATTAAATAAAAAAAACATGAAGAGCTGACCGCTTTTATCACCACATTAAGAATAACATGCCCATTTAACGATTAAATAAAACTCAAAACGATACAAAACAACGCATATGATGTGAGTTGACACACGTAAAGTGAGCGATGATTCGGCTTTAAATTGAATTCAAAGATTTCTAATCAAATTTTAATCGTAAAGTGAAATTACGGCAGTCATGTACAATCTTTATCTTCTAGCGCAGTGTCTGCCAATCTTTTTTACTTCACGGCACACTGGTGAATGGGACTTGTACCGCGGCACACCAAATAAAAATGCTTAAAAAAGGAACTGTACCTTTAAAACAGAAAACGCGGAAAATTTATCGCGTTGATCACTATATATGAACGTGAAAAATATTTTTTTTAATGTGTAGATGTTGAATTTATTTAAAATTGAAGACAATTTAAATGAATGGGCATTATTTAAAATTAACATTTTAATGCTTCTTCCACCGCGGCACACTTAAGACTTCTTGCGGCAGTTTGGCAGACACTGTTCTAGCTGGACGCATTAAAACAAATTATAACAGTGTCGGGACTCAAATAAAAATGAATTTTAAAGTACGTTCAATCCTATTTTTAAATGAGGGATACGTTTCACGTAAAAAAGTGTGAGGGAAAGTAAATGGATGGTTTCATTACATTAGACTGTATTATTTCAAAACCCTGCAACAAGAAAATTAGGTAAACTTATTTACAAAAAATGTTTTACTAATAGAAATATTTAGTTATACATATCTGATGGTCAATGGATCATTGTTTTTGAATCCCTGCGGAAATAAAAATGAACGTGTTAGTAATTGGCTTAATACTGGCAATATGACAATGAAGTTGTGGATACAATCAGCCATTTTTGTGCTAATATTTGAGTCGGAAACATTACAATTTTCCAGTTTTTAAGCATTGATTTGGACAGTTATTGAAAATATATGATTGACGATAAGTAAGAATGAGACGATTATTCGTTTTAATTTTAATCGGATGGAACTAAAATATAAGAAAATTGTTTTTCTTTTACTCATCGTTAAACAATAATTTATAACGTATATTTTCCAGAGTATGAATAATATAACTAAGACTTGAGCGCCTTAGATTCAAAACCTACTTAACTCAAAAACTAAAATTGTTGGCAAAGTGCAAAAAAACTGCTGTGGGCTTTTTGGATTTGAGTAGGTTTAGACTAAACACGTTTTTATCAATGCGTTTTTGCTGTATTTAGAGAGGTTTTGAAAACGAAAATTTATTGATTGTGTAGATATTGAAATACAGAACATGAAGGTTCTCACTTGTTCACTGTTGTAGCTAAATGAGTCTAGCGATAAGGCAACGTTTTTAAATCAAATCTACTGGAATAACCTTTAAGTATTTTCATAAACAAAGTTGAACTCATTAATTCTTGGCGTTTCTGATTAAAATATCAGTTAACATCCTGCTATTTATAAGCTTAATCTAAACTTACTTTGTTAGTCACCAATATGAGACAATTATTCCGAAATTAATAACTCTAATCTACCGTCGACTACTAGCGATAGTAGATTGTGAGAGATGGTTTGTTTCCCAATTCTCTGGGGAGTCAACGATCTCACTTACTGTACAGAAGAGTTTTATGTGGCCAGGATGTTGCTAAGATGAGGAAATTATTTGAAAGGAATAGATATCAAAATTATTTTTATCTTTTTAGTACATTTAAATAAAAGATATTTTTGTTACAATTTATTTACTTTAAGGTACAGTATTAAGAAAAAAATCATAAGTGTTGAAGATATTGCAACGTTTGTATGTCACGTTTTGGCAGTGAAACTAGGAAGCGGGGTTTGTGTGAGATGCGCTCATTGGAATATCGGTCTACGTAACACGGCAATTTGTCAGCAAATTCATAGTGATTTTTTTAATCCATCCTTTTGGGATATCGACAAAAACATCTCTATTCAATGTATATATTCACACATTGAAAGATTAATGTACTATTTATTATAGACAATAAGTACATGAAGAATTAAAAATGAGTGAATGGTATAAATGTTGTATTTGAATATTATTTCATGAAATATAACCGCCCCTGCATATACAAGGGGTACATTGATCCAATGCCACATTGACCGGCCGCCACTGATTATAGGTCTTCCACTTTTTCGTCCATATAAAAGTCTAAAAACAGGTTCATGAAATAAAAATAATTAAATGTGTTATTTATATTATTATTGTTGGGTGTATGCCTAAACATATACATGTAAAAATTGTTCATGAGATCAAGCCTTTCGTATGTGTAGTGTAAGAATAATGAGATTCTGAAGTATGCACATACTCTTCACGCGTAACCAGACACCTATCAGCAGTCCATAAACATAATTAGGCATAATTACTTCTAAACGCATTGCGCTTAAATCAACGCTCCAAAGGTGTACTATTTGCGGTGTTTAGTTGTTAGCAATAGGAGACTGCCATTATCTATGTATAATCATATCAACACTAAAGATTTAATTATGGAGTTAAGAACAAAAAATATTGTATACAATATATTGTGATAAAAAAATAAAAGAATATTTTTGTGAACATGCAAACATTTTTATTTATTATTTTTTAAAACCTCATTATTACCTAGTTTTTATATGTTCATCGTCAATTCTTGGTGGAATAACATTATATTAAATTCTAATGGAAATAATTTAAACGGTATGCTTGTTGGTGTACCGCCTGCCTTATTTAAAATTATTCTATTAAAATTACTATTTATGTCGTCTAAAATTGTCCATTTAAGAACGAATTTAGCATCACGAAAATGACTCTCTTTGTTTAAATTTTTTGTGTACTGTATGTGTGTATGTATGTAAGCGCATGTGTGTGTAAATGTACGGATATAGTATGGAGGAAGCATATGTAGTGTGATTTGCATCATAGTGCATATGGAGTTCCCGTGAACTTCTTATCTCTGTAGTGATCGCGCCCTTCGGTTTGCAAACGATGGTATGGGGATGCAATTTCAAAAAAATTATCGATGAAGGAGACTGAAAGAGTCTTGACGCTGGCGCGTCCTGGTACTTGAAGCTCCATAAATTTGATATCCAAAAAAAAAAATAACTTAAATAATTTTAAAAATATATATATTTATTCTTAACCCTTAATTTACAGTACCTAATAAAAAAATAATATTACTATCAATGTTTATATCTTACCCCCTCCCTGCGTTCAATTGAAAAAGGAAAATACCCCCAACCTTTCTTTTATAATTTAAAACACAATAATCAGATTTTGTTTGTTTATTTGTAACCTTCTGTCTGCGGATGCTTTTCAAAGAGTCGATGCACGAGTTTTAATTTTATATTTAAAATGAATTTTCACCCAAAAATTCTTTACTATTTTTTAAAAATTAAAACTACATATGTTTGTATATATATGTGCGAATATACAAATAAAATTATATTTTTACTTCGACAAATGTACTTTTCTTGTCTCTAATTAACATATTTTTCGATTATTCTTCGACTACCTTCATTTTCAATCAGTCCGAATAATTGAGTTCCTTTTGTATTTCATACGGTAAAAAACTATAAATTTCAATCAAGCTTGTCGTAGCATTATTGTTGTAAACAATCCTCGTTTTTTTTTATGCAACACGTTAGTTTTTCAATATCAGAATAAGTATTGCTATCTTTCATGACTCATCACCATCCATTATAATGCCTTGTATTCAAGTGAAAGCAGCTTCCTGTGTACATTTCATAAGTGATAATTCTTTTGAGACAAAACATTAAGCATTAGTATAGATATCATGCTCCGTTCCGTGCAGTGGGAGGATGACCAGCAGAGAAAGAAAAATCCGTACAATTGTATTGTCAAAATCAACAAAGGAACAAAATTAATGCGGATTAAGCACTACGCGCCCAACAAAGGTGTATTCTACTCGAACGCCCGCGTAAAAATGATAATATTGTACGGGTGTAGGGTAGGGTATCCAATCCCGGGATCCCGGATTCCAAAAACCCGGGATTGCAACAGTACTAATCCCAAGATTTCAAAAAGGTCCCACGCTGTTCGTTCATTTGGGTGAATCCCTAAATTCTTCTGATTTTGGATTCGAAGGCCCACGCTTGTAATTTTGGGAAATCCGTGCAAATTTCTGGGTTTTTGAAATTGATATGTAGGTTATCAAAAACATTTTATTTTTAAATCAAAAATTGTGCTGACACCATTATTTGAGCAAACACCTAAAAAATATTTTTTTGAATTTGAATAATACAAATGAACAACTTTCTCTGGAGATATTGAGATGAGAGACAAAATAACAAAGTGTCCAAGTGGGCTTAGCTAGTTAGACTTAGAAGAGATACACAATACATCCTCTCATCCACTTTAAAATACTAACTAATATTGCAAAATACAGTATTATGTTTAATAAATTAACTTTGGTGTCTGTTGGGACACCTTATTGCAATGGAGTTCTACCAATTAAATTAACAAAAATAAAGATATCAGTTTCTGTACCCTAGTTGTAAAAAAAAGTGCTTAATGTCTGAGACACACAGCTGTACACGATTAAAACTAAATGCTTTTTGTTCAAAGTTTGCACTCTACTAGTGCTGCTTCACGTTAGCGAACCATGGCACCTGACAATTGATTTTAGATGGATAATAAAGGTGAGGAGTTTGATTTCGCGAAGAACATTTATAAATTTTGAATATTTTTTTAATTAATTTATATTCCTTGATGAGTGTATAAAAGTGTACCTAAAAGCATGCCCTGTCGAGAATAAAGGTTAGTAAATGATGAGCTGTGTAGGAAATGAGCGATTAAATTGTCGACAAAAGCAGATTAAAGTGAATCAACAATGACTAATAACAATTTGAGGCGCCAGGTGGGCGTGATTGTATTATATATATATATATATTTTACGCCCGACTGCGTTATTTAAAAAAAAACAACTATTGTACTAAAACGTCTGAATAAATCAATTTACCTTTTCGCGTTTAAGTCCAAAATAATATCGTCAGAGGTTTATATAAAGGGTAGCAAAGATGGCCGAGAAATCCAAGTATTTTATAGACGACATTGCCGTTCGTTATTCGGAATATTATTTAGTT
This sequence comes from Himalopsyche anomala, assembly GCA_031772345.1. Taxonomy (NCBI): domain Eukaryota; kingdom Metazoa; phylum Arthropoda; class Insecta; order Trichoptera; family Rhyacophilidae; genus Himalopsyche; species Himalopsyche anomala. Next base: position 22,641,517 of record CM062837.1, on the reverse strand, counting down.
AATTTTTTTTTTTATCTTTACAGAACACAGTCTATATTTAATTAATTTAACCTATTTCTTCTCCCAACATGAAGCATACGGTCTTCGAACGCAGTGCTTCTCAACCTGGGGTTTGCAGGTTTTTCGTGGGGGTCCGCGAAAATATTCATTCTTTCAATATTCTCAGTGATAAAATATGTGAAATAAAAACTTTTCGGGCTGCGCAGATTATTAATTTCAGATTTAGGATTCCGCGGCATGAAAAATGTTGAGAAACCCTGTTCTATCGTATTGCTCTTAAAAGATTTTTTTTTAGAAGAGAGTGATCATAACTAGGGTTAGGAGTGAATGCTCTGTTTAAGATACGAAGTTAGCTGCGCGGACCAACTAAATATTAATTAAATAGTTGTCTTGAAGTGCGCGCCAACCCGGAATGACTGTGCGGAGGTCTTTAAATGTTATATTAAAATGAACTTCCACAAAGTTACCTCCGAAACCATCGAAAGTATTGTACCATGTCGCTCTTCGATTCTATTTTCGACGTTTTGGTACTCGAGTGTTAATCGAAACAGTTTTATGTAAATAACTTAAAAATAAAAAACTAACCTACGTTTTCCTATACAGTAAAACCCTCATTTACGCGAAAGTTGGGACCGCGTAATTGGGGGAATGAATCTCATACAAAAATTATGAGTAACATTTTTTTTCGCGAAAAATGCAAAACTGCCAAAACTAAGAGTTAATGAAAAAAAGCATATGTACGAAGTATTTAGTTACTAGTTGGTGAACAGCAGCAACGACAATAGAATGCGACCGCGCAATTAGGGATTTGCAGTGAATATTTCTTTTCGGCGCGTAATTCGAGGTGATGTAATTGGGGGTTCCACTGTATTTAAATTTTGACCGGTCTCTTTTAAAAAGTAAGTTCACTTCCCTGTTATATTGTAATTGAGTATCGATCGGTGCAATATTCGTGTTAACAATGTAACACGGAACAACGTTATAAAACTGTAACCACTCAAAAACACGTTGTTATTATAAATGAGACGACATCGTGAATTTAATCGTCACTTAAGTGTTCTCGAGTAAGCACCGGCTCAAGCGATTCTCATCGGTTCTCTTAATGCAGCGCCAGGCGACGTAATTGCGAATAATATGCAAGAATTTTAATTAAGAAATTATAATAAAAGAATAACGAATAACGTTTTATTGATGCAAAATGTGAAACGGATTGCGTTTCAGATTAAGCGAAAATTAATAAAACTACACGCTGTGTTCGCGACCGTGGTGTAATTAGTGTTATTATCGAGTTTGAAAGCGAGTTTTGTAATATATTTTTAATTATTTACTAATTTCAGTTGTGCATGAATGCTTGTGTACGCCAGAATTAGTTTATACAGTAAACTAACAACATATTTATTGGAAAAAGAGAGGTTGAGCAACTGAGTAACAAGCAGTTCTCATAGAAACACTTCTGTTGAGATAAACTCCATTAGGAGTCCATATGCTCCACATTGGGAGCGGAAATGGTTTAAAAATAAAACCAGCTTAAAAATAGTATATGTTTTAATATTTTACAGCTTAAGTCGATGTGGCATTTTCAATTTAAGAAACGTCATCAGTGAATTTTTGAGATGCGCTTTGTACAGTGACAGTGAAACGTCAAAGGGGCGGCTTGATGTCAAAACAAGACAAACGATCACCCGAAAATTGAAAACGATACGAGTAAATATTAATTTAATTTAATTATTTTTAACAGCATATTTTTTGACCGTGGAAATTGGCTGACTGTGAAAGTGGACATGTTTTTTTCACAACAACTTGCCCTAAAAACTCCGGCCAGGGAGTCCCAGGATTAATTATTTAAATACCATGTCGTTGATTTGATCAATTTAAATTTTTATTTCAGATATCATATCGCCTGCTGTGGCCCAGTTGGTTAGAGCTTGCTCTACCGATCACGCATTTATGGATTCGATTCCCAGTAAGTCACATTGAATTTGAGAATTATTCAATTCAAAATTGTGATCAAAGACTGGGTGTAAGTGACGACAGTTCACATTTTTTATTCTCCTCCCATCCTTGTGATCCTTTAATAACTGGGTGTAGCAATAGCGATTAGTTAACCACTAGTCCTTTTCGAGCCTTATCTTTCTTTCCCTTCTTTTTATTTGAAAAAAAGTGAGGTTGGGCGACTGAGTAACAAACAGTTTTCGTAGAAAAAAACTTCTGTTGAGATACCTCCATTAGGAGGCCATTTGATCCACATTGGAAACGGACATGGATAAAAAAGTGTACACTTTTAATTATTTTTTTCAATCACAGAATGTGTTATGAATGCTTAAAAAATGAAAAATAAAATGTTACAAAATAACAAAATTTCTCATTAATTTGAAAAAAAATTGAAAGTCATTTATTTGTAAAGAATATAAACAAAAGCTACTGCAGATGGCTGGGTACACAGAACCACGTTAACTACATAAATATGCTAGTAGGATTGGTGAAGCGTACTTTATAATTAACTAGCGAGTACCCGGCTTGCATTGAAACGCCACTCAAAGAAAAAAAAATGTTCTTGTTTTAATTAAATTGATTTTGTATACACAATATAGTATTGCATATAACTGCATAGAAGTGATAAAAAAGACTCACTGCTTCTTCGGAACACCGAGATTTGCTTTGATATAAAGCGTGCCCTATTATTACCGTATTGGAAGCCCACACGCTGAAACCTTTACAGGCGAACAAATCTCTAAAATTTGATCGCAATCGGATGAGCGGTATAGAAACGCATAAGGGACAAACACAAACAAACATTCATTTTTACATGTATTCTCATCGAAAGATGTCACCAACCAACTCTAAGTTGCACAGTTTATTTTATTACGGAAATTATGTCGCGTACATTATTGAACATGTCAGACAGTTAATTTTATGTTATCAAATTTATCCGTAGCATTTAATTACTTTTGAAGTCCCCCAGCGTTAATTAAAGACACCTTTAAAATGAGCGCCAGTCGTTTTAATCAGGTGACCAAATATACATATTCCGAATTTATCTGTATTTCCAGAATATTAAAACGGCTAAACTAAAAGTAAGCAATCTGAAATGAGTCACAGGCTCTCGCCCACGCAGAAATAAAATTGAATTTACTGTAACAGTATGCACGTGGATACGAACAGACGCGCTGACAAGCTTTTGAGCTTACGGCGAGAGCTTTTATCACCGCATTACACCGCTGTCTTGAGCGGAGCCTATTCAACAGCCTCGGATCACCCGCTGTGATTAGTGTACTCCCTTGCCTCCGCCAATTAGGAGACACTGAAGGCATAGCGAAACTTTTTTTGATTTGTGCGCCCTGTCATATCTTAACTGAAATTTTCGTTCATCGAATTTTCGTACAGCACCGTTGGTTAACAGATAATTATTTGTATTATATAATTGATATGGAAAAAATCTAATAAATCGATTGTGGAAAGGAAAAAGGACGTATAGTTTTTTCCTATAGTTTTTTCAACACAGATTTTCTTCGATAATCATAATATATACAACTTAATACACATTCTATCAAAAGGATGTAAGATGAAAATGATAAATTAGTATCTAAATTGCGATCAAGAAAAAAGACTGAAAAAAGGTTTTTTTTTTAAATATTTAATTAATATCACATAAAGCCAATTAAAAACTTGTTTATCAGTCTACATGCACTTAAATTTTGTGTATGTGGGGTAATTTACCTTTTGCCCAAAATCATCAAAAAAAACTTTTTTTGTCTCCTGTAAAAATTGTTATGTGTGCGTTGCGTCTTTTTTCCTTTCCAAAGTCAATAAAAAAAATGAACGTTTGTTTGTTTTTATTTTAGACGTTGCCACACCGCTCATCCGATTGCAATAAAACCTTGACAAACTTTTTGCTTGTCCTTCCGGCAAGCTTATAGGCATAATAAAATTAACTTACAGTAGGTTTTATATATAAACATCAATATTTGTATGTTTGCCTTACAGTTAATTTTGCAGTTGCATGAAGGTTATATTACAATTAACTTTCAGTAGGGGCGCGTGTGTCGTACTATAGGTTATATACAATTGGCAGCAAACGTCAAACATCAAAATGACAGAAAAGTAAAACATACACTTTAATAAACACAATTAAAACACGAACACTTTCTTTCTTTGAGTGGTATTGCAACGCTTGCCGGGAACCGGCTAGTATATTATATATTTATTAACATTTTAGGAAAACTTTAGTAACAATGTCCGTTTAATATACATATAATAAGTATTTTGTTTTTAATAAAGCTATTTTGACAAAAGTTTTTCTACGATAATTAGTTATAATTTAGTCGGTTAAAGAAAGGAGGGACGATAAACGACAGGAATAGAGATCGGCTAATCTCTCACCACGTTCCGTTTTTTTAGTTAGAAATCCATAAATCGATTTATAAAAACTGTTCGTACTGGGATTCAAGCCAGTATCCTCCGTGTTCTAACAAAGTTCTTTTTTAGCTCACCGAGGATTTTGAAATCCTCAAATTCGCAAATTATCTTCGATATTTTTTTTGGGTCATTCAATTCCAAAATCTTGACACGTTTTCGGTATTTGCTACAATTTTCTCAATCCTAAAATCCCGGAATCGCGACCATGCCAATCCCGAGATTTAGGTATCGCTAAATTGGACGGGATCCCGGGATTGGAGACCCTCGTATTGTCAAAAATGTTGCACTGTCTTATCCATGCGATTTCAATATTAATCAAAAAACTGCCAAAAGAAGTACCTACATGCGACTTCATCATTTGATTCGATCTGAGACAGAATAATTCAATTATATTGAAAACAGCATGGAGTTTGTAGCAACCAATGTCAGCTTATTTCTTCGAATTTTGTTCATATTATAATATAATAATGAAAACAATGGAGACGGTAATTTTCTTCATTAATCAATTGCAATCTTGCGTCATACGTAATGTAACAAACACATAAACTGATTAAAATAAAACTTATGTTTCACCAAAGGAGATATATGTATAATGTGTTTTTGTTTCTTCTCCCTTATTTAAAATATTATTATTGTTTCTTCAAAGATATTGTCACTGATGCACCATCTCTCATAACGATGGCTCAGGGCTCAGTTTGGAAGTCAAGTGGTTTTCAGTATCTATAGAAGGTTTTTCCAAACTTTCTCTGCAATGGAACACTTCGCAAATCCGGAAATTTTAACGGAACACTTGGCTTATTGTTTAGTTCGGGTATTTCATCACAGTATAAATACAAAAAAAGGTAATAAAATACTTATTACTTTTAGGGTGTTCACTGTCAATACTTGGTGGAAAAGCATTATATTAGTAAAAACACAATATTCCTTTGTACTTCATTCCACTTTATTTAATATGTCAGGACCGGTTTCGCTCATTACGAGCATCATCAACTGATAAGAAATATAATTTAACAATGCTATTTATACAAAAATGAACAGTTATAAACAAAAATTGGCATTGAAAAGAAATTACCAATTACATTAAAAGTGATTCTAAAATAGCACAAAATTAAAATGTTTAACACATCTAACATATAATTAAAAAGTCATCTCAGATTAATAAATTTAGAATGGGGATTGAAAGTAATTACAAACATAATTAAAATTTGGGAATTCTTTGACAAAGTGATACAATGAAAATAATGACATTAATAATGACAATAGCATTGTTAAATTATATTTCTTATCAGTTGACGATGCTCATAATGAGCGAAACCGGTCCTGACATATTAAATAAAGTGGAATGAAGTACAAAGGAATATTGTGTTTTTACTAATAAAACACTTCTTTGCAGCATAAAAAGGAAATTTTGCTTCGCATAAATAGGTTATATATAAAGGAAGTAAAACAATAATAGCTTCCGATTTTAAATGAAATATTAAACATGCCGGGGTCCCCACTCCTACACCCTGTATAAATATAATCATAAAACCTTTTCCGACAAACAAATAAATATAATTCTTAAAACTACTCACTACTCAAATCTTTGGGCATTCCCATGAGCTTATCCTTTTCGCCAGCAATGGCTTTAAGCTCAATGATACATTTATTTATTATATAAACACGAAACATTCATTTACTAAGCGTCAGTTCATCCATGCACTTGAACGCCTGAAGATGCCGAAAGGCGAAACCCGGGTCGTTAGTGACAAAATCTGTGAGAATGTACATAGTGTGAACGATTCAAATTTAATATTGAAATTCCACCAAGCACCTTCAGTCGAAATCTTAAATTATAAAATAATAGCTTGTTTCGACATATTGGAGAATTTTTATGACAAACTCGCCAAGAAAGAATTTAAAGACATTTATATCAGAATCACTGATAAAATCAGATTCATAATTACCTCTGCTGAATTATGCATTCTGTTTTTACTGTAACAGAAAATGGATTCCAAACCAAGGAATCATAATTGATAATTTTTAGAAAACATTGAAAATGAGTGGTTTTTAAGTTATGTGGGAGTTCGCAGAACACATATTCAGGTTCTGTGAAGCACCCGTGTTCCGCGGAACATATTTTGGGAAACCATGATCTAAAGCTTCAAAATTTTTATTCCCTTTCACTGCAAAAAATACAAACTGTGGTACTAAAATTTAAAGCAGCATTGAAACACAATGAATAAAATGCATCTGATACTTACGCCATACTTTTATGTTGAATTTAAATATTTGAAAGAACAATTGAAAGCCACTTCATCATGTGTATTATTTTATATACGTCTTTGGTTCCGTTAAGATCTGAAGCAATCTTATTCAATTCACCTTTTCACCACTTCAAGCTGATAGCACAACATCAGTTGCAATTCAAAAGAATTTCGCTAACGTCAAAATATCAATGGGGCTATATTTCAAGCCGATTTGCATTTCTTTATTCTTAATTTAAAATTCTTCCGAACGAACGAACTATTTTTTGGAATGGCAATAAAAATATATATGACGACCAATACAGACAGCGTAATAGCAAATTGTGTAATTTATTTATTGAGGACTTTTATCACATTTGGATATAATTTCACATAACATTTTACAAATAAACAGAAATCAATATTTGTTATTGATTATTAAAAACACAATATTCCTTTGTACTTCATTCCACTTTATTTAATATGTCAGGACCGGTTTCGGTCATTACGAGCATCGTCAACTGATGCTCGTAATGAGCGAAACCAGTCCTGACATATTAAATAAAGTGGAATGAAGTACAAAGGAATATTGTGTTTTTACTAATATAATGCCTTTCCACCAAGTATTGACAGTGAACACCCTAAAAGTGATTTGTTATTGACAAAATTTCAAATATAATTGTTAGGAACATGATAATAAAATAGTTAGATGATATAAATAAAAATCTTTATGCTTAGTTTTTGATTAAATTTACCATTTCATCGCATTTCTTCGTTTTTTTAATCAGACTAGTTAATTCTTGCAGCCTAAAATAAATGTTAACTTTTATGATAAGTTGAGAATTGAAATCACAGAAATCATCTTTTTATCATTATTTTTATTTGTGAATATGTATTTTTTATCCTGGACTTTTGACGGATAAGTGGAATACCAATGATACATTATGACTATGAATTAATTCTTAATGATACCAGCTGTGAGATACATTTTTCACATAGTGTCTGGCACAAAAACTTGGCTATGAGTCACAGTCACATTATTCAAATACTGTAATAATAGAAAAAAAATGGGCTTGGAGAAGACCAGTTGTTAGTTAATCACTGTAAATTTTCATGCTTTAATGAAAAAACATAACAGACATGCATTTGAATGAGTGAAAGGTACAGACCATTTACTACTTCCAGTTTTTTAAAAAATACTTATTTTTTACATTATACTTTTCGAATGTATTTTGATAGCTTTTATGAAAATATTTATTCTAATAGACCAGTGCTTCCCAAACTGGGGTCGTTTTTTGTTCAAAGGGACCGCGGATTATTTTTTTTTCAGATTTAGAGAGCCGTTGCATGAAACAATTTGAGAAGCACTGTAATAGATGATAGTTAGGTAAACGGTCATATAATCAGATATAAGATACTTGAGAGATTTTTGAAATTATATCGAGCAAAATTTTATGAATTCCATGAATATTAAAATTATTATGTTCTCTCATTACAAGATGTCACTGCCGCAAAAGCTTCAGATTTTTTTCACAACGTTAATGTACATACAAGCGGACCTCCACTTTCGCACACAATTGGTTCATGAAAACGTGTGCGAATGTGGAATGTTCGAAATTAGAGGGATGTAAAAAAAACACTGAAAATTGTCATTTTAAAATTTTTCTTTATCAAAATTTACTTATAAAAATTATGTTTTTTTTACTAAAATTGTCAAGAGTTAGTTGTATTTATCTTTCCCTTTCAATGTTCTAGAATTATCTGCTTGATAAACTAACATTAGCATCAGTTTTAAGTCACCAACTAAATTTACACCAAGAAGCAAAGTCAATCGGTTTTAGAAGGTTTGTGCCCAGGAGAAACTGATTTTTCCTTTAATAAGAATGTATGATTAAGCATTTTCTTTCAAAATACACCAGTATCATCTAAATTTAATATATGACATGCGGTATATTCTCAATGTTCAATCATTTTGGACAACGAGGAAATAAAGTCTTTTTCAACATCTCTATCCGCATTAGCCGATTCTCCAATGAATTTAATATTATGTAAATAATAATAATACGTCGTTTTAAATTAGGCAAACTAGGCGTTACTTGCTGAAACAAAACATTTTTGCATTATCGCCAAAAAATCTAAAAAGAACGATCTTCTAAAAATGTGCGGAATAGCGAATTGTGCGAAAGTAGAGCCTGTATCTTTAATTGTTATATATAATTATGTTGCAATCAATCAGACGTTGCACTATGCAGAAGTAAAACAAAATGATTCATCACTTCGAAATACAATCGAATAAAAACTGATTGACATTGCAGTTTCAATATTCGAACAGATGAAATTCTACCTGACGCAGCACGTAGATATCACAGCGATAATAAATTCAAGATACAATCTATGGTTCGTTTTATTATTTTTTTCCTCTTTTTAATCACACAGCTTTGTTATTATAATTTGTTGTGTGTATAAACTAATTGGTAGCAGTAATGAAACGGCTTCCAGTAAGTGCCTCTGTCACTGTAGCAATTAAAATGTTTGGAAAAACTACTGCACTATCTATGGTTTCCGGTGGCCGGACAGGTTGGATCTTTTTTGTTTTATTGAGTATTTAGCTTGATAGATATCTTGATTGTTGTCTATGGAGATTTTGAAATGATCGTATTAACCCGTCAGGTACAGATGACGTGGGTTGTATGTGGATAAATCACTTTATTTACCTATTGGAAAAATGTGCAGCTTGTGTTAGGTTTTTCTGGTAAATTTATATATATCCATTTTCTACCAGTTGTGCTTTACTTAAGATTTTGTAAGAGGAAAGCTTATAGCAAGCAAAAAATAAGAAAAACCCCTTACAAATACTGGTACAAATATTTCAATTCTTATTTTTTATTTTTTTTAAATATATGGAATTACAGCTAATGCCAATGCACCAAATATTTTAAAGTTGAAAGATCATATGAGAAAAACTCTATGAGAATTTATTGTAAGTCACTCGAGATAAACTCGAGGTAAATTGACATCACAAACATCCATGTCTTAGGTCTCAAATTTAAATTGAAAAATCTAAATTTTTCATTGACCTTACCGGGGATCGAATCCAGACCCACCCAAACGATAGAGGAAGCTCTAACCAACGAGACCTGAAAACTTAACATTGACTTGCCCCTTGATTTATATTATATATTATTTTTATAACTTTTTTTTTATATCGCTCACGTTTAATAATTCATTTTAGGGAATAAAAGTAACAAGTTGATTATTGATAAAGCCGTAATGCAGCGATTTAAAAATTGGCAGCGCCTCCCCGGGTGGGGGGTTGCGTGGGCTATTGCAAAGGGAGGCGCGAAAATTTAAAATATGTTTTTATCCTTTAATGCGTGGCTTTATTATCATATCAAATAAAGGATAGGGAGGCGCGAAGATTTTTTTTCAAAGAAAGGCATAGTAACATAATGTTTGGAAACCATTACCGTAATGTACCAATACAAATTCAATATAGCAATACAAATTTGTATAAAAATATTTCTAGATCGTTTTTGATGCAAAAAAAATGTGCAGCTCGTCGTTCGATGAAGGGTTAAAGAACCAGATAAATAAATTCTTTTACAGTATTGCCGGCTTCAAATAAAACAAAAAAAATATGACACTATTTTATTTTTTAAAGATGTGTCATTTATCAATATTGACGATTTAAATAATCGGGAATAAATACAGCAACATGTTGAAAATGTTTAATATACTCAACATCGGTTACGGATAAGGGTATCCGGGATTAAGAAAATGAATTAAGGAAGAGCTAAAAAAAGATGTTGAGCTGTTATTTTTGGTAAATCCGTAAATTTCTGAGATTTTGGATTTAAAAATGATTGGAAGAGCTATAAAAATTCCAAAATTTTAATTATGTTTGTAATAACTTTCAATCGCCATTCTAAATTTATTAATCTGAGATGACTTTTTAATTATATGTTAGATGTGTTAAACATTTTAATTTTATGCTATTTTAGAATCTCTTTTTATGTTATTGGTAATTTTTTTTCAATGCCTATTGTTGTTTATAACTGTTCATTTTTGTATAAATAGCATTGTTAAATTATATTTCTTATCAGTTGACGATGCTCGTAATGAGTGAAACCGGTCCTGACATATTAAATAAAGTGGAATGAAGTACAAAGGAATATTGTGTTCTTACTAATAAACATGAAATTGTTTGAATGATTTCAAAATCGCCGACTAAAAATTTTCTCAATCCCGAATCCCAATTTATACACGATTTTATGTTGAGTGCTCAACCCTGGGATTGACAACGTCAATCCCAATATCCTGGGATCACATAAAGGGTCCGGGATTGAATTACCAACAGGATTACCCTAGTTACGGATAAAGTTTAAGCTAATAGTAATTGTTTTCTGATGAAATCTTGCTTAAAACTACGCGCATAAAATCTGATTCACTCGCAATGAGTCGATTCAAAGTAGAAATAGAATTTCCAATAAAAGTCCACTGATTCAAATGACTCGAATGCCATGACTGATTCACTCGCAATGAATCTAATCAAAGTAGAAATAGAATTTCGAATAACAGTCCACCGATTCAAATGATTTGGATGACATGATTGATTCACTCGCAATGAATCGATTCAAGGTAGAAATAGAATTTCGAATAACAGTCCACTGATTTAATTAAATGCCTTGAATGACATGATCGATTCACTCGCAATGAATCGATTCAAGGTAGAAATAGAATTTCGAATAACAGTCCACTGATTTAATTAAATGCTTTGAATGACATGACCGATTCACTCGCAATGAATCGATTCAAAGTTGAAATAGAATTTCAAATAAAAGTCCACTGGTTTAAATGCTTCGAATGAAATGACTGATTCACTCGCAATGAATCGATTCAAGGTAGAAATAGAATTTCGAATAACAGTCCACCGATTCAAATGACTCGAATGAAATGACTGATTCACTCGCCATGAATTGATTCAAAGTAGAAATAGGATTTCGAATAAATGTTTGCTGATTCAAATGACTCGAATGACATGACTTTTAAAATGTCACGACTCACGTGGGGCATTGAGGATTTTGACTCACGAGTCACGACGGCGCCTCGTCCCGGCGACAGTGCGCCATTGTCATCGCCAAAAGCGATCAATTACTTCGGCTATCTTTGCGCAATTCCAACGCGTGACATCCACTCACCATATTTGTCTACGAAACTAGCCTGAAATATGCGACAGCTTTGTCTCAGGTCTAAGAACCATCCTTATACGTAATTCTATTTATTTTAAACACCGTGAAACTGTTTATTACTAAGCTTATGCGTAATCTATTGACATGTTTCGATGTGTCGACATCTTTGTTTATCTTTAGAGTGTGTTGTAGAGATTCCATTTGAATATTCGAATGTTCAATCTTCTCGGCTTTTTGGTATTCGAATATTCGATGTCACGTACATATAAACTATTACGTCACTGGGTGACTGATAAGTGCCATTCGACGTCACATTATATCTTCATTATGTATTTCAATAGTAAAATACGTAAATACTTTCTGGTCCGTGGTCAAGTGGTAAATTTCGTTTTCTCTCGTGACGGATCTTACTGGTCTAAAAGTTTTCTCCCACCCTTCCAATCCTTAAATAACAGGGCGTAGTGAGAGCGATTAGATAAAAACTAGTCGTGTCCTAGCCTTATTCTCGTCGAATTTTTATTATTATAGAGTAACAAGCAGTTATCGTAGAAAAAATAGAAGCGGACTTGGATTAAACAAAAACTCAAATATTTATTAAATTTAAAAAAATATCTATTCCACAGGTATCTCAACAGATTTTTTCTACGAGAACTGAGAACTACGAGTCAGTCGCTTAACCTCTCTTTTTCGAAGAGAGTAGTAGGGATAGAAAGATAATGCTAGGAAAGGACTAGTGGTTAAAGAATTACTCTCGCTACGCTTAGTTATTGTAGGATGGGAAGGTTTTTAAATGGAATTTAATGCATCACAAACATCAATGCCTTGAAACAATAATCGATAAATCGATCGAAAAAATGCTGTTAGTACTAAGACTCGAACCCGTGAGACCCGGCACGGAAGCCAGCAAGGCTAACCGCTGCACCATAAGACCCGACTGCTTAAGAAATAAAAATAAAAATAATTTCCACCATCTTTTTTTATATTTTGTTAAAAAATAACAACTGGTAATAACAATGACGGTGTAGTAAATTTTAATTTTTATTAAAGTTAATTATTTAATGTTAATTAGAACACCAAGTAATTAATTATTAATACATGAATTGCTGTTTAACCCGTATGTTATTATTACAAACCAAACCAATCTCATTTTTATAAATCAAATTAACGCATTAAACAAAAATAAAATTGAGATATTAATCAATTTTATATTAAAGTACTTTTTACTGAGTTGTTGATACTGAGGCATATTACGTAACCAGACTTTCCAAATTGGTATTTAAATAAATTTAAATAAAACAATATTGTCTTCGTCAAGTTTTCAACTTGCTTGCCAGCTTGATTATTTGTCTCGTTAGCGCCAAATGAAAGTAAGTGAGTAAGTAGTTACTTTTGTTTTGTTCGGTTTGGCAACCTGTTGTAAGGGGTGCCAACATTTACGTGTCATATGTTTTATTTGGCTTATTGTGCTGCCTGTCAAACGTTGAGAACTAATTCAATATTTATTTATTTACTTATCAAGAGGTGCAGTAAATTCATCGCGGTGAAAGTGAGTAAAATACGATTTTTGTATATCATTTAATTATATGTAGGTTTTTTTTTAAAACAGAATGTGCAGCGTAAACTAGCTTTTTTAAATAGTATTTCTGCTGTAATTTAGTACCAGGGTTTCTCAACGGGTGGCCTTGTGGTCACAGTTACGTTTAGGAGGGCCCGGAAAAATTTTCCGAAATCTAAAGCTAAATCCGAGAGTTAAAAAACAGGTCACACGCTGTTCATTTGGAAAAATTCGTAAATTCTTCAGATTTTGGATACGAAAATTCTTGAAAGAGTTAAAAAAAATGTCCCACGCTGGTGATTTTGGGAAATCTGCATATTCCTGGGTTTTTGATATTCGAATTTTTATGGGAAGACAAAACAACAGTAAAGACCCAATAAAGTTGTTAATGTTGACATTTTGTCAGTGATTTTTTAACCATAAATAATCTTTTTAAAAAATTTATGGTTCGAACTGACCACTTTCAGAGTATTTCACTGTCAATACTCAGTGGAATGGAAATATATTAAAAAAACAAAATGTTCCTTTGTACTATTTCCACTTCTATTTATCAAGATCAGGACAAGTTTGGCTCATGACGAGCATTATCAACTGATAAGAGATTTCACCAGATAAAGTACAAAACATGAATAAATTATAACCCTCTACAATGGTATTCTCTTATCAGCTCGTCATAAGCGAAACCAGTCCTGATCTTTGAGTTGATTAAAAATCAATCTATAAAAACTTTGCGCACAGGGATTCGAAGACTTGACCTCCGTTCTAAGCTTACAACGTTGACCACTCATCCACGCTTTACCATATCAACTGTGGAAAAGAAAAAGGACGTAACCCACACATAGCAAATTTTACAGTAGGCACGAAAAATGTGTTTTGATGATTTTGGGCAATATGCAAATTATGAAATATACACAACCTTAAAGTGCACGGAGACTTCTTAACTGGGGTTTAATTGGCATAATCTAATATTAATTTAAGAAATTGTTTAAGAAAAACCGTTTTTTCAGTCATTTTTTTTATTTCAATTTTCACAAGCTCATCTTTTTTCAAACTTAAAAGCTAAATTTAGATACTAATTCGACATTTTCAGCTTACATCCTTTTGGTAGAACGTATATCAAGTTGGATACATTGTGATTATCGAAAAAGCTGCTTTTTCCTTTCCACAGTCGATCTATTTAAATAATGTAGTTTAAAAAATTGTGACAACGTAGTTTTTTTTAATAGTCATCGTCTTTTTATAGACCATCTCAAATTTATCTTACCTATTAAGATAGCTTTACCAAAATGTAATATCCTTAGACAAATCTAACAACTGACTTAAAAAAAAAACTTCCTTATGCAATATCACAGTTAAAGTATTATGGAATCGCTGATGATTCATGCAAGATTTGAACGAGCAGTGCCTTGACATAGATATACATCAATATCTACAGAGTATGGGGTCACAACAAGTCGTGCAGTCGATCTATACAAATACGTTTTTTTAAAAAGAAAACACAACACGCTTGTCGTTTCATTTATATTAATACTGATTTTATCAATGACCCGATTTTTCCTGCATGACAAAAATTATGCCATTTGTGAATTTTATGGAGCCATGATTTAATCGACATGGATTGGATAACATAAAAGATATTAACTATACTCATAAAGATTGCGAGATATAAAATTAATGCGTTGATTGATTTCTCCCTTAAATAGATTGATATAGTGTATTTACTATTTTGCAAACGAATGACGCCAAATTAATTTATCTTTAAAGTGAACTAGATTTACTCCTTCGTTAATATGTTATTAATAAAATCACTTTAAATCATACTATATCACTGCCGAAGCAATTTATCTACAGTGTACTCTCGATTATCCGTGTATGGATAATCCGGTTTGCGGATTATTCGTGCCTGAAAATAAATACTTTTAAATTCAAATTTAATTTGATTGAATTTTTTTCTATAACGATTATAGGACGCATTAATGAATTGCGATCTTGAATATGCGCGTTATTTGAAAAAAGGATGAATTTAGCGATGTGTTTGTGTTTACGTAACTAACCCTGATTGTTTTTAACCACTTGTATCTTTTGAATGTATGAATGTTCGCATATACCGCAATAAGCATCATAATTTATGGGACTAGAATGTGTCAAGAATTGAAATCTTTTGTACTCCACGTGTGTTTCTATTTACAATGGTATTAATGAAGTACGTTCGATCACGAAGAAAGATTCTTCCTGACAAAGAAACAGATTTAATGGATTCAGAAGAGAATGAAGAAAATTTTGTTCCTGAAATGTGTGAATTATTGGAAGATTTAATTTTTTTTGAAGACGTGGATAAGGAAAACATAGAAGAGTGGCTCAACCATGATTTAAATGATCCAGGCTTTGAACGCATGGACGATTCTGATATCGTTTCTCTTGTTACCCGAGAGGAAGTAAATGACAGTAGTACTACAAGCGAAGAAGATACCAGTGGTTACGTTAGTCATGAAACGGCATTGAATTGTATTGAAACATTGCTAGATTACGCTGAACAAAGGAGAACTGAATATAATATTCTAAGTGAAATAAGGAATTCGTTAAAAAAATCTCGAAAACAGACGAAAATAACAGATTTTTTAAAATTTGTAAACACATAAAACTATAGTTTTTTTTATATTTTTATGTTCTTATATATGACAAAATATTATATTTTTACTTATTTGTTTGTGTTTTCTTGATAAATAATAAATATATAAATAATGTGATACAAATTTGTATTGTGTGTATGATATTATATTCGAAAATATAATAAAAAATTAATGATTCTGAATTATCCGTGACCATCCTCCCCAGCATTAGCCCGGATAATCAAGAGTGCAGTGTATTTTTTTTACCATATCCGCTCCCAATGTGGAGCATATAGACTCTTTCTTAGTGGAGTTTATCTCAACGGAAGTGTTTCTACGATAACTGTTTGTTACTCAATTTCTCAACCTCTCTTTTTTCCAAAGAGAGTAGGAATAACAGGATAGGGCTAGGACAAGACTAGTGATTAGTTAATCGCTCTCGATGCGCCCCGTTTATAGGATAGGATGAGTGAGAGGGAGGAATTCAAGACATCTTATACATCCATGCCTTCGAACAGAAATTCATGAAAAATTCATTGAAAAATCAATTTATAAAACTGTTCGTACTGGGGTTCGAACACGGGACCTCCGTAACCAAAGCCAACGATGTTGACCACTCGACCACACAGGCGGCATTTAAAATAAGTCACGGAAAATTCAATAAGAATTGCACCACTAGTATAATTTTCTCCTGCTGCATTAAGGCTTTTTCAAAAGCCAAAGTGCGAGAAAACAAATGAAGCCTTGTCATAAATTAAATAAAAATACTCTACATTCTATGGATGATATTGAAATTAGGGCTTTTACAAAAAATAGTTTTCGAATTCCAATATTATTTAGAACTCGGCTTAACCCGGTTAACGAAGGTTCACAAAAAAAGAATTGTTCAATTAAAATTAAGAAAGAAGGTTTTTTAAATCTTCGTTGATTTATTATAATATGTACACTGTTAGTTAAAACCAGGGCTGTGAATTCGAATAAAAAAAAGACGACTCCGACTCCGACTCTAGCTTTAAAATAATTAACGACTCCGACTCCAAGGAAATTTTTCATTTTAACTTATATATACATATGTACCCTACTCTCTTTGGAAAAAGAGAGGTTGAGCAGCTGAGTAACAAGCAGTTCTCGTAGAAACACTTCTGTTGAGATAAACTCCATTAGGAGTCCATATGCTCCACATTGGGAGCGGACATGGTTTTAAAATATGTATACTATCAAATCATCTGTAGTCAGCCAAGCATGGAATGGCAACAATTTGTGCTATTTTGTTTGAATAAACTTTATTAAAAATATTTAAAAAAAAATCGAGCCGCTCATTTTTCACGACTCAGACTCCGGTCAAAATACCGCGACTCCGACTTCACAGCCCTGGTTAAAACTCTTGAAATTTATTCGGTGTTCTTATTCGACAGTAGACTAAGTATACCTACATCGTACTCGATAAGTATATCTATGTTAAATGCACAACAAAAATGAGGTGAAGTGAGACAAATTGTAAGTTAGAAACAAATAAATTAGATGCGTTGTAATATTCTACATGTCTCAATGTATCGTAAAAGTGAAGTAACCTCAGTTAATAAATAATACACATTGCAATTATGTTATCTCCGTGAAATAAAAAAATATGCAATCCACCAAAACACCAAGTAAAGACGTGAATGTTCTTAAAAGTCAAAGAAAAAAGTTTTATCATTTAACTAGTTGGCTGAATTCTCACTCTCGAAGACTTGCATACTATTTTAAATGCATTCATTTATGTTAAATGGCTTTTAGACTACATATTTTTCTATTTTTATTTGTAGCCAATAAATACGTTTGTAGGTCAATATGTTCAGTTTTAGATATACAGTGAAACCCCGATTCTACGTTTTCCAAGGGACCGTAATAAATCAACGAATAATGCGGGAAATCTTCAAATATTACCAAAAAGTGTTAATCTTTTAAATAACTTATTTATTTATTACACTTTTTTTATTAAAGAATATTTAAATTTATTCTTTAATTGTTTTATACATACTAAGTTTTTACATTTTTAACCCTTCAAACTCGCGTACTTTTCTAAGATAATTTATTTGCTAGATTATTTCGACGCCTTAATGAGAAATATTCAACGAAAACTGTAAAACGACATCAAATTTGTGACGGGACCAAAATATTTAATCGATAGATTGAGGAAAACGGTAAATCGGGGAACGATTAATGCCGGATTTTTTTACATTGTTCTTATAGGTGTTTGGCCGGGACCATGAAAAATAAACGTTCCATGCGGGAAAACGAACAATGCGAGAACGGTAGATCGGGGTTCCACTGTAGTAATAAAACATATTGAAACCGAGTTATCATTTAAATTTGAATCGTTCAAATTATCTACATTCACACAGATTTTGTTACTAACGACCCGGGTTTGCCTTTCGGCATCTTCAGGCGTGTCTTTCCAAAATTAATTGATTAGAAAAAGTAGACCTGTTTTTTTTAATCTAAAGGCTGCCATGTGTTTTGATAATCTGGTCTTCAATGTCCTTTCGGTTTTTCCGATATCAAATTTTGTAAAACCGAGTTACCATGTTGTAAAAACCAGCTTTTTAATGTCAAAAATTTACTTAAAATCGTCATTTTTAAAAACCCGTAAGACCTGATAAAAGTATAAGATGTTGCTGCAAGACGGATGGTAATGATTCAACTTTGCATACAGCACAAAGATAAACAATGTAAGAAATTGTGAATTGTTCAAAAGATTAAGACTTCATGAATTGTCAAAATACATGTTTTCTTTGTATATCAATCTTAAAAGACAATTTCACAATACATTAATTTGAATAATCTGTGTGTATAATAGATTAATGGTCTAGTGTAGTGTACTTTAAACTATGGTCCGCGGATCAGCATCGGCCCGCGACTTTTATGTTTCGAAAATTTTTCGACTTGATTATCTTCTCGACGTTGATGCAAAATGATGAATGAACTCAAGGGTGGGCTGGAAGGGGCTCGTGCGAGCCCCTAGCTAAATTTCAGCGCAGCCGGCGAGCCCCTTGTTAATATAAGAAAATCATTCGTCTTAGATCAAATCAGCACCTAACTGCAATTTCTGTAGATGGTTAAATTTTATTATAAAACAAGACTTAGTAGCCCCTTCGTTTTTTCATTTAGCGTTGTGGGCTTTCGTGCCGGACCTCATGGGTTTGAGTTAACCACTATACTTTTCTTAGCCTTGTCATTCTATCCCTACTACTCTCTTTGGAAAAGAATGATTGAGCGACTAAATAGCAAACAGTTCTCGTAGAAAAAGACTTCTGTTGAGATACCTTCATTAGGAAGCCATATGCTCCACATTGGTAGCGAAAATGGATAAAAATAAATGGATAAGATTTACTGATCCCCTTGTTAAGATATTGGCAGCCCACCGCTGAATGAACTGCCATCTGATATGTTGAAGGTGTCAGCTATCTCACGGAACTTCAAGTTTTCTGGAACAACTGCCGAATTTGAGCGACCAGAACGCTCAGTTCAGAAATCATTAAATTAGCGTGTAAAAATCAGCAAACCACTTCTCTAGCATTTGTCTCGATGTAACAGACTCCGAATAACACTTGACAAGCAATTGCTTTCCTTTTACGGTGTTTTTTAATAAAAACAAAAAAAAAATGTTTTATCAACAAACAAAATTCTGATTTTTCCATTGCTTTAAAAATTACAAAAGTAGCGTCACTAAAACCACTGTAACTTGTGAACTAAATGTAAATTGTTATGAAATTTTGACACGTATTATTTGAATGTTCGTACTTCCTGAAAATCATATGAATTTGTCAATATATATTGGCGCGATCTATATGCCATCCTACGAACTTATTGAGTGATGTTGGTTGAAGCCGGTCCGCGAGATATTTTTCCAATTTTTACCGGTCCTCGGATGTAAAAAAGGTTGAGGAACACTGGTCTGGTTAGTGCGTGTAACGTGACTCGGAGACGTGCAGCACATGTCTCCGAAACGTCTTAAATGGTGCGAAATTGTTATGAAAGATGATGATGCCGTTTTCCACATATTTACTTTTGTTCAGCGACCAGGGGTTTAAATATTGCAGTTGTAACACCATGTAATATATTATTAAAAATGACGCGAGTAAAATGTCGCCTTACTTTTAATGACTTTTATTTATAACGATACGTTTTTTGCGTAATTTAAAACAATTAATCGAAAGTAGTTTTACGAATAATATTAAGTTTCTTATGAAACTAATTTATTCAAAAAAAGAAAAAAAAATCCGGGTTTCGGTAATAATTTTTTTCTCCATCAGCATATGTTTTTTTTTTTTTTAAATATTTTTAAATAAAATATTATTTGTGTTGCTTATTCTTGAATTTTTAATAATACAATATTTAAAATGGCTTCAAAATAATTAATATCATTTTTTTTATTCAGTTGCTCGATGATATGTGTTTTTTATGTTTCGAAATAAATATTTTAAAATCAATACTAGAATTAGCTCAACATTTCGGATTTATTATGTTTTGAAATGTCATTCGTCAATAACCATTGACAGGTTGATATTTTTTAACGTTGGATAAACGATCTGAAGCATGGCCAAAAAAAACACGAATGAATTTATTCAGTAGCTTGAATACCATTTTTGATATTCGAAATTTGAAAAAAAAAATATATTCCTGAGATGACAGATTTATTCAAAATATTCCATGACATGTCAAGATATTCGAATGTTTAAATTTCGAACGTGTGACGCGCCACAGCGCCAACCAATTGAAAGTTCCCGCCGCGTAAGACGGTGGAC
The DNA here is from genome assembly GCA_031772345.1 of Himalopsyche anomala. Taxonomy (NCBI): domain Eukaryota; kingdom Metazoa; phylum Arthropoda; class Insecta; order Trichoptera; family Rhyacophilidae; genus Himalopsyche; species Himalopsyche anomala. The sequence continues at coordinate 22,620,736 of CM062837.1, read as the reverse complement.
CAAGTCACGATAAGTAGGCAAACTTGTTACCCTAAAAGGACTTACGTTTAACCCCGCGACGATATACCAGCTAACCTTACTTGCACCGTGATAACACTTGACCAAACACTCCAACTGAATTAAGAAACAAGCCGCTCATCATACACGCGATGAGAATTTTATAATAACGTTAGTTTTAGTGGTAGTTTTAAGCTTTGTGAAATTGACTAGCAATGTTTACAGCTTTTTAAGCGGATTGCGTATTCTAATTGATGTTGCCTTGTTGTTTTTGTGTGAGTCGCAATTCGAATGTGAATAGGGTATTTCAATGTTTTGGGTGATAATTTAAAATGCAGTAAAAAATGTAATCATCAGCCGCTATCTGTAAATTGCTCAATATTCAAAATTAGAATGCGGGTTTCTTTTCGCTTTTTAAATGCTGTAACACAGTGTTCTTCAACCTATGGTCCGTGGACCGGCACCAGTCCGCGAGAGGTTAAGATTTTTATGTTTCGAAAATTTTTAGACTTAATTATCTCTTCGATTTTGATGCAAAATGGTGAATGAACTCCCATCTGACATCTTAAAGGTGTTATGCAACTTTAATTTACGATCGGTCAAAACTATTTTGTCGATTTTTTTTATATTTTCTGGAATAACTGCCGAATTTGGGCGAAAAGAACGTTTAGCTTAGAAATCATAAAATGAGCGTTCAGAAATCAACAAACCACTTATCTACTATTTTTTTCGATGTAACAGACTCTGAAAACAACTGGTCAAACCATTGCTTTCCTTGAACGGTAATTTTTCCTATTAAAAAGCAATACGAAATTCTGATTTTTTCATTGTTTCAATAATTAAAAATGAAGTGTCACTCAAACCACTGTAAATTGTGAACTAAGCGTAAATTGTTATGAAATTTTGACACGTATTATTTGAAGGTTGATACTTGCTGAAAATCATATGGATTTGTCAATAGTGGCGCGATCTATATGTAATTTTACGAACTTATTGAGTGATGTTGGTTGACGCCGGTCCGCATGATATTTTTCAAATTTTTACCGGTCCGCGAATGTAAAAAGGTTGAAGAACACTGCTGTAGCATATGCCCTTAGGAAAGATAATCTTTTTATATTTACTTTTGTTTCATAATTTACATAAGTAATTTTTTTATTGATCGTTTTTTCGTTTGATTATATAATCATTCAAAATGTAGATGTGAAATTAAGAAAAATTACAAAAAATCTAACCTAATATGGACTAGTATAGAGACAAGAAAAATAAAATGTCGTAACGTTTACGATATTTCAGAAAAAACAAAATTAAAAGTCGTTGAATGATTTTATTTGTATTGTGCTTAGGACAGGACTAATGGTTAGCTAATCGCTCTCGATACGCCCCGTTCATAGGATAGGATGGGTGGGAGGGGGGAATTCAAGACATCACATATACATCCATGCCTTTGAACAGAAATTCATAAATCGACTGAAAAATCAATTTATAAAACTGTCCGTACTGGGATTCAAACCCGTACCCTCCGTAGCTGTAGCCAACGATGTTGACCACTCGACCACACAGCTGACTGTGACCGCCAGTCGATTTATGAATTTATGTTTTATGAACAGAGCGTATCTTCTACTTCTCTTTTTCCAAAGAGAGTAGCAGGGATATAAGAATAAAACTAAGACAGGACGAGTGCTTAACTAATCGCTCACACTACCCCCAGTTATTGAAGGATAGGTAGATTGGGAAGGAAATTTAGACAATCACAAACACCTATGCCTTTGAACAGAAATCGATCGGAAAAAATATGTTCGTACTAGAACTCGAACCCGTGAGATCTGACACGGAAGCCAACAACGCTAACCGCTACACCATATGACCTGACAAATAGACAAATATAGTCATTGTTTATTTTGTAAATTTTCATAGGGAGCAAATTAAATAGTCAGAGTTTAAATCAATTTTTGGTCAGAATTCAAATAAACTTTTGGTCTGAATAAAATTAAATTTTTGGTCAGAATAAAAAATATAAACGGTCAGAATAAAAATTATTATACGGTCAGATTTTTATAACCATTTTGGTTAGGTTAGGTTAAGTTTGATTTATTTCAATTTCAATTAAATTACGATTATTTTAAATAAATTTGGACCATTAATTATTTATTCTGCCCTCTTTACACTGAACGATATATTATGACCATTCAATATAAATTCTAACCAATGCAATATAAATTCAGACGAATGTGAGAAAAATTATGACCGAAACTGTATTAAAATTAAGACCGGAAAAATACGAGCCATTTTTGTATCTAAAATCTAAAATTTTGCCACTAAAATGATCAAAACATTTATTAAGGATTTTTAATTGCATCAAGTGAACATTTTGTAGATTTATACAGTGTTAAGTAAGAACCTTCCAATAAGGTAAATATAATACTAAGATAGTTATAACTGGAAGAGTTGTATCAACTCTGTTTGCAGTTCGCACGCTCGGATCGTATAAATATTTATATACGGTCTGATGTTTCTGAGTATAGAGAGGTAGTAGTGATTTTTTATGGACTTATAACACAATGTTGTCCAGTGTCTATATCCAAAAGAGTTAACGGGTTTCAAATGATTAGTTAACACGGTTTATTTTAACAGGATGCTGTAATACAATATCATAAACATTAACGTAACTGCTGTAGTATTTTTTTTTTTTTTTTAAATACTGTATTTAGTACGCCAAAACAAAAGAAATACATTTTAGTGAATGTATGAAGCGATTGCATTTTTTAATATTTAAATATGTTTTTTGGCAAGCGTTGCAATGCCACTCAAAGAAAGAAAGTGTTTGTGTTTTAATTGTGTTGATCACCTCCATGCCCATGATGCAATCATAAATAGTTGAGCCATTTAATCATTCAATATTTCTCTTAATATTGTCAATAAGTATTTATAATTTTAGGTATTCTAGTAAATATACATTTTTAAAATTATTTTTTAGCTTCTAACTTAGGTTTAAATACTGTCAATAAACAGTGAAACTGAGATGCCATCATGGCAGGGAACGTGATTTTTTAGGATGGCATGTTACGGGTTACTGAAGTGCTTGTTTTCTTTTTCTGTCTGTTTGAAATTTGCTGCCGATTTTCTATGGAAAAACACACGCGCCACCAAGTTAATTGTATAATAACCTTCGCGATAGTGCAAGCATATGTTTTCAAAATGACTTGTATGGCAGACATACAAACATTGATTTTTATATATAAGTTATCCTGTAAGTTAATTTTACTATGTCTATAACCTTCCCGGAAGTGCAAGCAAAAAGTTTGTTAAAGTTTTATTGTAATCGGATAAGCTGTGTGGCAACAATTAAAGTACGAAAAAACAAGCTTTTTTTATATATATTTGAAGGTTAAGTTTTATATAATAGGTATTCTATACGAATAAAATTATTGTATTTTATTTTACGCTGATTGAACACATATTTTAGAATATAGAAATTAATGTATATATGTATGTTATTTATCAAAAGTATGAAACAAAAGCGCCTATTCTATGGGTGGGGAACCTTTTATTTCCTAAAGGCCACATTCATTTATCTGATTCAACATTAAGCACGCAGTAAAGAAAACGTTTTTGGTCGGCAATTTTAAAATCATGTGAATTTCATGACATTTTCTAAAACCCAGAAATTTACGGATTTCCCAAAATTTCCATCGTGTGACCGTTTTTTATAATTCTTCCAAAAATTTTTTAATCCAAAATCCCAGGAATTTACAAAAAATAACAGAATTGGGCGATCAAGTCAAAAGGCCGCAGGTTCCCCTCCACTGACCTAATCAATACTAGCTTGGTTTTCAATGTTTTAGAGATAGTTATTGGCCTTTTTCAATTTTCTACCAAATTCAATTGAAAAAGGTTTGAAGTTAACGTTTATTATATTAGGCCAGATATGTTTATTTCATTCCTTCCGAATTAAAAGAAAATTTAAAAATGTTCTGCAAGAATATACACAAGTTGATTACTTTAACAAAACCTAATTTTAAATACTAATTTTATTAGTTTATATTCTTATAAAACAATCTGTTTTGATTTCATTAAAACATATCAACTTATAACATATGATTTGATTCGGATAAGTTTTTAACGTAGACATTACATTGAACGGTATTGACAATTTCTTATGAAGTATGAATTAAGATTATATATAATAAGATAAGTCTTTCATTACTGTTCTAAGAAAAGTTGTATTAGAATTTACGATATTATCTTTTGAATATTCCATTAGTTGAGCCATTCAATTCTTAGGTGTACGCGTGAGAAATATTACTGTCAAATGATTGTCGCAGATTTAATTTTCCTTTTTAAGCTTAAATCAATATTGATAAGCTACGTTTGTATGTTTTTTTGTTTGTTAACAGTGGCATTGCAAGAAGTGAAGTTAATTGAAAATGTATGAAAAACATAATAATAATGTCTTCTTGATCTTTTTAGAAACTGTTTTAGATTCTAGACTTTTTCGTCTTTTATATATTTTTTTTACTGTGGAATTTGAAGCTTTGCTTTAGATCAGGGTTTCTCAACGGTGGGTCATGTGGCCCCCCAGGGAGCCACAGCGTGTTCTAAGGGGGCCACAGAGATTTATTTTTGTGTTGAGGAGCCACAACACAGCTTAGGGAGGCCACGGGCATTTATAAAACGATACAGGGAAGAGCATAATAGCGGACGTCGCGCAGCTATTTTTGTAAATCCGTAAATAAAATAAATTACTGACATTCTAGATTCGAAAATCTCAAAAGAGCTATAAAAAAAGGTGGGTTTTTGAAATTATAATTTTCATGGGAAGACAAAACAATGGTATGGGGGCCACAGAAAAATAAAGACACTCAAAGGGGGCCACGCTCCCAAAAAGGTTGAGAAACACTGCTTTAGATAGCCATATTAAATAAATTGTAATATCGTTGATAAGAAATAAGAGTCAATTTACACGATTTGTTTAATCCTTCCCTTACAATGCAAAAAAAGCACCATCTCCTGAGCTGTGTATCCGTTACACATCAGGCAAACGGGAGTGAATCATGACAATTATATAACACTACTACAGCAGTACTGCATATAATTGTCATGATTCACTCCTGTTTGCCTGATGTGTAACGGATACACAGCTCAGGCACAATTGTGCTTTTTTTTGCATGGTAAGGGAAGGGTTAATACTGTGTTGTGTCAATTCTTATTTGCATATCGAATCAATAATAAAAACAGTACCAAACTTTTTTACAGTATCGATCAACTTCAAGAAAAAAATGCGTGATTTAACAAAAAATGTTTGATAAAGACACGATATTATTTATTATAACATAATTAATGTAATCTATTTATTTAAATAAACTGAAAAAGTGCAGCTAACATAGCTTTTATCATTAACACTCAAAAAGGTAGCTGGTTGGTAATTATTGCTAATACAGTAGAACCTCGATTCTACGTTTTCCAAGGGACCGTAATAAATGAACGAATAACGCGGGAAACTGATAATGCGGGAAATATTCAAATAATATTTTTAAAAATGTTTAATTTTTGTAACTAAATGCGATGTAAAACTATTTGAGCGAAAAAAAATATTCTACAAAACGGTCAATCGGAATAATAATTGGAACGGGACGATAATATTTAGATCGAGAAATCAGTAAATCAGAGAATGATAAGCTTGGAATTATTAAATATTGTTATGACGGGGTCTTGGTCAAGTAAAAAATAAACGATCCATGCAAAAAAACGAATATAGTGAGAACAGTAGATCGGGGTTCCACTGAAAAAAACGCAAAACGAAATGCGAGGCAAAACTATTTATGAAAAATATTCAACGAAAACGGTAAATCGGGATAATATTCGTGACGGGACCAAAATATTTAAACGATATATCGAGGAAAACGTTAGATCGGGGAACGATTAATGCGGGATTCTTTTACATTGTTCTTATGGGTGCTTGGCCGGGACTATGAAAAATGAACGATCCATGCGGGAAAATTAACAATGCGAGAACGGTAGATCGGGGTTCCACTGTAATATAATTTTAAATAATTCAATATAATAAACGTGAATATTTAAAAAAAAAAAATAGTTGCCAGTATCAAACACGTTCAAATCAAGTTTTTGCCAACACTTTTTTTTATTAATTCTGTCTTTGTTATCGTTCTCTTTGTAACGCATGACGATTTTATTGAATATAATAAATTCAATAAAACAATAGCCAAAATATAAATACTAACACATTCACTATACCTTTTATGTTCAACGAGCAATTAAAGAAACGAGCTGTAAGCCCGTTGTCTCCAACGAGAGAAAAAATCAGAAATTTACCGACATGAACAATCAAATGAATACTTCTTTATCAAATGAATCAGAATAAATAAACTTGACAAATTCTCCAAATAGAACTTGTTTTTAGGAATATATATGATTATTTTTGAATTGGGTATACATACTGAAACTATGGTTTCGCCAACAACTAACTTTACCACGACGAAAGCACTGGTTCTCGTCCGATCACCAAAATTCTGGAGTCAATACCGAATCTTTGTAAACCTTTTTTCAATAATTTGTTTAGTTCAGTTACCAAAACGTAATAATTGACATAAAAAAATAATCAATAAAAACACAATATTCCTTTGTTCTTTGTAGAATAATAAATTTCAAGTGGTGACTGAATCATTTATAATGTTATTGGTAATTTCTTTTTAATGCCAATTGTTATTTACATATTTTCATTTAAATTTATTTTTGTATAAAAAGTATTGTTAAATTATATTTCTTATCAGTTGAAAATGCTCGCAATGAGCGTAACCGGCCCCGACGTTTTAAATAAAGTGGAATAAAGTACAAAGGAATATTGTGTTTTTATTAATATAATGACTTTCCACCAAGTATTTACAGCGAACACCCTAAAAGTGATATAAAAATAAAGTGGAAAATGCTGAGGATAAACTCTGCATACATATGTGCGTAAATAATCTTAATATGCAAATTGAGAGAATATTGTTGAGCAGAATTGCAGAATTACAATTGAGAAGTTATCTGGCTATGTAGAACCTTCTAATTTAATTTTTATATTAATGCTGATAATTTTAACTATTAACTAAAGTTTGTATTTGCACTCAACATTTTTATACAACGTCGATGATGGTGATGACTTACATTCGTCGCTTTGAATATTCTATGGATTAATAATACCCTGGTACAATTATTGTTTTACGATGTGTTTTTTTAGTGGGTAATTAATTTATGGCGGAATTCGATCCGCCTGCTTCTCATATTGCTTTGCCGCCGGCGCCGACATCAGGTCTAGGCTTTCTCTTTAGCTTAGTCAAGATTTACCAACTCCCGCCCCGCCACGTCCAGCGTGGTGGCTGAGTAATTGAATGAAAGAAGTGCGAATATTTACGATAATTGTTACTGTTTACTGAATTTGCTCGGGGTACTGTGTAATTACTTTATGGGGCAATATAAACACCAGCAGGTAGGGTCAACCGCACGTTGAAAGAGTTATTTTAGATGCAAATACCGTAATAAGACCAGAAGCTGGGCAGACCAAACCGGCAAATGTGCGGTTTAAATTAAACATTTATACAAATATAATTGAATTTAATATATTTGATGTATTCGGCGGTAATTTTTATTATAAAAATAAATTTGATAACTTTATTTTTTCAGAGGATGTGTAACGAATTTTGATACGTGTTTCGTCTATTTCAGTATTTTTTCAGGTCTGTGTGGAGTCGTGTAAAAAAACGAATTCGGCTCAGAAGAAATTTTCCAATAATTTAATTTTATTATGTAAATATAAAATTTAAAATAGATTAGATTATTCCAAGTATTGTGCTTCTAGCTGTGACACGTGTTTTGCCTCTTTCAGAGGCATCCTCAGACAATCTTACTTTCACAATGCTTGTTTAAGTACGAATTAGTTCGTGGAATAATCTAAGTTATTTTAAATTTTATATTGAAATGAACTTCCACAAAGTTACCGCCGAATCCATCGAAAGTATATATATATACAGTGAAATCTCCAATCACACTACCTCAAATTACACGCTGGCTTTAAATATTCGCCGCAAATCCCCCAATTGCACGGTCGCATTCCATTGTCGTTACTACGAGACGGTAGCTGTGCCGCGCACACAGTCAAATGTTGGCTAGCGTCTGTGTATTCAACACGTGTCAGGCTATACACATATAGCGGTCTATCTGTGGGATTTTGGTGCACTTTGCATTTTATTATATGGCAACTAAATATTTCGTTAATATTTTTTTTTTGCAAAACGAAGGGAAATCTTAGTTTTGCATTTTTTGCGGAAAAGGCCAAATCCCTAATTTTGCATGAGATTCACACCCCCAATTTCACGGCTGATGACTAACTGAAGTCTGTGCCATTCTTAACCAAATATGATTAAAAGAAACGATATTCAGGTAGAAAAAGGATGAATAGTGGGATCAATAGACAACGGTGTTTACTGTGACCATATGTATGTTTACAGTTATTTAGAACTTAAATTAACAAAAAAAAAAATCATTACTTTAAATTTAATTAATTAATAACATAATGCATTCATTTTGAATGTTTATATGTTTGACATGAGCTATCTGATAAACAATAAATAAACAAAGAGTCGTAGTCGCTAGTTTTTTTCAGACTCCAACTCCGGTAAAAACATTCCGACTCCACAGACCTGGAAATATACGTAATGGATGCCATCATTCCACACACTTGAATAATACTAATAATTTTACAACACACAATTTGTATAGCTTGCAAAAGCGTTTTGTTTTATCACCCTGACCGCTCTTGGCTCCAATCCAATCACATTTGATTATGGCCAGGTGTGTAATTGGGAAGACTTGGGGCATCTTCGAGAGGGTCATAAACAATCGGACGCATGGAGCAAATCCAAAATGGGACACGTGTATAATTGAATGATGGTGACTACGTGGATGAACATTATTTTAAACATTTTTGTTAGTTGATATAAAATATTTTTTTTTATTAGCGTTACCAGAATTTTCAATTAATAATGATTGAATGAAATGTGAGTTTTAATATTTCTGTTTTTTAAGCTCACTGAAAAAATATGGAGTAGAAAAAATAAATAAAAATTCATCTTCGATGGGTTCGACAGTAGCTTTGTGGAAATTAATTTTTAATATAAATTTGAATTTTATATAAAAAGTTATGTTATTAATTGTCGCTTAATACGCTTATGGCAAATAATGCACGGAGAGTGTGTGTGAATTCACACCCTCTCTTCTGCGTATGCGTCAATAGAGAGAGAAGTATGAGTATGCTGTGATACAGATAGACAGATAGATTACTATAAATAATCGTGTTCTATGAATTTATTTTGGTACATATGGGCGTATGTTATCGTGTTGTTATTAAATTATTGATAAAATTTTTACCATGAAATAAGAATATAAAATTTTATGACAAGTAAATTAAATTAGGTGTTTTTGAAAATGTTAAGTGGTTTGAAACGATGACTGAAAAAATCGGAATCTTTCATTAAACTTGAGAAAATTCATAGAATTTTTGCACATTAACACATAACATAGTTTTTTTCCCATTAATTTGCGAATTAACCCTTTTAATACCCTTTAATTTTTAACAGATTCTCCAAAAATACCCTGAGAAATATCTGTTTTTTAAGTATTATTGTAAATTCATGAAAAAGTATTAAAAATAAAGATGTTTTGGTAATTTTTAAATATTTTATAGAAAAGTAACATTACAGACTTATTTACAGCCCCGACGTATTGTATTTAGAAAACAAACAGAGAGTTTGGGAAGGGACACTCCATCAAAGAAATCAAAAAATCCGTAATAACTTTTGCATTTTACATATTATTAGTCTATAATTACTATTTTACTGAGGAGGGGGGTTACAAATGTGTTTCTTTTACTATTTTTTTATCTGCATCATTACATCTTGGAACAAAAATTACATTTTAAAAAAATTAAATAAAAAAATACATTAGATTTCAACATTTTTTATGGAAAAAACAACGCTTTGTGTGGGCCTGTATTATATATCTTCGGACCTGTAAGTAGCTCGGATGTCAAAGGTTAAGTTCCATATGTTATGACACTTCTGATTTTAACTTAAATTATGCTACGTACATAAAAGTATATGTACCATTTAGAATATCCGATATATCGGCTCGAGGGTATTAAAAGGGTTAAAAAAATATTGCCGGGTCCGCGGCATAGTGGTCAACGTAATTGGATTCCAGGACATATCTCACAGGTTCAATTCCTAGTACGAACAACATTTTTTTTCAATCGATTTATTTATTATTTTAAGCGTTATCCTTTATATTTTTTGTTTACTGTGTATTTAAAACACCGCAATAACTTCAATGTCGAAAAGAAGAAATTACAGCAGTGGCGGACGGTCAATGTGGTATAAGATCAATGCACCCCTTGTTTATGCCGGAGCGGTTATATTTCATGAAATAATATAACATTTATACTATTCACTTATTTTAAATTTTTCATGCATTTATTGTGTAAAACAAAATAAAATGTTCTAAAATATTTATTATAGACAATAAAAAAATACATGAAGAATTTAAAATTATTGAATGGTATAAATGTTATGTTTGAATATTATTTCATGAAATATAGCCGCCCCTGCAAATACAAAGGGTGTATTGATCTAATACCACATTGACCGGCCGCCACTGGCTTACAGTAATTCATACTCTTTGACAAGCATATATAACTCTGGCTTTATAATTAATATATATATATCCATTATACACGTGAAGCGTAAATAAGAAACATTACTTCTGTAAAACTCCGTATGGAAAAATAACGATAAAAAACTCATTAAAAGCTTTTTAGTGTGTGTTTTAAATATTTATGAACGCTTCCAGAATTGCCTTCTTCCCAAAAGTATGAAAGAAATCATTATTTTTTACATCCATCGCAATTTTTGTTGTATAATTAAAATTATGTGTCAGTTCTTACAGCATTTGCATTTTAAAATACCCATGTTTTGTTTCACTTACTTACCCTTACAGCCAGCAGTGGGCTGCCAATATTTTAACAAGAGAGCTATTCACGGTTTTCCGTTTTTAATTTAAATGCTTAATCGTTTTGATTTATTCGTCCGTAAGATTCTTGATTAATCCAAATCCGGACCTCACGGGTTCGAGTTCCAGTACGAACAGCATTCTTACGATTAATTTATCGACTTCTGTTCGAAAGCATGGGTGTTTGTGATGTCTTAATTTCCATCCCACCTTTCTCATTCTTCAATAACTGGGCGTAGCAAGAGCGATTAATTAACCACTATTCTTGTCCTAGCCTTATTTTTATATGCTTAATTCTTTGGCTATGTTTGCTCTCTATGTGGAGCATATGGCCGCCACGTGGCACCTCCACGTTTCTCCGTCTCCCGCCAATTGCTTTGCTTCCTCCCATGACATGCCAGCATCCTTCAGTTCCGCCGAGTACATCTTATAGAAAGAAAAAGTAGGCAGGATTGAGGCTTTCCGGAGGCATCCGCAGCATGTGACCCAGCCAGTTCCAACGTCTCTCCATAACCATTGACGTGACGGGACGCTGTCTTGTACGCTTCTTTATCTCTGAATTCCTCACAAAATTAGAAAAACTGATTAGAACACCCCCACAATATGCTTACTACTCTCTTTAAATAATCAATAAATGATAAAAAAAATCTGTTGAGATACTTCCATTAAGAAGCCATATTTATCTACATTAAGAGACATGGATTAAACAAAAAAAAAATAGTATTTGCAAACCCGGCTCATTCCAAAATTGTTAAAACACGATCAATGAATGTAATTTAGTAGATAAAAATAAAATTTGAAAGTATTTTTAGAAATCAGTCTCAAACATGGCTTGATAATACACAAAGTCATGTGAAATTAAAAATACTTTTAAAATATTGATCTTTTTTTAAAATGAAATTCAAGCTTCATTTTTTAACCATTTTGGAATGAGCCGTGTTTTCAAATAATACCCTTATATAACTTGTTTTGTTTATTATATATATTAAACGGTGATTTTTTTTTTCCATGTCCGCTCCCAATATGGAGCATATGGACTCCTAATGGAGTTTATCTCAACAGAAATGTTTCTACGAGAACTGCTTGTTACTCAGTTGCTCAACCTCTCTTTTCCAAAGAGAGTAGGAATAGAAGGAAAGGGCAAGGACAGGACTAGTGGTTAGCTAATCGCTCTCCATACGCCCCGTTCATAGGATAGGATGGGTGGGAGGGGTAATTCAAGACATCACATACATCCTTGCCTTTGAACAGAAATTCATAAATCGATTGAAAAATCAATTTATAAAACTGCCCGTACCGGGATTCGAACCCGTGCCCTCCGTAGCGGTAGCCAACGATGTTGACCACTCGACCACACAGGCGGCGATTTATTACTGAATAAAATATTTCAATTCAAAGGCGGTCTGGTCTATACACAGCGAAGAATATTCTATCCCATTTCCTAGTTTGCCTAGTGTCCGAGTTAAAATTATGTGCAAAGTACACCCGTTTCGTTTTTACAACTACGCCGTTTGTGTTCAATAGGCCTAATGGCTAACTTTCTCACGTCCTGTCCCTGCGTTTCCCCCTCAACTTACCCTCCTCAATCGAGATCGCGCTCGAGGAAAGCTCGCACGCTTTACTGGTAATGGGTACAATTTTTTTCGAATACATTGAATAAATATCGACTGTGGAAAGGAAAAAGGACGTAACCCACAGCTTTTTTAAAAATAAATAATAAGATGCACAAACCCATATATAATAGATTAATTAGAGACAGGGACAAGAAAATATGATGCAGGATCAGTGACGTTTCTAGGATATGTGCCGCCCCTAGACAGACTCTTTAAATAGGGTCCATTTTTTTCACTAAGCCACATTATTCTTCAAATAAAAAGTAAAAAAGTAAAGGAAAAAAGACGTAACCCACAGTTTTTTCAAAACAGCTTTTTTCGATAATCACAATTTATCAAACTTGATACACGTTCTATCAAAAGGATGCAAGCTGCAAATGTCGAATAAGTATCTAAATTTAGCTTTTATGTTTGAAAAAGATGACCTTGTAAAAAATTAAAACCAAGAAAAAATACTGATAACACTATTGCAATGTGTATTTACTGAGATACGTGTTTTTAGAAAAATAGCAACGTTATGGTCAAAGAAAAAGAAGAGTTATATATAAAAAATAATTTAATTTTTGAAATATTTTGATTCTGTACTCGCTCGGTATAATTATTGTTAACCTAATTGATCGTTATCGACAAAACTTATGGAAGAGTACAGAATAATAAAATAATTCAAATTTGATATTGAAGTGCCAATAATTTGTTTTTAAATTACTTTAGTGACCGCTTGTTTGAAATCATTAATCAATATAACACATTTGCATTAATAAATCTGTCACAACGTTCAGTAACAACAGAGTGTTTCATAAAGCTCTTGAATCGTTCGGCTTGGCTTGCTTTGAATTTACTAAACCATCTATCAATCCATGGCGACTGGTCCATAATGTACAGCAAAGCCGCAAACCATTTGTCAGGGTGCGATGATAAACATGCTGATTATCCCACCCCATCCTACGCACACAGACGTGAGCTATCTTTCTTTATTACTTATTGAACTATACACTGCGCGATTTTGTGCAAGGCTAGTTATTAAAAAGATTGTTATGAGAAAACATTTGATAATCAGCATAAACGAATGCCATACATACATTCTCTTATTTTATACTTATCTGACCAACTAGGTCAGTGCTCTTTTTCATTCCACGGCCCCCTAAATCTGAAAAAAAAAATCCGCGGCCCTCTTCAATACACAACATGTTCTGTGGCGGCCTCCAATCTAGGAAGCACTGAACTAGGTTGCAAGTGTCAGGTGCCCGTAAAGAATCTCACCTGAAACTCCAGAATGTGGTAATCCAGATATGAGGGTATTACTCACAAACAGTGCTTATTCCAAAATGGTTATAAAATGAGACTTGAATTTCGTAGTATTTTTAATCTTACATTACTTTGGAATGATATTTTGGATGTTGCCAAGCCATGTTTGAGACTGTTTTCTAAAAATACTTTCAAAATTTATTTTTATCTAGTGAATTACTGTCGTCTGCTGTGGCTCAGTTGGTTAGAGCTTGTTTTAACGGTCGCGCAGGTCTGGGTTCGATTCCCGGTTGGATCGCAGAGAATTTGAGAATTATTCAATTCAAAGCTGTGATCGAAGACTGGGTGTTTGTGATGTCAATTCATATTATTTCCTCTCCTCTTATCCTTCTAATCCTTTAATAACTGGGTGTATCAATAGCGATTAGTCAACCACTAGTCCTGTTCTAGTCTTATCCTTCTTTCCCTACTACTCACTTTGAAAAAAGTGAGGTTGAGCGACTGTGTAACAAACAGTTCTCATAGAAAAAAACTTCTGTTGAGATACCTCCATTATGAGGCCATATGCTCCACATTTGGAGCGGACATGGATTAAAAAAAATAGAAAAGTTTGAATACTCGATCCTGTAAAAAGATTTTTTTACTACGGAACCGTTTCCAGTAATATCCTTTCGGTTATGGTTTAGATATATGTATGAAATAACTGATTATACTTATCATACTGACGCCATTCATAGTGATTACTGCACATTTAGCATCCTCGCCTTGTCAAAGTCAAATGCTTAAGTATCATCAATTGGAATTATCAAATGATTATAAAATCATAAATTATTCTTAAAGTAAGATGGAAAAGTTATTAGTAATGAAAATAAACCGAGATACTTGTTAAATATAACCAGGGCTCGCGCGAGCCCCTTGCTAATTTAAGATAAAACAATATTTTCAGATCAAATTATTACATAGCTGTGATTTCTGACAGATATAACGACAGCTTCAGCATACACAGTGGTACATTTTTTGTACACAGTGGTACATTTTTTGCCATGTACATTGATAAGTTTAGGTTAAATTGCATATTGTTACATATCGACTGTGGAAAGGAAAAGGGACGTAGCCCACATTTTTTTGGATAAACACAATGTATTCAACTTGATAAACTTTCTATCAAAAGGATGTAAGCTGCAAATGCTGAATTAGTATCTAAATTTAGCTTTTAAGTTTGAAAAAGATGGGCTTGTGAAAATTGAAACCAAAAAAAAGACTGAAAAAAAGGTTTTTCCTGGTCAACTTCTTAAATTAATATTATATTATGTCAATTAAACACCAGTTTAGAAGTCTCTGTGCACTTCAAAGTTGTATTTATTTAGTTATTTGTATATGACCTAAAATCATTAAAACGCGTATTTTGTGCCTCCTGTAAAATTTGCTGTGTGTCGATAACGTCCTTTTCCTTTTCCACAGTCGATATTATAACTGTATTAAGTAGCAATTGATATGCATATAATTGCATAGGCGTGATAAAAAAAAGTTCACTCCTTCCCCAGAACACCGAGAATTACTTTGAAATTAAGCGAGCCCTTTGTTAAAGTATTGGTAGCCCACCGCTGCAGTTGAAAATAAAATGAAAAATATTTTGTTGTGAACAGTTCTACACTACGTGTAACTCACTTGAAAAATGTATTTATTGAGACATTTTGGCTACTATTTAACGAAAAATACTATTAAACTTATTTCTCTTTTACCATCATTAAATTTACTATTAAGAAAAACACAATATTCCTTTGTATTTAATTCCACTTTTATTTATCAAAATCAGGACCGGTTTCACTCATGGCGAGCATTGTCAACTGTTTTTCTTAATATAAAGCCTTTCCACCAAGTATTGACAGTGAACACCATAAAAGTGATTAAATTAACTATTTTAAAAATCGTTTCATTGAAAACAGGTCAGTTAACATCACCAAGTCTACGATCCAAAATAATCAGTTCATTTATAAAAGTTATTGAAATCGTGAATAAAACCGTATTGCAAAAGATGCAAACTTTCATATAAAACAGATCAGTCGTATTTTTTTAAATCTACTAAAATGCATAGCATTATGAATTTTAATTCAATTTGAAAAATAAAACGAGTCGGTGTAACGCGTTTTTTACGACTCCACACAAAAAAATACTACTCCAAAACTACAACTCCAGATTAAGATATATTCCGACTTTGACTCCGATTTATGAAACGATGCAATATTTAAACATAGTTTTTGCATATTTTGTATCATCTACTAACCGGTTCCCGGCAAGCGTTGCAATGCCACTCACAGAAAGAAAGTGTTTGTGTTTTAATTGTGTTTATTGAACTGCATGTTTTCTTTTTCTGTCTGTTTGACTTTTGCTGCTGATTGTTTACGGTACGAAGTACGCGCCACCTTCTGTATATTAATTGTAATATAACCTTCGCACAAGTGCAAGCATAAGTTGTCAAAATGAACTGTATGGCAGACATACAAACATTGGTTTTTATATATAAGACCTACTGTAAGCTAAATTTACTATGCCTGTAACCTTACCGAAAGGGCAAGCAAAAATTTTGTCAAAGATTCATTGCAATCGAATGAGCGGTGTGGCAACGCATAAAGTACGAACAAACAAACATTCATTTTGATATTACATCACGAGATTACAATGTATTACTTTTTTTGTATTGAAATTTAATAATAAAAAAATATATATTCGCCGCTCTTTATATGTTGGGACCCCGCTATCGACTTTTGAAAAAAACCGGTTTTCGAATGTCAATATTGTCCAAAAACCGCTTTTATCCGTTTTACAAAAAATGGAGAATTCAATTAAAATAGAAAGAAAAAGTTATTTTTTTAATGTTGTTTATTTATATACATAATAATACACAACAAGAAATTATTTGGTGTTACTCCTCAGAAAATATGATTTAAGAAAACACAAAGCGTCCACTGATCGTTTTGTAACAAAATTTCCTAATATCGAAAATACCATTTCTCTGGGTAATGATGTGGGACATATGGTCTTTAAGCCATCAAATAAAAGATCCAAATGTTCTGTCCTTTTTATGGAAAATTCGGCACAACCGGTTACCAAGAAAAACTGGTCACAAATTTTGCCAAAAAAACCGGTTTTGAAAACCGACAAGCCCTACTTGTAACGCATTGTAGAGTAGCTTTTTTATATGGTATATATGTACATAATAAATTATTCTATAAATTTTATAATTTAACCCTTACTGTTATAAATCAAATAACTTTCAAGGCGATTAATCAAAAAGACCGTCATCAGAACAATTTGAAAGTTATGTAAATAAATAAAATGAATTAATAACTTTTGTATAGAGAGATACCAGCGGTCTTTCGATCATGCTGCAATTACGCGAGCAGTCGCCATGCTCGATCTCCATGTTAATAATTATAAATGTATGACGGTGCCGGCGATTCGTTGCGGTAAACAATTATTTTTTTCAATTTCGTACGAAATTTCACGGATTTTAAGAGGGGCCGGTAGCGAGAGCCGTCCAAAGTTCGCCTCGCAGTCTTAATTGATTGAAAAAAGCTTGTGCCGTGATTGCCACCCTACTGTTTTGCAACTAGATTCGATTGCTCGATATTTGAAAACTAATTACATCACTAACTCATTACGAAATATTATTAATTGATATTGTCTATAGATACCGATCTATGGTTAAGAACTATCACGTCATAAATTTAATCAAAGTAATAATAATATAAAACAACCAAAATATATATATACCCTTTAAAGAACGATTCAAGATTTTTAATGCATTTATTAAAAAAAAAACCGCATATTTCCTCCTAATGGAGATATTTTAACAGAAGTTTTCTACGGGAACTTTTTGCTACTCAGTCGCTCAACCCCACATTTTTTATGAGTGAGAATCTGGGAAAGTAGGATAAAACTAGAACAGGACTAGTGGTTGACTAATCGCTATTGCTACACCCAGTTATTAAAGGATCAGAAGGATGGGAGGAGAGGAAATAGTGTGAATTGACATCACAAACACCCAGTCTTCGATCACAAATTTTTTTAAAATCCATGTTTGCTCCTAATGTAGAGCATATGGTCTCCTAATGGTGGTATCTCAAGAAAACTGTTTGTTACTCAGTCGCTCAACTTAACTTTTTTATTTCAAAGTAGTTTATGAGTAGTAGGGAAAGAAGGATAAGACTAAAACAGGACTAGTGGTTGACTAATCGCTATTGCTACACCCAGTTATTAAAAGATCAGAAGGATGGGAGGAGAGGAAATAATGTGAATTGACATCACAAACACCCAGTCTTCGATCACAACTTTGAATTGAATAATTCTCAAATTCACTGTGATCTTACCGGGAATCGAACCCAGACCTGCGTGATTGGTAGAGCAAGCTCTAGCCAAATGGGTCACAGCAGGCGACATAATAACTAATCAATATTCTATTAAGTGCTGCTTGTTTTATTCATAACTTTTTCGCGAAATGATTTCCGATGTAAAAAATAAATTTCAGACAGATAAGGTTACATTACAGATAAATTTGTTTATTGAAGTTTCACAGTCAGTATTTGAAAGTGGATTATATGGATTCGTTTTTTTTAAAAAGAGCTTTTAGTGACTTTTGAGAAAGAGTTTAAAACAGACAATACGTGGAAAGTATATACAAAGCAATTATATAAATTTACAATATGATTGTATTAGTCAAGGTGTGGAGAGTTCTTTTATTTGTTGATCAAATGTCCATACAGATTTTATTTTTAACTAGCGAGTACTAGGCATGAGTTGAAATGCCACTCAAAGAAAGAAAGTGTTCTTGATTTAATTTTGTTTACTAAAGTGCTTTTTGATATACAATACAGTTACCCAGAACACCAAAAATTGCTTTGACATAAAGCGAGCCCCATTGTTAGCGTATTGGCAGCCCGCCGGTGGTTTTATTAATTCAAAAACCTTTGTGGGCATCCCAACAACGACTTACCAATTTGTATTGCAATCGAATTAACGGTATAGGAACGCATACGGGATAAACAAACATTTATTTTTATATGTATAGATGTATTAATAACGTTCCTAATTTATGTAAGAGCAGCAATTTTAAAAGAACATATAACATTATAACACTTATATTTCAATTCATATTTGAAAACATCAACATTTTTCTGAACAGATTAGTGTAAGCTTTTAACATATAACAGTTATAATCAATATTATAGCGTTGGGTTAATATTGACATCTCGTATCAGACATTATACAAAATTTAAGGATTAATGTTCAAAAGTAAAAAAAGATACATTTGGGTGATATCAAGTTGGATAAATTGTGATTTTCGAAAAAAACTGTGGGTTACATCTTTTTTCCTTTCCACAGTAGATATTCAAACACTCTGTTTGTTATTGTTTTTTACGTACAAGTTTTTCGTTAGTTTGAGTAATTGAATGCGGTGTTCCCGCCCTCTCAGAAAATGTCTGAGAGTAGGCGGTTTTGCGAAGGCGACGTTTCCTCCTGCCGTATTTTGTCCAATTAATTACGCCATTTGACAATGATGTTAACAAAGCGACTGTCACAGACAAACCAACAGGTGGATGAAAAATGCGGGCCTAAGTTTGTTTGTCATAGTAGTAATAAAAATCATGAATGAATATTAATCACGGCACAGAAGCAAGTATAATATTTCAAATAAACATATTTTTAAACGGATTTGGTTACGTTTGAAATAAATTGTTTCCTGTTTAAATACATTTAAATAATTCCACGTAAAAAAAACAGCTAAAATATGTTTGTCAATATGTTTAAATATTTATTTTCATTAAATTTAAACATATAATATTTCGCTTACCCTTTTTTCACATGGTGCTCCACTGTAACAGTATCAGATAGAGAATCTGAAGTCTCGGGGTTTTCAAAGTCCCGGGACTCGAGGCGTGATAAAATCAGTCCCGGGATTTTCCAAGACTCGAGACTTTTATTTCCCCTTCAATAAAATTATAAATTTATTAAAATCAAATATTTGTGTGTATGTATGTATTATATACACTCAGCGGCTTTTGAAAGTATGTACTAGTAAATATCGCGTTTTTTTAATACAATGCTTAATAATTATTATTTTTCTTATGTAATGGAAATATGAAATGCTAACGGTTGATCTTTACTAAGAAATGATGATAACGGTACATGAATTGAAAAAATATCGATGAATTCGGCTGCAGTCAGGAGTAAATTTATGACCGTAACTTCACAATACAGCTTTTAGACCTGTTTTCCTATTGAGTCATTGGTACTTTTGTATAATAGTGAAAAAACACTTGTACATAAAACAACATCAGGTATGAACATTTAATTTTAATATTTTGTAATTTGTTTTTGCTACAGTTAAATTTTGTAAACATTTACGTTTTTCTTGGGGATTCTCTCTTATACCTGTTTTCATTCAATAAACATCAGTCCTTTTGGGGGTTTCTTAACCACAAGAATTTTTTTTTAAAAATTAAAATGTACAACTTATTAGCACATTTTAAATCACAGTCTCGATTCCCGGGACATTTTACAACAGTCCTAAAGTCCCGGGACGTCTCAACACAGAATCAGACAGAATCGACACAGAACGTGTGACATAATCGATGATTTCAATGTAATTTTTTTTCAAATATCTTATTGATTATTTAGATTGATATTTATTATATCGTAAACTAAATAAGTCAATATTATATGAACTGTAATGGAAAAGTGAAAGTTTGGCAAAACATCATCAAACATACCTGAATTTTATTATCAAATAAATAGCACTATTAATTCAACTAATATATGATGGCAATGTCGTGTAGTCTGTAAAGTTGCATGCTTTTACGAAGTTTCCGACTACTGAATTAATCCAAAAATAATTATTTTTCGAAACGAAAAGTTGACGACCTCAATTGCAAAATCTACCTAAAGACCATTTTTGATTTTTTTTTTCAAATTTTGACGCCAACTTGTTCTCTATTTCAATATCTACACAATCGATAAATTTCCGATTTCAAAACCTCTTTAAATACAGAGAAAACGTATTTATAAAAACGTAACCAAATCTAAAAAGCCCACAGTAGTTATTTGCAATTGCCAAAAATTTTGGTTTTTGGAGTTGAGTAGGTTTTGAATCTAAGGCGCTCAATTTTTCTTTGTGCAATTATTTCATGACAATAAAGTGCTGAAAAGCGAAAATGAAAAACAATTTTCTTGAAACCACTCGGCGCTTTATAATTTGTTTCATGTGCAGACATTGCTTTATGTGCTTTATTAAGTGATATGTTTATTAATAATACATTTTGTTACATTGTTATAGTTCGTTGTTTTGCCTTTTCAATATTTGTAAGCGGTAACTAGTAGTGTTAAAAATAAGTTTTTTTTTCTAATTAGTAAATTCAACTATGCTACGCTTGCATCTTTTGAAATACGTTCCTGTATTTATTTGTGCTTTTTTCCCCTAGCGGCGCGAAGACAAGTTACTAATGATATGTGTTCGACCACCCATTACGTTATATTCGGCCGAACCATGTTTTTGATCATTCATTATCAACAAACAGAGTCACCGTGAAATAACTATCACTTTGAAATTAAACACCAACAATACTGAACAATACAATTCCAATACTAAAAAATCCTGTTCTTATATTATCTATCATTCATTCTGGTATGTATTGTACTTGAAGTAAGCAAGTAATTGATAATTGCAGAAATTAAAAAGACCTTTAAAGAAGGATGTTTATATAAAACAAAATATAGTCACATAACTTTCGTTTACCTTTTACCACACTCTAAGCAACGCCATTATTTTAACACCATAATTAAATGAATGATAATTAATTTTCCAGTATTTAAATACTTTAATAGTCAGTATTATGTTAAAAGAATGAGCAAAACAAATATTTGGTGAGTGTGCATATTATTTTTGGGCAGTATAGACATTGAAAGATCAGTATTTATTTAAAATTTGGTTATGTTAAATTATTTTTAGTTTGTTTTTCAACAGAAAATTGCCTTTAAATAAATACTGACCATTTAATATTCAATAGGAAATGGTGTCCAAAAAGTCTCTTGAATATTGCCCATTTAAGCAAACCTAATTGAACAAATGTTTTTAAAGGGTCAAAACTTTCACAGCTTTTTTAGCTCACATTTAAATTTATATAGTGACATGAAGATTAACATTTTTACTTACTATTGGCTTGCTAGTATAGTTAGTGAGCTTAAAAGCTATTTTGTGCATATCCTGTTTGATAAAATGATAAACATGAATTCCAGGCCCAGAAGCTTTCTACCGAATTACCGATTTTTTTATAGCGCCGGTCCGATATTTATTATAGATCACTGTTATTAGTCGGTTGTTGTACACATTCTTGCGAGTGATAATTCCATAGATTAAATAGTGTTTTTAACGGCTGCTCACTAAATTATTGTTTAGATATGCTACCGTGCGTGGAGGTAAATAATAGAGCTTGTCTTGTTAACTATAATGGCTTTTGAGAAAAAAACATCGTGTCATTAGCCGTGATTAAAAATACTTTAAATATATTTGAGAGTTAAACCGAGATAATTACCTTATAATTATGTTAGTTTCGTCTTCTAGAACTAATTGAAAGAAGAAGTCTTTAATATATGAAATCTTTCTAATGAGTTCATTTGAAAAAAAAACATTATTATTATCAATAAACACATCGCTACAAGTATAATAAAATAAAGATTTTTAATTAAGCAAACTGTAGAATCTCATGTTAACTTTACAGATATGTAAGCATACCAAATCTGAGAGTTTAAAGTATTTATATTTTTTGATAAATACTTTAAATAAAAATATAATAAAGTTTTAATTAGGATTTAAAAATCATAACCATCTCTTATACCACGGGTTCTCAACCTATGGGTGGCGCCAACTTTTTTCCATTTCGGTTTTGAACAGCAAAATTAAAACTACAGTCAACTAAAATTACCTTATTAAAAAAAATGCCTTTTTCAATTGCATCGGGGTCGCGGGTCACATGGATTTTATAAAAAGTGGATTTTATGGTAAGGGTCCACCCGAAAAAGGTTGGGAACCTATGTCTTATACTAACCAAAAATTGATTATCAAGATTGATTTTTCAAATATTGAAATTTTGTATTTGGAGGAAGTTTTTAATTTTTTATAAAACGAATAATTCTTCTTTTGCTATGTCCGCTCTATTGTTTTAGAGCAGTGAAGGGGAACCTGCGGCATTTTGGCTACTCTGATGCGGCCTTTTGACTTGATCAAAATGATCATTTTGATCAACAAAGTTATAAGCAAGCGTTTTGGAAAAAAGCGTAATCTAACCATTATATGTTCGAGAGTCAAAAAAATGGGGGGGGGGCGATGCCAACGTTTTCTTTACTGCGGCCTTATGTTGAATCAGATAAATGAATGTGGCCTTTTGAAATGAAAGGTTCCCCACCCCTGTTTTAGATTATATCAAACAGCAGGTTATGCTGTTTATATATCTATTATTTAAAATTATTATACTATGGTTTTTTTGATAAATTAATCAGAAAATTAAAGTTTGTGTTTTTATTTCATTTTACAAATGGAGAAATAATATGCTATATTTTTTTCACTGTGAACGCCATAGAAAATGATTGCTAATATTTATTAAAAAAATAGGTAATCAATTAAAATATCTACAATACTTTGTTCGCGTCCTATTGGCAGTTTCGCTCTTGATGCAAAAAAAACAACAATTTAAATAATGAGGATTCAGGAGCCGAACGATTCCTACGTGTAAATCTAGGAAATCTTGTTGTTTACTATTATAAAAAAAATTAGACCTAGATAGAAAATCTGTTTTGTCGAATTCATGGCCGTGTCGTAAATAAAATACTTGAAATATTTTTTAATTAAACAACACGACATTTTTTCTAAAACCCACGCATGTTTATTATTTTTGATTTTCTTTATAAGAAATCTGGAATTAAAAAACGAAATTATTAATTAACAATCGCTTTAAAAAATAAAAACTGTTCCGTTCAAATGCACGGATGAACTTGAACTGACGCTTAGTAAATGAAAAAAATATCGAAATCTTTAAATTTAATTTTAATAACATATCTTATTTATAAAAGAAATATAACAGAACTGCATTTGACTAGCCGTAATGTATTTTTATTAAAAATATAGCTAATAAATATTGACGTGTATCACAAAGAAATACCTTTATTATTAATTAACTTGTCTTGTGTATTTTATAAATGTGAACAAATTTAATTTATATGTTAATACTTAAAATGAATAACGACATAGATTGTATTTGAGTAAGACATTAAAGTTACCTACTATAAGACCTCGTTAATACGTTTCGTGGCAGCTTCCAGATTAAGTAATTATTAAATATGGTGTATAGGCGGAAACCTATTAGTTTTAAACTATAAAGCTAATAAACATTTTAAACAGAAGCTCGTTACTTCTAGAATATAGTAAAATTACAATGTATAATTATTGCCGCGTATACGAGAAAGAGTGTAAAGTAATCAAGGTTAATTAAATTAATGAAGAAACTGTATTATCTTGATAAAACGGAGCAGTTCATATTAATTATATGTTCGCTATCAATTATAATATCCATATTGACTGTGGAAAGGAAAAAGTGTCCCACACATATTAAATTTTACAGGAGGCACAAAAAACTAATGATTTTGAGCCATATGCAAATTATGAATTATAATACACAACCTTGAAGTGCATGGAGACTTCTTAACTAGTGTTTAATTGACATAATCTATTTTTTTTTTCTTTACCATGTCCGCTCCCAATATGGAGCATATGGACTCCTAATGGAGTTTATCTCAACAGAAATGTTTCTACGAGAACTGCTTGTTACTCAGTTGCTCAACCTCTCTTTTTCCAAAGAGAGTAAGAATATAAGGAAAAGGCTAGGACAGGACTAGTGGTTAGCTAATCGCTCTCGATACGCCCCGTTTATAGGATAAGATGGGTGGGAGAGGGGAATTCAAGACATCAAATGTATTTATGTCTTTGAACAGAAATTTATAAATCGATTGAAAAATCAATTTATAAAACTGTCCGTACTGGGATTCAAACCCGTGCCTTCCGTAGCGGTAGCCAACAATGTTGACCACTCGACCACACAGGCGGCAATCTAATATTAATTTAAGAAATTGTCTAGAAAAAACCTTTTTTTCAGTCTTTGTTCTTGGTTTCAATTGTCACAAGGTCATCATTTTTCAAACTTAACAGCTAAATTTAGATACTAATGTGGCATTTTCAGCTTGCATCCTTTTGATAGAACATGTATTAAGTTTGATATATTGTGATTGAAGCTGTTTTGAAAAAACTGTGGGTTACGTCCTTTTTATTTTCCACAGTCGATATGTTGACTTTGAAGTCAACGCTCTCTGAATGTTCAAGGGTTCAAATCGCTACAGAAATATGTCATTCATTAATTTTTAGTCGGTTTATGGTTTCATTTTTAAATTAATAAAAAGCCCCCAATAGACCCTTATCTGATACTGAGAATGAAGTACAAAGAGAGTGATGAGGTAACTGGGCGTTATTTAGTTATTTTCTTAAATACCCAAAGAGATAGGTCTTTGAGAGTCCATAAAATTTAAACTCGAAGTGATCTTAGAGATATTACTTTTAGCACATGAAGTTACATTAAAAGGTAGAATCATAAGTAGAATTCCATCATACAAAAATAAACATATCAGTATTTTGTTCTACAAGAATTATAAAAAATGCTGATGGATATTGACTGTGATATCGATTAATGTATTATATATATTACTAGCCGGTACCTGGCAAGCGTTGCAATGCCACTCGAAGAAAGAAAGTGTTTGTTTTAATTGTGTTTATTGAAGTACATGCTTTCTTTTTCTGTCAGTTGACAATGCTCGCCATGATCGAAACCGGTCTAGACCTTTTTAAATAAATTACAAAGGAATATTTTGTTTTTATTAACACAAAAAGAGAACAAATTAAATGGTCAGAATTTAAATCAATATTTGGTCAGAATAAAAATACTGTACGGTCAGAATATTTTATAATCATTTTGGTTAAGTTAGGTTAGGTTAGGTTTTTTTAAATTTCATTTAAAGTATGACTATTTACTCTGATCGATATATTATGACAATTTAATATAAATTCTGACCGGAAAAATATGAGCCTTAATAAAATGCCTTTCCACCAAGTATTGACATTGAACACCCTAAAAGTAATATTGTAAAATGAAAGAACAATGTCGTAAATAATACAAATAGGTTATGACAACTTACGATTTAAGTGCTTTATTTGTATAAAATGTTGCAGTAAATCAAACGTTTATTTATTGTTTCAAATAATGAGGCACGACAAAGTAACCGAAGTAAATTAAATTTCAAAGCTTCCACATTTTCAATTGCGGGTGATAAACAATATTATTTTCTGTTCGCTTAGTATTATATTATTATTATGTGCCTCCGGGCAACCATAAACAATTCTTTGAGTTATATAATGCGTTATAGCGGACAACCAGAAGCTGTTTATACGATAAAAACAACAGTTTAAAACACAAAAAAAAACTGAAATAGATTTAAAAATAGTTTTATTGGCGTTTATAAACATTACTAGCAATTAGAGATTGCAAAGTCTCGGGGTTTTCAAAATCCCGGAACTCGAGACGTGATAAATTCGAATTCCCGGGACTTCCCGTGACTCGAGACTTTTGTTTCCCTTTCAATAAAATTATAATTTTATTAAAATTAAATATTTGTATGTATTACGTACATTCAGCGCCTTTTGAAAGTACGCACTAGTAAAAATCGCGTTTTTTTTAATATAATGTTTTTTTTTTATGTAATGGATATATGCAATGCTTACGGTTTGTTTTTACTAAGAGATGCTCACGGTATATGTATAGAAAAAATATTTAATATAATAAATCTTATACCTGCTTTGATTCAATACACATCAGTCCTTATGAGGGTTTCTTTTGTTAGCACATTTTAAATCACAGTCAAGATTCCCGTGACATTATAAAACAAAGTCCCGGAACTCAAGACAGCAAAAAGCCTGACAAGTCGCGAGACTTTTGTCCAGGAATGTCTCGACACAGAATCCCTACCAGCAATACAGAGCGGTTATTTTTTTTTCTGTTCGTGGGTGAATGATTTTTAATATAAATCATATCGGTTGTGCATTATAAGCACTAAGAAAACTTTAAATAACACAGAATAAAATAAAGGATCAAAGAAAATATGTCTACTTCTGTCAGAAGGCCTTAGCACACACCGTCTAGCGAGATTCGGTTTTTATATTGTTTTAAATTTAACTATGGCTGTGGAGTCAGTCTGTCTTCACCGGAGTCAGAGTTGAAAAAAAAATTAACAAGTCTGACTTTCTTTTTTATTTTTTTGTGTATACGAATCGCTTGAGTCAAATGTGCCACCACTGCATGCATGTAAGTCTTAAAAATTTAAAAAAGATCTTAATAAAAACAATTTAATATTTAATAAATAAATAGTACTGTTGAGTATAAAAATAATTAGAGAAAAAATCTTTATCAAAATAATGAAATAAAATTCATGCAAATGAAGAATGTCAATACTTATACACGGGGTACCTAACCCAATCTACCTAAATCATTTGGTGGAGTAAAAAATATCACTGAGCTTAGGTGGGTCGCACATATAAAAACATAAATCAAAGAAATTATACAAAATATTTAATTACCTTATAATTAATGTGACACTAGCTTTTTTTATGTTCTTTGATAACTTTTTTACATCAACTGGTCATTTTGCTGATACGCATTGCAGTTGATTGGTCGTGTTTTTATCGAATAACCTTCTACGACACTTCGTTTTTATTCAATTTAATTTTGAAAAGAACGATTCTCATCGGTGTGTTTTCCCAAATGCTGTTGGTGTTCGCATTTCCTGTTGTTTTAATTTGGAAAATTTATTTTTGAGGATGTATTTCTGATAAAGTTCTAGCTAATTACTTTCAAATAAGCACTTTAACTATATGCTTAAGTGCAGTTCTATTAGGTTCATTTGTTAATTTTTATTTACAAACGCAGTTGTCTGAGGATGCCTCTTAAAGAGGCGAAACACGTGTCACATTTTGTAACACAATATGTGGAATAATTTATTTTATATTGTAACAGATTTTGAAAACCAACAAGCCTTATTCAATACATAGTACATAGTACATTTTGTGAAATAAACATAAATAAGTTTTAAGTTTTTGTATTATACAGGAATTACTTTATGCCAACCACTTGGAAATATTACATTTATATTATATGAATAATGAAAAAAGAAAACTTCGACTGCGGGACGCGAGGTTTTTAATTTAAAATAAATAGCAATGCATTGACACTAATAAAGAAGGGTATTAAAAAAGCGGCAGCCCCTTGTAATCAATCAACAGACATAACCTGCAAATTAGACTTTCACAAAACTACCCAATAGACTAGAACCTGTGTATTTTGAAGCGGAATCAAATCAAAGTAACTCTGAAATACCAATACAGAATATCTTAACGTAAAATGATAAATGATACAAGAATGGAGGTTGATACTAAGATTTCTATGTCGAGAAGATGTGAGAATAAATTCCCGAGAATTTTTCCTGTCTCGGTTCCCGGGATATTTGAATTAAGCCCGAGACTTTGCAATTATATGCAATACTTAAATAAGCAATCGATTGTTACTTAATACACAAAAATGTACTACAGTGTATACCAAGGATTTCAATCCGGATATTCGAATATTCGATATGCGGATATATTCAGCACCTTTTAAACTGTTCGATATTCGGATATTTGGGGAAATATCCGAATAGTATTCGTAATCAATTTTAATGAAATATGTTACAAAATTTACAAAAGATCTCATCACAATTTCTCTACATTTAAAGAATAATTATGAATTCCCCAAGTAGTGGTGTTTTCTCCTTCGCCCAACTCGGGTGTTATCAATATCTTATTATAATTCTTGAGTTTGACGAATCGGCTCGAATTCGGTTCTATAAAAAATCTTTAATGCCGTTATTTGATTCATTAAAGAAATACCGCTGGATAATCCGATGCAGCTGCAAATTTTAAATATTGTAATACAATGGAACGATATTGAAATAAGTATTTATATGTTTTATTTTAATCTAATACAGAAATGTGAAAATATTAAGTCATAAATTATTTTTAAAATGTATATCAGTGAACAAAGAAACTTTGATCCTGCAACATTTCTTTTTGCGTGCAAGTTATACGACTATTTAGAAAAAAAAAACAGAATTCGAGACCACTGCATACCAGCAAAAACAGCCGGTTCTTCCTTTTTTATTAAAATATGTTTTTTTAAATCATAGTTTTAAAAATATTTTGTATATGATATATTTGGATCAATTAAAAAAAAAACAGGAAAGTTAGACGTGTTGTTTAAAACACTTCTTACAATAAAGCCAACGTCAACTGCTACTAAACGAGTATTTTCAACGGCAGGAACAATTAAAAACTAAGTTAAAAACAAATTTAAAATACGAAACATTATTTTTAAAATATGCATTTTTGAAATTCAAATACATAAATGACTTTTATTACAAATGAGCTCGCTTTTAATTTAGTTACTATGTAATATAATATTTTAGTATTAACATATATTGTATGTTTAAACTAAGAACTATCCGGATATCCGAATATATCCGGATAGTTTCAGTTTTACTATTCGATATTCGAATAGTTGATAATGACGAATTGTTGGAACCCTAGTGTAAACTGAAGTTGTCAAAGATAATATATAAGTCAGAAATTGCAATTATGTACTCATTTCATCTGAGAATATTGTTTACTTTTAAATTAACAAGAGGCTCGCCAGCCTTAGTAAAATTTAACAAGGGGCTCACGCAAGCCCTTCCGAGCCCCCTCCAGCCCACCCCTGGATACTTTTATTAGGTAAGCATATTTTACATTTTGGAAACTGAGATGGATAAAAAAAGCTCTACTTTGTCACATAATAATTTAATCTTAATTGAAATTAAGTTACACCAGTCTGATTTGTAAGTTTACTGAGTATGCCTCCGAGGTTGTATAATCACTCGGTGAGTAGAGGATCTTTCGTTTGATTGACAAGAAAATTGTTACTAGCAAGCTATACTTTCAATAATTGAGAGTGTTTCTTTTTATATTACCGAATCTGATTTTAGAGATTAAATACCATTTTTTACAGCCAGTCATTTCAAATGTTGAAATTATTGTTTGTTCAAAGATTTAAAATGCTCTCCGTAGAATCGCTGTACTTATCGTAATGTAACAACTTCGAAAAAAAAAACTATAAGTAATTGCCCGATTCGATTGGCGCTGCAAATCAAATACAATATTTCTACAGTCGTTTCATAATTGATAGTTTTTTACACAATGTACTCATAATATTATGTTATAAATTAAAATCATCATCAGCAGACGTTATCAATCAATATTCATACAGATTTAAAATTATTTATTTACTTGTACATTGCATAAGAATTACAAACTATAAATGTATTGCTTTTGTAATCTAATCAAAATCTTTTTTTTTGCATGCCTGCTTCCAATACGTAGCTACTCATGAAACATTTCACCAGAAATTGGCAAACGAGAACTGCATGTATTGTAAATGCACAGTTCAACATCTTTTAAGATAGGACAAGTATCAAGAATTATTAAAAATAGAGGATCCTTAGTATTCAAAACTTGTGTGACACATTTATGGTTTGGCTTTAGTTACTAAATATGAGCCCTTGAAAAGTAAAGTGAGCCAAGTTGCAAAATAATTATATTTTACTTCACCTCCATACCCATGATGCAATCGTAAATAGTTGAGCCATTAAATCATTTAATATTTCTCTTAATATTGTCAATAAATATGTATCATTTAAGGTATTCTAGCATGTATACATTTATTAAATTATTGTTAAGCTTCTAACTTCGGTTTTAATACTGTCAATAAAAAGTGAAACTGAGATGCCATTATGGCATTGAATGTGATTTTTTAGGATGGCATGTTACGGGTTAACTGCAATAAAGTTAGTACGTAGTGTTTTTGTGGATTACATATTTTTATTTTAGAAAAAAAATACTATTGAAGTGTGTTTTTACTAAGCTCGTTTCATTTTACGATACTATAGCACACGTAGAATATTATGACGCGTCTAACTATTTTTTCCTAAAATACTACTTGGTTTCTAGCCCCATCTATATCAGCGTTCTTCAACCTTTTTACACCCGCTGAACCATACCAATTCAATAAATGTTATACATTCCGATAATGCAGAAATAGAAACGTATAAGTACACCAACCATCTTTTTGCACGGTTTCAAAATAAGACAGTTGAAAAAAAGTATTACCAATTTTGTTTATTATTTTTTTACATATTTATCAAAAAAATGCGTTGTACTGTCTTCAATATATTCATAACTACGCTAACCCTTCAAAGACGACCGTGACCATATGGTCACAGTTAACACCGTTGTCTATTGATCCCACTATTCATCCTTTTTCTATCTGAATATCGTTGCTTTCACTCATATTTGGTTAAGAAGGGTACAGACTTCAGTTAGTCATCAGCTGCGGGGACAGAAACCGCCACCAAAAGTACATGCGATTTTTTGAATTTCCGTTTATTTTAATGGACTTTTTGAAACTGTAAGTTATTTTTTTTATCACAACATCAAATTATTTGCAGTTCTTTTGCTAATATATTTGTGTTAAAATTATGTTGGTCTAAAAAGGTCAAATTGAAAATATTTTTAAAAAATTCACGTTTAGTTATATTTCAACCCCGAATGTTACTCGCTCGTCCTTACTACTGTTCGTACACAATATTACACGATAATAAAAGGATGAGCATGACCATATAGTCATGCGGGGTTTCTAAACAAAGACTTTTTTTAAAATTTTTGTTAGAAATAAAAGTTATCCTTGACTTTAATATGGTTTAAAAATATTTTTTTATCGAAAAAAAGCTCTCGTCTCTGGAGGGTTAACGTGAAAAATAAATGACATCAATATCTTTCAAGTTATCCTGAAAACAACAGTTAAAGGGATGTTCATTTTTGAATGTAAAGCTTATATGTTTTGCACGGTAGTCTTTGAAACGTATCCCCCGTACAAAAAGATGTTCTGGTGTCTTTGTGAATAAGTGTATAAAAAATCCTGAAGCTGTTCAGAAACAAAATTGATAATTACATAATAAAAACGTCCTGGTCACTAAGTTACGATATGCCATACATTTATTTAAGTATGCAATAAGTGTTTGATACATATTTGCAATACAAGCAGTTCCCACTTATGCAGTGGCCGTAAACTTTCGATCGCTAGACATTTTAGCACAGAGAGGATCCTTATACTTAGATTTTAAAAGATACTTTCTTGTAAAATAAATTAATCGTTTTATTTATGGTAGAGTGAATTTAGCTTCTACTTTATGGCCTCGTGCAACGCTTTCATATTGAGCTATTTTTCACTGGCTTAAAACAAAACTCAGGACAAGGTAATGCTATCTTAATTTTATTTTAAAAATATACACTTCATTTTTTTCTCACTGTAAAATAATTTAATAGCCCAGGTATGGCAAACCTCTGGCACGTTTCAGAATTTGGATGGCATGCGAACGATTTCCAAGTTATTTTTTTTTTATTTTAAAGTTTCAAAAATTAAAATTTTTATTAAATAATCCGTGAATTATTAATTTTCAAATGTTTCCAAGATAAACGACAATCGTTTAAAAAATCACTTTTTATTTTTTCTATTTTGTTATTTTTTTTAGTGCTTGGGAACGCCACACAATCGAGAAAAAATATTTGAAGATTGTTGGCACGCCGACCCAAAAAGGTTCGCCATCCTTGTAATAGCCTAACTGTTCATTTTAGCCACTCTGTTAATCAGTTGACAATGCTCGCCACGAGCGAAACCGGTGTATTGGAATATTGCGTTTTTTTATTAATATAATGCCTTTCTACCAAGTATTGACAGTGAACACACAAAAATTGGCTCTGTCCTTTTTTAAAAAACTTTTATACATAAGAAATTGCATATAAGTGCCGGACCTTATGGCTCAGCAGTTGGCGTTGTGGGCTTCCTTGCCGGATCCCACGGGTCCTAGTCCCAGTCAACGTTCCCTCTAAGCCGAAGGGTTAAATGCGCGGAAATTTCAAAGGCTGCGCGGAGGCTGTGCGGATACTGCACGGACCGATCAAATATTAATTGAACAACTGCATTGCAGTGCGCGCCAACCCGGAATGAGTGCGCGGGGGCTTCCCAACTGCTGCGCGGCCGCGCGCGCACGCAGCTTAGAGGGAACGTTGGTCCCTGTACGAACAGCATTTTTTCGATCAATTTATCGATTTCCGTTCATGGGTGTTTGTGATTTCTTCCCACTCTTTTGATTATTTTATATCGAGAGCGATTAGTTTGCAATTATACACGTCCTAGCCTTATCGTTTTATCTATACAGGCGGCCAGAAAATTTTTTGGGCTCACGGTCTTAATCCAGCGGACATGTAAATTCACGATTTAAATCCAGCGGACCACTAACTGGACTTTTTTTTGGTTATTATACGTATCATATTGAAATAAAAGTGATCAAATGCGTCTAAAAATGCATATTTTTCATAAAATAAAACTATTGATTACAATTAAATTATAAAAGATTCATTAATTTTTAATATGATAGATGTTCCTTATTATTTCAAATGATAAAAATTATATTTTGCTCCAATGATGTAACTGCAAGATGGAGGACTGAATGTACTTCAACCCGAAGTCGATACCGTATTTTGATTGCTGTGGCAGATGAAAAAGCCTTTTCATATCAGTCATATTCTATCGTTTCGTTCGGACATAAAATAAAGAAAATATTAGTTTTAAGTAAATCTGTACTTAGTGTTTTAAAACAAACAGTTCTTGCAGAAAAAAAATTCTGTTGAGACACCTCCATTAGGAAGCCATATGCATAATAAAAAAAATCAACAAGCTAGATTTTACCAGAACGGTGAAAAATTATATTTTATTTCGCTATCAGTTAAACATACTCGTGTCTGCTTGCGATCATTTTGACTGTGGAAAGAAAAAGGACGTAACCCACACATAGCCAATTTTACAGAGGTACAAAAAACGTGGTTTGATGATTTTGGGTCATTTGCAAATTATGAAATATACACGACCTTGAAGTGCACGGAGACTTCTAAACTGGTGTTTAATTGACATTATTTAATATTAATTTAAGAAATTGTCTCAGAAAAACTTTTATTTCAGACCTTTTTCATGGTTTCAATTTTCACAAGCTCATATTTGTTCAAACTTAAAAGCTAAATTTAGATACTAATTCGGAATTTTCAGCATACATCCTTTTGATAGAACGTGTATCAAGTTGAATAAATTGTTATTATTGAAAAAATCTGTTTTGGAGAAACTGTGAGTTACGTCCTTTTTTCTTTCCACAGTGGATTTGATAAAGTAGTTGAACCGCCAATAATCGACACTATGAGTTGGCTACTGGCAGTTGACACTATGAGTGTGTGTTAATTTCAATAGAAAATAATATCATTATGAGTTTTCTTGCAGTGGCTTAAAGGGTTAAGTATTTCGGGCATTTATAAGGAAGAATAGCTTCACAGACCACCCACAGACCTTTCATATTCTCCCGATCAACGTGTATGGGGACATTAATTCTCCCGTTGTTGTCCCGCCGGTTCGCCAGTCAACCGGTCAACCACTCCAGCCACCGAGCCGTTGGATTATCACCGATTTTTTTTTATGAAAAATAACATCACAATAAATAATGATTATTACAGAAGGTGCGCAGTGACTTCTGGTCTAAGTGATTGCTTACAGCTTAAGCAGAAGTAATTTTCGATAAATTTATTCAATTATTTTACAAACCATTGAAACTAGGGCAGGGATGGCAAACAAGGGACCTGCGGGTCACGCAGTGACTCGCGTGAGAAATCATCTAACCCGCTTGAACTTTTAGAAATGATTATTTTTATTTAAAGCCTTAATTATTCAATCTATGTGACCCGCGACATGATTTTTGACCCACTTGCGAAAAAGCTTTGCCATCCCTGAACTAGGGTATCCAATCCCGGACGCTTTTTGTGATCCCGAAATTTTGGGATTGACAATATTTCAATACCCGCAATTTTACATTTAGCATAAAATCGTGTATAAATTGGGATTCGGGATTGAGAAAAATTTTTGACGACGATTTTGAAATCATGGGATTTTTCGAACAATTTCAAAGACCCAGAAATTTGTGGATTTCCTAAAATTACCAGCGCGGGACCTTTTCTATTTTTAGCTCTTCCAAGAATTTTTAAATCCAAAATCTCAAGAATTTACAGTTTTGCCCAAAATTAGCAGCGCGGGAGTTTTTTTTTAGGTCTTCTATTGGTAGTATCGCAATCCCGGGATTACGGGATTTTGGGAGCCGAGATCCCGGGATAAGACATCCTAATTGAAACGTATACAAAGTAAAATTATAAATGCACATGAATAACTTTGTCAATTGAAAAAAAAATATTAAGACAATAATCAAGCATGTTTCTATTTTACTATCATTTAACGTATAATATAATTTAAAAATTATAAAAGCTTCTATTAAGATACATATCAAGAGGCCATATGCACCACATTAGGAGGAGACATGAATTAAAAATGTATTGTTTTTATAGTCAGATAATAAAAGACACAACTGCACTAAAGTGAGGACGAATAAAATAAATATATTTTTTCATAATATAATAATAATAAAACATATAAAATTTTGTACATCCCACATGTTTTGTCACTAACGACCCAGGTTTCGCCATTCAGCATCTTCAGGTGTTTAAGTGCACGGATGAACTTCAACCTGTGCTTGGTAGAGAAGTGTATCGTGTATATAAGAAAGACATTTATTTATCACTAAATTAAAAGCTATTAATGGCAACATTGATAACTTACTTCTATGCAAGTTTAGTTTATTTTTTTGATAAAAGATTGTCTATAAGAGACATATCGTATCCATTGTTGATATTCAAGTTCATCCGTGCACTTGAACGCCTGAAGATGCCGAAAGGCAAAACCCGGGTCATTAGTGACAAAATCTGTGCAAATGAACATAATTTGAACGATTCAAATTTAATATTGAAATTCCACCAAGCATCTTCAGTCGAAATCTTAAATTAAAAAGCTTCATATAGTGTAATTCTCTTATTTACAACAAATTTTCCCAACAGTCGGGTCCATAGCGCAGTGATCAACGTGGTTAGCTTTCGCGACGGATTTCACGGGTTCGAATCACAATATGAATCAAAGCGTGAGCGGTTGGTTAACCACTTATCCTTATATACTTACTCTCTTTGAGAAAAAAGAAAAGTTGAGAAACTGAGTTATAAGCAGTCTTCGTGAAAGAAATCTGTTCAAACACTTTCATTAAGAATTCATATGCTTGTCATTGGGAACGGACACGGATTAGAAAAAAAGTCTTAATAAGAAGTGAGTTCCGATACTTTTGTTTTTCAAAAAAAGCTCTGGAAATAAATAAGCACAAATTATGAATACAGTGAAAGCTTAAGAACTTTACTATTTGTATAAAGTTTCATTAAAATTTAAAACTTTTACTCACAACATTAATGTTACATTATGAATTTC
Organism: Himalopsyche anomala; assembly: GCA_031772345.1. NCBI lineage: Eukaryota > Metazoa > Arthropoda > Insecta > Trichoptera > Rhyacophilidae > Himalopsyche > Himalopsyche anomala. Next base: position 22,584,156 of record CM062837.1, on the reverse strand, counting down.
CGCTTTCGTTATAATAATCAAACAAATCATTTTATATGTCGTTTTTCGCACTGTTTTTCTGCTTCAAAAGCATTTACATCGTAAAAATTTCGCATTAGATCGTATCGCTGTGATACATAAAACAAGAAGCCACCTTTCAAAATTAACGGCTTGTTTTTGCAGTAAAGTTACAATCTCAGAAAATAACCGTTAAGGAATCTTTGTCATCAATCAAAACTGATTTACGATTTTATACCGCTCCAAGCCGTGGATATTTTGACTACGTTTTTGGATCAAGTAAGTATTTTATCTAAGTAATATAACTTACAGATCATACCATAAATATGTAAATTTTGCGAAATTTTCATCATTATGAATTGGCATAGCCTTCAATTACAGTTTTTTATTCGTATTTGTAAAGAACATGTTAGTCAACCAATTTAAAACTAATACATTTATGCTCTGAACTAAGTCTGACCAAGTTTAATCAGGGCTTGTATTTAAGAAGGAGTCGTAGTCGTCAGAAGTCAGTTAACCGTTTGAATACCGCGCAAATAAATCATTAATATGTCCCAGAGATACTTTTACTCCTTTAACATTTTTTTTTAAAAATAAAAACGCAAATTCGTTATATAGAAACCCCGCATGACTATATGGTCATGCTCATCCTTTTATTACACTGTAATATTGTGTACGTACAGTAGTAAGGACGAACGTGACCGTATGGGAATGCAAACATTCGGGGTTCAAATATAGCTAAACATGATTTTTTTTTAATATTTACAATTTGACCTCTTTAGATCAACATAATTTCAATACAAATATATTAGCAAAAGAGCTGCAAATAATTTGAAGTTTTAATAAAAAAATAACAAACAGTTTCAAAAAGTCCGTTAAAAAAACGGAAATTCAAAAAATCGCATGTGCTTTTGGTTGCCGTTTCTGTCCCCGCAGCTAATGACTAACTGAAGTCTGTACCCTTCTTAGCCAAATATGAGTGAAAGCAGCGATATTCAGGACGAAAAAGGATGAATAGTGGGATCAATAGACAACGATGTTTACTGTGACCATATGGTCACGCTCGTCCTTGGAGGGTTAATATAATGCGTTTCCACTAGGTATTGACAGTGAACAAAGGTTTAATGAAAAGAAACACCTTTTGTTGAAATACCTCCAGTAGACCATACGATCCATATTGGAATCGAAAATATATAATAACGAGCATACTTTTCATCTCAACAAACACACAATAAAAATTCTCACACAGAAAACATTTAAGAGATGTGTAGTCCACCAATTGTTCTGAAGAGTTTTTTGCCGGCCATAGGACCCAGCAATGCAATTCTGTTGATTTATTTGCGTGATACAACATCACATGCCTTTTGTGTGTTGCCACATTTTAAGAACTAAGTCCGAAACGATATTATCAGAGATATTTAATTACCCCATAAATAAACATAATTGCCTTGCGTTAATAAAAGGCGGCCATTTACGTGTGTGCAGATATTATTCTGGCACTGCAATATTTTCACGTAACAAATAATTATTATTCGTTCACGTTGACTGCATATTAATTCATCTGTGTTAAGAGCTTTATCCTACCGAGCAGATGGGCTTGGATTCGGATTAATTTTCCAGTAAAACCAATATCAAAATGAGATGTTTCAAATTTCTTTTAGGAATGTTATCATTTCACTCTTTTGAAGCTTGAAGATCGTTTTCATGTTTAAAGCATTTTTCTTTTCTTCTTCGAAAATTATAAGATATAAGAATTTAAATTTATTGATATTCCACAAACCGGTCCTGACCTTTTTAAATAAAGTGGAAATAAAATACAAAAGAATTTTATGTTTATATTAATATAATGCCATTCCACCAAGTAAGTATTGACAGAGAACACTCAAAAAGTGATTTTCTCTTTACGACAGACATCTGAGATATCCCACCACAGCACTAGCAATATTGAAAGAAAATGAACATTTCTATAAAAAAAATACATATTTTTTAGACTTCATTATACAGACAGTTCTTATGCTACTTTATTATAATAATTATAATATTCACTTAATATATAAAATATATGGTTTTTATGTGAGCATACGTCTAGTCTTGGGTAAGTCGTCGATATGTAAACATGCACTATGCCTTCGAGCGATAAACTTTTTTGTTAAATATTATTACATGCATACTTTTTCAAATGTCAGAAACTGTTCTATACTGCTTAAGAGATTTTTTATTCTGACATATATTGGGTTGATGCAAAAGTTGTGACCGTTTTTTACACATACAATTAAAGATTTTTTTTAGATTTGTATTATTTATTTAATCAATTATATAACTTCCATCCGTTTTTATAACCTTCTCCCATCTTTCTATCAACTTATAAATACCATTAGTGTAAAATTTCGTGGATTTTGATGCGAAAAATGGGTTCCCGGTAAATTGCTCGAATGGAAATTGCTCGAATAACAAGATAATCAATTTGTTTCCGTTTGTTCTGTCCGTTTGTTCTGTCTTAGCCCTAGTCTTCTATGTGTTCTGGAAATATATAGAAACAGTTTGAGTAACTAATTAATAAGCAGTTCTCGTAGAAACACTTCTGTTGAGATAAACTCCATTAAAAGATTATATGTTCCGCATTTGGAGCAAACACGGTTAAAATAAATACTTACGAAAATTATTTTTATATTTCACTCTCTAAACAAGTGTCGCACAAGATAAAAATGAAATTCGTAGAAAAAGTCGTGAAAAATCTTTTAAATAACCAAGCAATTCGAATAATTTGTAATTCGAGCAATTTCCATTCGAGCAATTTACCAGCTACCCGAAAAATGTAGTAAGGGATGTTTTTACCTGCTCTATTGTATAAAATATTTTATCATTTAAAAAAAATTGCAGTGATCGGAATAAATGAAAATCGGAAGGAGAAAAATCTGGAAAATACGGTGGATGCTTAATAACATCCCAATTTAACTTATTTAGCTTGTGTTGGGTCATCATAGCCACATGTGGTCGCGCGTTGTCGTGATGAAACACTAACCCTTTTCTGTTTACCAATTCTGGTCTATCCTTTTGAAGGACGATGTTCAGTTTGGATAATTGCTGACAATATCGTTCTGTTGTATTTGTCTGATTCCGTTCCAAGAGTTCAAAATACACAATACCCAGTTCACAGTACACAGTACGTGGTTTATCAATTAGTGAAAAATCCCCAGATCGGAATTTTGTAAACCATCTTTGTACCTGTCGAACTTTGATGACATCTGCTCCATACACTTCGCAAATGTTTTTGGTTGCCACACTCGCGATATTGTCTTTACGGAATTCATAAAGTAAACAATGATGTAAATGCACTTTATCGACAGACATTTTGAAAAAATACAATGGCTCTTCACTGTACTCTGGCCAGGCCATAACTGAATAGAAAGTAGAGGGAAAGCATCCTTTATACAATGGAATCATTTAAAACAAGATACTATTCATCATTTCTGATGATTTTTTTTTACCTAGGATCATAAAAACGGTCATAAATTTTGCATCAACCCAATATATCCATAACACTTTTCTAAAACAATATTAATTAACGGAGTGAATTCGGTTCAATAGTGGTGCACCATTATTATTCATCATTACTAAATTTTCGTTGGTCTAATTATCTCAACAAACTAATCGCTTATCATTTTTTTGACGTCATGTCCGCTATCAATATAGATGTTATTGGCTCCATTTTTTTAAAATCCATCAGATCAGAAGGGTGAGAGGAGAGGAAATGATGTGTTTTGACATCACAAACACCCAGTCTTCGACCACAACTTTGAATTGAGTAATTCTCAAATTCATTGTGATCTTACCGGGAATCGAACCCAGATCTGCGTGATCGGTAGAGCAAGCTCTAACCAACTGGGCCACAGCAAGTGACAAATAACATTCACTACTACCGGAGATTATCTCATCATTTTATTTTCTTTGAAAACTGAATCATAATAAATTTCTTAACCTATCTTTTTTCCGAAGAGAGTAAAGATTGAAGGGAAAATACTTGAGCAAGACTAGTTGTTAGTTCATCCCGCTACTTTCCGTTTCAAGGAACGGGTAGTTTGGATTTAATTTCAGACACACCAAAGCTGCCCGTACTTAGATTACAGCACGTGAGTATAGTAATCGAAGCTAACGACGTCAACCATTCGTCTAAAAAATAGTGAAAATTATTTTTAAAGTATTGATCATGAATATATATTCCTTAACTATGTATATTTCTTCGTTTTTTAATATATACTATATAATTAATTCAAAGCAATGATGAAAAGTTTGCAAAAATCAAACAGCGTTTACCACTCGGCTACAGGATCTAAAATTGATATGAGAAGTTACTAAAAATAACAGTAAATGTGTTTTTTAAATTCATATAATATTTTAATTAATTCTACTAATAACAGTGCAATTTTGCAGGATATTTACATTCAAATAAAGGATACTGATAATCTACGTGTATGTCACTTAAAGTAATAGTTATCTAACCAGCGGTTGGCTGCCAATACGTTAACAAGAAGGCTCGTTTAGTCTCAAAGCAATTCTCGATGTTCTGGGCACTCATATGCAATTATACGCAATATTTAAAGCAATCGATTGCTACTTAATACATAATATGTAACAATATGCAATTTACCGTAAACTTATCAATTTAAATGCCTAAAAATGTTCTACTGTGTATACTGAAGCTGTCGTAGATAATATAAGTCAGAAATTGCAACTAAATACTAATTTGATATTGGAATATTGTTTTCTCTTAATTTAACAAGGGGCTCGCGCGGACCCCTCCAAGCCCCCTTCCGGCCTACCCTTGTTTCTAACTGCAAAGTTATAGAACAATTAGTTTCTACTTAAGTCACGTTTAAAATACAGTAATGTTTCAATGTAATATTTGTTTCACCCCATAAAAACCACTTATTCCTGATAAAAAAACATAGTTTTTTGTCTTTACACTTACTTACCACAATTTACGTAAAAACAGTAAAGTAACTCTATAATAAAAATTAAGGAATGAATATTCATAATATATTTTTTTTAATAATACATTTTTACATATTTTGAACAATATAATGTTCTTTAAAGTATTTTTTAAATAAAAGTGGCTTGCGCATTACACTAATGTCCAAAATTTGATACTGGTCCCATTTGGGAAAATCTCTCGTTCTTAAAATATCAAATATTTAATTGCACCACTAATAAGAAAGTAAAAACTAACTTAGAAATCACATATATGTATATATCGATAGCTTAGTTCCATAGTTCTACCAATAGAAATAACTTTAAGTCATTTTGAGATGTGGCTGACCAAAGTTTTGACACATCTAAACCGAGTTGTGAAAAAGTGATTTTGTCTCATATTTTTAATGGTCATTTATCCCAATTCAATTCGAATTTATAGAAACACCGACTCCAAATATTTTTTTAAAATAATTTAATTTTATCTTATATGTATACCATCAGATCATCTTTATTTAGGTCTACCATGCAGTAGTAACACTATGGATTATTGTGGTTTGAATATACATCAAAAAATATATTTTTTATAATGGGCCTGAGTAGTAAGATTGTTCCGACTTCGACTCCGACTCCACAGCCATGTAAATTATACACTCACGTATTAACTTGGTCTATTTTGGATTGCATATTTTTTGTTTATTTTAGGGAGAAAGCACTACTCCAGTTTGTATTTACTTTAAGACATGTAGAATATTATAACGCATCTAATTCATTTTTACTAAGATACCATTTGGCTCACTTCACTTCTCAAGAGTTCGTACACATGTCAAATAGATCGTTATTCTTACGTATAATTTTAAATATAGTGACGCTTTTCCTTACTAATATTTTATAGCTCGCGAAAATAATTATTTTCATTGATTAAAATTGTTTTTAATTGCAGTTAAATTTCTTACACAGTTCGCGACCCGAGTACTACAAGGTTCTATGTGAAAAATTTTGACGAAACAAAAGAAGCAATGCGGCAGTCTTCCAAGTACCATTATTGTTATACATTGCTATTTTTGTTTCACCAAAATTTTTCACATAGAACCTTGTAGTACTCGGGTCGCGAGTTGCATTGTTTTTAGCGGCATTGAGTTATTTCTTGCGAACAAAAAAAGAAGCTTGATGTTAAACAAATTTATTTAAATAATGAATATATACACTTAATATACATTCATATGGCAATGTTGCAATACCCCTGAAGTTATATACTATTTTTTGTATGTAACTTTTTATGGTCGACCTGCGCATTCATATTTTTTCTTTGAAACTGTAATAAAAAATGCATGTATCTAAAATCTAGATCAACGTTGTGAAATTCTCGATTACTGCAAACGCCTGTACTTTGAATATAATTAATGTACCCTAAATGAATTATTTTGATAAGTGCTTCGGTATTTTAACACGCTTCTTGTATTATTTTTTTTGCCGTGATTAGCACGCATTTTTATTCACTCTTTATTAAATTTACTTTCGATCATATATCTTGGAGGCTGTGTTTTTTTTATTATATTACGTGCGTGCCAAAAAACTAATTCACATAATCAAATTTATTAAAAAAAACAATAAAAGTATACGAATATATAGTTTTTAAACTATATTAAACAAAAACATAAAAATATTCATATCACTACGTTGCATATAAAAATATCATTGACAAACTCGAATGAATGTGATTTTAGTGAAGGTACTAATTTAAAGACATGTTTGCTAATTGGTGGCTCGGGAAACAAAAGTGGCAATTTTCAAATAATTTAAAATGCTAAAGCGTCTGAAAAAAGTATTGTTCAATATTCACATCATGATAAAAAAAAATACAATGTTCACTCCCAATGTGGAGCATATGGACTCCTAATGGAGTTTATCTCAACAGAAGTGTTTTTACGAGAACTGCTTGTTACTCAGTTGCTCAACATTTATTTTTCCAAAGAGAGTAGGAATAGAAAGATAAGGCTAGGACAGGACAAGTGGTTAGCTTATCACTCTCGATACGCCCCGTTCATAGGATAGAATGGGTTGGAAGGGGGAACTAAAGACATCGTGATAATATTACTTTTTTAATATAACTAACACGGTGTTGTGAAATCTATTGAATAACTGCTTAGTCTTGTATAGCAAACTATACAAGACTAAGAAAACTGCCATTTTTGTTACAAACCTGGTAAAAACGTCGAGCCACTTCATGCTACTGAGCCTAAAAAATAATTAAAGTCGTTTATTAAGCTTAGGTTAGAATCTGAGTCGTCTTATTTCTCCACGACTGCCCTGTTTTAAACACTGGATCTTTTGTTTTACGTAATTTGAAATACAATTATTGTGGTAAGGTTGTTTATTTATTGTTTAACAATTAAAAGTACAGTATATGACATTACACCTGACGACAATTCGTAATGCACTTAACAAATATAATGAAAAAAAAAACAATTCATAATACATCAAAATCAACATACAAAATCAAGAAATAACAAGTAAAACCTAACAAACAGTTCACAAATACTATCACTAAAAATGTCCACTTATCTAGGTAATAAATTGATCAGTCGAACGGCCCGTGGAACTGGCAAACCATACGTAATACGCGAGGAACAATTTTTTAGAAACAAAAGTTTTTTGTTATATTTTTGCCCACGTATGATTAAATTGGAAGCATGGAAGTTAATAGCCATGAGAATTTCATGATTATTAACTCGGCCTCGAAGAAGAAGAGAAAAATGCTTTAAACTTGAAAACGATCTTTGAGCTTCAAGAGAGTAAAATGATAACATTCCTAAAATAAATTTGGTGGAGTAAGAACGCTGTGAAACCGTAGCGGAGAGTACTGGGCTCAAAATTGAATACTCCACACAATATTAAGAATGAAAAAATAAAACCGTGGAATTGATTAATTTCTGGCGATAAAAACGCCACCGCAGTTTAATATTGTATTACCAACTTAAAAAAAGAAACAATGATAAAACAAAACAATGAAATAAATTCATTTGAGTGAAACCGCAGCAAACAAAGGTCGTAAAAGGGATTGCGCAATGAAATCTTAATGGGTCTAATAAAACGTTTTATTTGCTGCACTGAGGATACTTAAGAGAGATGGGCGCGAGGTAGTTCTTGAACCGGGGTCCGTCGGCACGACAAGAGTCAAAGCGACCCACGCAGCTGCGGGATCTTTTATCTCTGGGCTACAACAAAAAAAGCGGCGAACTTCAATTATTGAGGTCGTTATTGCACGATGAAACTGTAATTTTGACAATTTAAAAAAAAACAACAATCCTGCGTGACTGATAACTTATTTACGTTTGTATGATATAACCTTAAATGCATAGACTATGCAAAGTACAAACATTTCTTTTGACTTTTTCGCAAACCAGAAATCGATTAAACTTTTTATTCATATACCCAAATGATAAAATACTTATCGTCTGTGGAAAGAAATAAAACGTAACCCGCACATAGAAAATTTTACAGGAGGCACAGAAAATGAGTTTTGATGATTTTGGGTCATCTGAAAATTATGAAATATACACAACCTTGCAGTGCACGAAGACTTCTAAACTGGTATTTAATTGACATAGTATAATATTACTTAAAGAAATTGTCCAGTAAAAACCTTTTTTTCAGTCTATCTTCTTGGTTTTAATTTTCACAGGCTCATCTTTTTTAAAACTTAAAAGCTAAATTTAGATACTAATTCGGCATTTGAAGCATACATCCTTTTGATAGATCATGTATCAAGTTTGATACATTTTATCGAAAAAAGCTGTTTTGAAAAAAACTGTGTGTTACATCCTTTTTCCTTTCCACAGTCGATATTTACTCTTTATATTGCATAAATAGACGTGTTAAATTACTATTTGTAACTTTCATTTGGATAGAGCAAGCTGGAGTTTTGGCGACCATTAATTTTCGACCGTTTTTTAATACAATTTTTACAATAAAAAACATCGTCAAAACAAACATGTCCGCTCCCAATGTGGAGCAAATGACCTCCTAATAGAGTTATTCCAACAGAAGTTTTGCTACGAGAAAAAAAAACATAGTTCATCATAAAATCATAATTTAGTAATTGAATCGTGTATTCTATAGTTGATTATATTTTCTTATTGTTGCATTTTAATATACTGTATGAAAATAATGTTTTATGTCTTTTAAGTGTTTTTTGCATAAAAATATATAAAAAAACACATCCACCAATTGTATAATATATACAAATATTTTTTTATTTAAAAGTAGAAAATCGTGAATTAAAGGGTTAAGCCGTACCTGGTTTCGTTTGAATCTAATTAACGTAGTTTTGATGAAGTATTTTCAATATGATTTTTCAACGAACTCTCCTTGTTTTCAGAGAAAGTAAATGTAGATAAATATACAGGTTTTTGATTAAGTATTGTAGAGAAGGAAGGGTTGAAAACACTACAGGTAATACGGTAAAAATAGTAAAATATTTAGTTTTACATTTTTTTAAAATCAGTAATAGCTATTTCGGCGTATGCCTTAATAGGCATTATCAAACCAATGTCATCTTAAATGAATGAATAATTATAAATCCATCATCGCTACTGAAACTTCCAATGTAACTTATGATCAATATCTGTTCAATTTAAACTAATTTACTTTCAATAACTCCATATTTGGTATCGTTCTTCGAAACACTAAAGTCATGTGTAATAAATGTAATATAATACAAAATAGGATGTCAGAGTAAATATCAGGATGTATTGTATATCACTTTTTAGCTAGTATATACATATCGCGAGCTGAGTACTACAAGGTTCTATGTGGGCAGCTGAATGAAAAAATATATGGGCATTTGAAATTTTGAATGCTTGTATTTTGAAAATTGTAAATGTTTCCAAGTTTTTTTTTTGATTGTATATATCAATGATAGTACTGGCATGATATACCAATTAATAAAATATTGTTAAAAATAGTTCTTCATAGTTAATAAGAAATACCTAAACTTCTATTAGAACCTTGTCCATCTGAAATTCAAACAAACCGCCAGTGCTACAAGGTTCTAAGTGAAATTTGTATGAAAACACAGGCGATTCAAAAAACTGACTTACGCTTTTTAAATTAAAATAAAACGAATTCTATGGAAGATATCTAATATGATCATTATTATTGGAAAAAATATATTTAAAAAATGGATGGATAAGTAGGAAAAGGAGGTTTTTTTTTTGTAATTTGTGTTTGATATCATTAATGTACTAAGTTAATATTGTAAAATGTAATTATACCACACTGCAAGAATACAAAAAAATAACACCGAAAAAAATAACACCATTGTGTTGAAGAATAAAAATAATTGATCAAAATCAAATAATTGAAGAAAAAAAAGTACCTATGTACATTCACACAAGTCACGACCCGGGTCTCGCCTTTTAGCATCTTCAGGAATTCAAGTTGAAACCTCAGATATCTTGCGACGCGCACCTAAAACTACGGATTATTGGAAATTTAAGCAAAATTTCGACTTCATATTAATACAGTATGTAGATTTGTGATGTAAATTCACATTATTTTCTCTCCTCCCATCCTTCTGATCCTTTAATAACTGGGTGAATAAAAAGCGATTAGTCAACCACTAGTCTTGTTCTAGCCTTATCCTTATTTTATATATTTCCCTACTACTCATTTCGAAAAAGGTGAGGTTGAGCGACTGTGTAACAAACAGTTCTCGTAGAAAAAACTTCTGTCGGGGTACCTCTATTGGGAGCGGACATGAATACGCGTGGGAGGCTACTCAACCATGCTGAATAAGCTTAATTACTCGGAATAGATTCGCGGTGCATAAGCCTGTTATTATTAATTCGAATCAAAAGTGATTCATTGTCAAGGCCGCCGCACGTCACTGGTGTGGTGGATCGCGTGGGTGGCACACTCGTATCGCACAGGTGTAAGAGCGCGCGCGGTTGGACTGCGTCTCCCTATAAAGCTAAACTCCATATTAATTAGCGTTGCGGTTAGTTTTGATACAGATTAACCAGTGGCTGTGCGTGAAAATAAAACCATTTAAATAAAACATACATTTTAAGGAGGTTAGTATCATAACTCGCATTCTCCGAAAATCGAGTTTAGAGAAAATCGCAAATAACCACAAAAATGATAAAATTACCATGAATATTTATCGCAAGTAAAAGGTCACGATTTAAAAAAAAAATTCAAAGTATACTGTTAAACCATGAAAAATACTGATTGGTTCTTTCTAAACATACTATATTAGTCATTTAAAAATGTAAGTTATATACACCGATAGTGATATTTGGCAGTGCTTTTAATAATGTTTAACCCTTTGGGACTCAGAGCGCCGATCTATCGGTGCATGCTTTGGTGTATCATGTAAGAGGCAATAACAAAGGAATCATTATGAAACAAAAAAGGGTCACTAGAAGAACAAATTGTCAATAAAAAAAACTCATTTCAAAACATTCTTTTGCTGATATATATATGTTTTTTTCATATCTATATTTTGAGTCTGATTTTCTCTCCAACTCACCTCATGGAAACTGACGACAATCGAAGAGATGATATGCTTTTTAGCTTGTATAGTAAATATAGGGATAGTAAAAGGGCCAAAAAAAATATACTAGAGCTACTATGGTCAGTTACTACCCCATGGTTCGTGGTTCGTTCACAATACGTGGAATAATCTAAGTTATTTTATATTAAAGTACAGCTTAGTTAGAGATTACTAGACTGTGGAAAGGAAACAGGACGTAACCCCTACATATCAAATTTTACAGGAGGCGCGAAAAACGTTTTTTGAAGATTTTGGGCCATATGCAAATTATGAATTATACACTACTTTGAAGTCCACAGACACTTCTAAACTGGTATTTAACTGACATAATCTAATATTAATTAAAGAAATTGTCTTGGAAAAACCTTTATTTCAGCCATTTTTCTTCGTTTAAATTTTTTACAAGGTCATCTTTTTAAAACTTAAAGCTAAATTTAGATACTAATTTGGCATTTGTAGCTTGCATCCTTTTGATAGAACGTGTATCAAGTTTGATACATTGTAATTATCGAGAAAAGCCTGTTTTAAAATAACTTTTGGTAACGTTCTTTTTTCTTTCCACAGTCATATGTATGAGCAGTTTATTTTTAATGACTTTCAAAGTTTATCTGCTGTAATTGAAAAATAAAAAAATATTTTAATTGAATTATACTTATGTATTCCAAACCTGTCACCACTGGCTTCGTTCCATATCGATTTCCTGCCGCCCACCTGCGTCGGCCAACCAAGTTTGTAATAATTAGCCTGCGCTGAGATAAGTAACAATAAGCCGCAGATACCAGAACCAACCAAACAATGGCTGAGTTAACTTGCTCGTTCATTTCCTCTCGCAACATTTATTTCTATTCTCTCCTGCCCGACCGCCGCCCTTCTCATAACTTTAATTCAATGCTGCACTATTTTAAATGTAATTCTGTCGCCACTTGTGATTAGGGGTGCCATCTCGGGATTTTACAAATTCAATACTGTATCAGTTGTTTATGACAAAAACATAATACAAAATAGGACAAAAATGTCAATATCAATAAGTGCTCTTTTCCATCGGTGGACTGCCAAAATATTAACAAGGGGCTCGGTACACTTGAGAGATATTTGCGGTGTTCCGGGGAAGAGGTGGATTATTTTATCACTCTTATTGTATGATTCACAATAATTATGAAAGCATATTAACCTAACTCGATGGCTGACAGAGACGAGTTATCCCGTCAATAACTAAATAAATTAATAGTTGCAAATTATAGCCGGCGTGTTTGGTAATTACTATTAATTATCTACGGCAGCTAAAAGGTTAATATGCTTTAATTGTGTAAAAATATATTGCTATGTATAATATATTAAAAAAAACTTATTTTATTTTACGAGAAATTTCCAAATGCAACAGTCTTTTGTTTCATAATACATATAAACCATCTACAACAATTATTGTTGATCTGAAAATATGTTTTTTTAATTTAACAAGGGGCTCGATGGCCATAGTAAAATTTAACAAGGGGCTCGTGCGAGCCCTTTTGAGCCCCCTCCAGCCCACTACTATTTTTTTCCCATGTAACGCGGTGGACGATTAAGAACAACTGCATATGCAGGAAATCATCGGGTATATTTTTTAAAATTATTTCTTCTGCATTTAATTATGATGAGCTAAATCTTTTTGTCAACTGCTGTGGCCCAGTTGGTGAGAGCTTGCTCACGCAGTTCTAGATTCGATTCCCGGTCAGATCACAGTGAATTTGAGAATTATTCAACTCAAAGTTGTGATTGAAGACTGGGTGTTTGTGATGTCAATTCACATTGTATCCTCTCCTCCCAACCTTCCGATCTTTTAATAACTGGGTGTAGCAATAGTGATTGATTAACCACTAGTCCTGTTCTAACCTTATCCTTCTATACCTACTACTCACTTTGAATAAAAGTTAGGTTGAGTAACAAACAGTTCTCGTAGAAAAAAAACTTCTGTTGAGATACCTGCATTAGGAGGCCATATGCTTCACATTGGAAGTGGACATGGATAAAAAACAAGAGTTTTATTTTTGTATAAATGTTTTAACCTTTTTAATTATATTATAGAATTGTGTAATTCAGGGCTGTGGAGTCGTGTAAAAAAAAGACGACTCCAACTCGAAGCAAATTTAAAAAAAAATCATTTTAACATAAATATATGTATACCATCAGTTCATCTTTAGTCAGCCAAGCATGATATATCAACACTTTTGACTATTTTGTTTGAATACACATAATTAAATATATTTTTCAAAAGAAAAATCGAGCCGCTCGTTTTTTCGACTCCGACTCCGGCCAAAATATTGCAACTCCACAGATCTGGTGTAATTATTTAAAAAAATATGTTTTATTTTTATACAGGTACGAAGTGCAGCAACAATCATTCTTCTTTTGGTTTGCATAAGAAGATCTCAGTCGCCATACGTATTGCGTACACGGTATGAACTTAATAAACAAAACCGGCAATATATCCACGCTGTTGAGACGAATTTCCCCGTATTCGATAGTGGACGTCGTGCAATGGTCGTTTTAAAACGTACGCGAGTTTTGCCGTTTGTTTTTCCATATATGGCTTGGTCAGCGGTGACGCCTAGCTCCCACGCTCGTCACAGACATCGCGCGTGCGTAAGACTTGCCCATTATGTGTAGCTTACCTGTGGTAATGGTCCGTGCTCCTTGCTCGCGTCTTCTGACAAGTTACGGTAGCGAGCAGCGACTCTGTGCCGCTAGTGTTTGTCGTGATCACAGTACCGCACCTAGAGAATACATAGAAATTTCTTGTTCTTAGAGCGGCGTTTTAAAACATGGGAGGCAGCGGTGGGCTTCCAATACGTTAATAAGGAGCTCGCTTAACACCTCCATGCCCATGATGCAATCGTAAATAGTTGAACCATTAAATCATTCAATATTTCTCTTAATATTGTCAATAAGTATTTATCATTTTAGGTATTCTAGCATATATACATTTAAAAAAATATTTTTTAGCTTTTAACTTAGGTTTAAATACTATCAATAAACAGTGAAACTGAAATGCCATCATGACAGGGGATGTGATTTTTTAGGATGACATGTTACGGGTTAATCTCAAAGCAATTATCTGTGTTCAGGGGTAGAAGTGAATTTATTTATTGACTTGGTATTTACTTGTTAGAACTCCATTATAATAAAGTAACAATAGCAACGTATTAAGTTGAGTAAAATGTAAGTTTAATCATAGTTCTGACGGTGGCGAATGCCGAAATAGCTATCAACTAATAAATATAAAAAAAACTGTAAAACCCTATTAGGAGTGAATTTGTTTATCGATCCTATCCAATTAGATGCCATCAGTGGCGGTTGGTCAAGGTGGCATTCACTCATTTTCAATTCTTCATGTATTTATTGTCAAAAATAAAATAAAACAAAATGTTCTAAAATATTTACTATAGACAAGTAATAATAAACATTTATTTATTATATAAACACGGTACATTCATTTACTAAGCGTCAGTTCAAGTTCATCCGTGAGCCTGAACGCCTGAAGATGCCGAAAAACGAAACACGGGTCGTTAGTGACAAAACTTGTATAAATGTACATAATTTGAACGATTCAATTTCCACCAAGCACCTTCAGTCGAAATTTTAAATAGTTATGTCTTGTCGGGTCCTATGGCGCAGCGGTTAGCGTTGTTGGCTTCCATGCCGTGTTCGAACTTCACGGGTTTAAGTCCCAGTACGAACAGCACTTTTCAAAGAACTTTACACTATGACTATGAAATAGTGAATATACCAACCAAAAAAAAAAAGTATTACCTGAATCCAACTCTGTGTTTACTGTAAGAGATTTAACATAGCCACATTTATTTAATTTGATATGATTCATCGAGCCTTGGGAGACATTTATTTACCATAAATGGAAATAGAAATTGCAAATAAAAATGTGCATAATATAGCCATAAGATTATTTTAATAACTTGTTATATCCAATGTGATAACAAGAAATACAGAGCTCGTTAGCTTCGTATTAATGATAGCATTTTGTGATGTTATGACTTAACTTAGAGCTGTAATTTATTAATAAATAAAAGAAATATATATGATACTCTGATCTGTCAGCGATTATTAGCAGAACATGATTGCCTCTGTTATGTTTTTTTATTCGTTTAATCATTATGGAAAAAGACGTTCAGAGTAAATAGATGTATATTTGTAAACTTAAGCACATGTGATTAAATAATATAATACATAGTTAAAAGACTGTAAAAAACAGTAGGTTTCAAGCATTGGATATATGTTTTAAATTTCATTTTAAATTAAAGAAATAGCACTGCATAATTTTTTTATTTCCTTTAAATGAATTCATATATTATATTTGCCAAGTTTTAGTAGCTTGAAAAAGTTCAAGTTTCAACATAAATTACTAAAAATTGCATTCTCATTTACTTAGGCCTTGAAAATTTTGTCTTTCTTGTTGTGACAAATTAGGGTGTTTTATAACACTTTCGGCCCCGGCCGAAATCAAGTAAAATTGTCTTGTGTGCCCGGCTAATTTTTGAAGAATTGCATTTTTTCTTAATGACTTACTAAAAAGGCTATAGCTGTGAAACCACAAAGTCAAATCAAATGAAACCTTTTGTGGTTGTTTAAAAGACTATTTTTATTCAATTATGTATGGATTAAATTATCTAGAATTTTCTTGCATTACATATTAGAATGTTAGCACATGTACCGAGTCTTACTCCATTTTTTGCTTGGCGCCAACCTCGCAAGTTCAATTGGGCTTATTTATTTTTTCTTGCTGCTATTAGTAACATAATATTTTTAGAAATGCTTTTTGACATTCTCATTTATAGAATATTACAAGCTAAATTGAAAATGAACTCAGTGACTGCACCATCATGTAATCTTCAGAAAGACAAATGGACGCATCAAATAGGTTATAATATCCTTGAATTTTGGTTGGTTAAATCAGTTACTATTTTTAATAAAAGGCTGATTTAGAATAATTTGAGTCTCTGTTATAACGAGTCTTCTACACAAAATGTTGCTTGATACCACAATGCAGGCTCTATTTCAAAGCATATCCCATCACGTGAAAACACGGCTCCGGGATCCAACGTGAGATCCAAGAAACAATAGTCATATTTCGTTTGATGTTAACTTTTTCAAGCTCATGTTTTACAATACATTTTTAACTGTTATTCCTCGCTGAAAAGAAGATACTTTGTATATTTGTATGATTTGTAATAACAAAGTTTTATATTAATAAAAACACAATATTCATTTGTACTTCATTCCACTTTATTTAATAGGTCAGGACCGGTTTTGCTCATTGCGAGCATTGTCAACTGACTCAATGCAAGTCAACTGACTCAGTTGACAATGCTCGCAATGAGCGAAACCGGTCCTGACCTATTAAATAAAGTGGAATGAAGTACAAATGAATATTGTTTTTTTATTTATATAATGCCTTTCCACCAAGTATTGACAGTGAACACCCTAAAAGTATCGACAAAGTATTATATAAAATAAGTCAAAGAATGCTATAGTTTCTATATGAAAGATCCAAATGTTTTTTTATATTTCCTATGGATTTGACGGTATCTCTGAAGAAGCTATTTTTTCTATGTAAAATTGACTTTTATGTGTTACTGGACGTGTGGTGTTACAAATTGTCATACGTGTGTCGCTTCTGATTCTGCTTAACATGCCCAGACAGAATATTGCAGATTTACGAATTTTATTAAGATTGAGATTAATTCTCATGTTACGAATTACTAAATGGTTGTAGGAATTTTTACTTTTTCTACTGGACACAGCGCGAGGGAAATAAATAGGGCACAGTTGAATAGTTTACTAATTTAAATGAGCAGGTAAATCTGCGAAACCCGGGTCGTTAGCGACAAAAACTTATCTTGAACGCAAAATTCCTTTGTACTTTATTAAAAGATTTTAAAAATTAAAGTATAAACGACTATAATTACACAAAATTTAAACGTTTAACACATCTAACATATAATTAAAAAATCATTAAAGATTAATAAATTCTAAGTTGTGACTGATGGTAATTATAAACATAATTAAAATTTGGTAAATTTTTAACAAAGTGGTATAAAATTCTACATTACTAAAGTAAATAGTTCAATGCTAGTTTTGTGTTTTTCTCAAGTTTTTCTTTTTTTTTTGTTAATCCAAACTCACAAGAGTATTGACGTAACAAGGACAGCTCACAAATAAGATTTAAGTGCAATAATAAACATGATTCTTACAAGTGTTATTATAATGCGTAATAATATTTGGTTTTATAATATAATCTCATGTATAATGGCTCAAGCGGAGTACGAATAAAATAAAATAACGAATGTTTACTCAAGTCTATAAGCTTTATACCAACTTATTTAAATTTACGACATATTGAATAAATATTTGGATTAAGTATTATAAGATCGTCAAACAGCTTACAGCATTAAATGTCTGCGGGTATAGGCTTCGGTTCACTGACTACCGTTTGAGTATAGCTCCTTACTCCTTGGAACCCGTAAAATTGATGTTTTATTGGTCGACGGAAAATGAAATCATTGAATATCGAGCGTGGGGTGAATTACGTTTGAAATAAAATCAAATTATCTACATCACGGAAAACCCTTCGGGCTGTGTAATAATATACTACCACGCAAATTTATTTATTGTAATATATATTTAATTCAATTTAATTAAAATTGAAATAAATTTAAAGAAGTTAAATTGATTTTATCGTACGATTAAATATCAAAGTTATGCTTTGGATTTAAATGTAGCAGTCTAACCCTTTCTCAGCGTTTTAAAAGTGCTTATATATTTTTTTAATGCATATCCGTTTCCTATGTGGCGCATATGATATTTTATTGGAAGTATATCTAGAAAATGCCGCTTATGTGGTCGAGTGGTAAACATCGTTGGCTACCGCTACGGAGGTCACGGGTTCGAATCCCAGCACGGGTAGTTTTATAAATTGATTTATGAATTTCTGTTCAAAGGCATGGATGTATGTGATGTCGTGAATTCCCCCCTCCCACCCATCCTATCCTATGAACAGGGCGTATAGAGAGCGATTAGCTAACACTAGTCCTGTCCTAGCCTTTTCCTTCTATTCCTCCTCTCTTTGTAAAAAGAGAGGTTGAGCAACTGAGTAACAAGCAGTTCTCGTAGAAAAAATTCTTTTGAGATAAAGTTCATTAGGAGTTCATATGCTCCATATTGGGAGTGGACACTGTAAAAAAAAAATATCTAGAAAATATAGTGTTAATCTTTTCTTAGTCAAAATAATATATTATACAGCTTGACAAAATAAGGTTTCATTGTTGTTTTAACTATACAGTGAAGCCGTTATATCAATCAAAGAATTCATCATATGGTTTTTGTTAAATCAATTTACATTACATCAACAACGCACATCATCATTATCAGTATGGGGCATAGATGAAATGCCTGAAGTAACATTTTTCCAGAAGTTGTCTAGTAAACATATTCAAAAGTAGCAATATTTTAATATAAGCGCGTAAGATTCACATTTGAGATACGATGTGAACGTATACAAATATTTAAAAAATACATTCCCATGAACCTGAATAAGTCGAATAATGTTGTTTTGTATGAGGCATTGGTAAAAAAAGGGAAGAAAAATGTTGTCTGATTTAAAACACAAGCAGTAAATAACGTAAAATTATAGTCGATAAAATATAAGCTATTTTTCGCCACCTGTTTTCGTTATGTGACTCATTTAGTGTGTAGATGACTACTTAAATATATTCGGAAATATTTTACTTGCAAATGGAAGGTACTATTTTTTAAACCAACTCTTGACCATTCTGTGGCGTATTATAACCAGTGCTGCAGATTCGGAGTGACGAGTCGTGAAGTCAGGTGTTTTCTTTAGAGCCGAAGATGCAAAAATCGGAGAAAAAAAAATATTCAAAGATATTGAATAAGTATGTCGCCTGTTGGTTAAAGCTTGTTCTACCGATCACGCAGGTCTAGGTTCGATTCCCGGTCAGATCACAGTGAATTTGAGAATTATTAAATTCAAAGATGTAATCGAAGACTGGGTGTTTGTGATGTCAAATCACATCATTTCCTTTCCTCTCATTCTTCTGATCCTTCGGTAATTGGGTATAGCAATAGCGATTAGCCAACCACTAGTCCTGTTCTTGTCTTATTCTTCTTTCCCTACTACACATTTGAGAAAAGTGAGGTTGAGCGACTGAGTAACAAACAGCTCTCGTAGAAAAAAAATACTGTTAAGATACCTTCATTAGGAAGCCATATGCTCCACATTGGGAGCGGACATGGATTAATTTTTTTAATAATTATTAGTTTATTCGTTATATTGACTATATTTTTTCCATGTCCACTCCCAATGTTGAGCATATGGCTTTCTAATGGAGATATCTCAACAGAAGTTTTTTCTACGAGAACTGTATTTTACTGAGTCGTTCAACCTCTCTTGTTTTCAAAGAAAGTATTAGGGATAGAAGGATAAGGCTAGAACAGGAGTAGTGTTTAACTAATTGCTATTGCTACACCCAGTTGTAAAAGGATCGAAAGTCGTTATATTTAATGAAATAATATTCAAAAATTACATTTATACCATTCACTCATTTTTATATGTATAAATATACAAGGTATAAATGTTATGTTCAAATATTATTTCATGAAATATTACCGCCCCTGCAGCATTACGAAAGTTTATTAATTATAAAATAATAATATCAATACCGAGCTGTTCTTTATATTATACTATCCTTCATCAAAATTAATATCTTTTATAATGTCTCGTATTGAAAGTGGTAAAATAATTGACAGGTCATCTCGAATTTAAATATAATAATTTGCCTTAATTGGAATAAAAAAATATCCCTCGTGTAGGTTTCGCGCTTGACCGGCAGTTTCGGTTTAAACAATCACATCGGTCGAATCTCGAGAGAAAGTTTTCCTGTACGACAAAAGTTTTTCGATACTGTTTCACAACAATGACAACGCGGGCAAGAGGTTTCGTTTAAGGCTGTTTATTCTGATGTCATTTAATATCATACTTTATTGCGCATTCGTTTTTCCTTACTAAGCATATAAAATTTAAGATTTTGACTGAAGGTGCTTGATGGAATTTCAATATTAAATTTGAATCGTTAAAATTATGTTCATTCACACAAATTTCGTCACTAACGACCCGGGTTTCGCCTTTCGGCATCTTCAGACGTTCAAGTGCACGGATGAACTTGAATGGATGAATGTTTTTCATTTGAATCTGTGGGCATTCCGACGGGCTAATCCTTTTCGCCAGCAATGACTTTAAACTCAATGATACATTTATTTCTTATTCAAACACGAAACATTAATTTACTTAGCGTCAGTTCAAGTTCATCCTTGCACTTGAACGCCTGAAGATGCCGAAAGGCGAAACCCGGGTCGTTAGTGACAAAGTTTGTGTGAATGTACATAATTTGAACGATTCAAATTTAAGCATATAAAACATCAGAATACATATTGATGTCAAAAAAAAGGCTCGCCGGCTTTAATGAAATTTGACAAGAGGCTCCAGCCCACCCCTAATCCAACCTATTTTTGTCTAAAATACCTTTTGGCTCAGTTCACCTTTAATGGGCTCATACATGATGCATATTTGGTTGATGATAATCAGGGACGTACCGTAGGCATAGGCGAGTAGGCAGTTGCCTAGGGGCGGCAAGTCCTAGGTAGCGGCAAATGATCACATTTTTTTTAACGACTGAATGTTTTTGACACGCAAATTCGGCTTAGAAAATATATGATAAGCTCAATGTCTTTGATAAAAAAAATGCTGACAAAAAACATTTTCAATGGTAGTATTAGTGTAGTAGTTTTTTATTGCAGATTTATTGCAAAAAATCTTCTTTAAATATGACATTAAACGATTTTAGCACTTTATGCGGCAGATAACATAACATCAAAAAAAAATTTAAAACTTAGTAAAACGCTATTTTAAACCTTTTCTGGGGGCGGCAAATAGACTTGGTACGTCACTGATCATAATCAGTTGAAAAATACTTCTCTGCCGATGGGGGTCTTTTGGGACTCTAGTGGTTTCCTCATTATTGGCCTTATTCTTATGAATTTTAAAAAGAAAATAGTCTAAGGGCTTTAAAATATCTCTCTGCATCATTCCTCAAACATTTTTTTATAAAAATCCGTGGTTTTTAATAAATAATCACATTTTAAGCTGCGCGTAAAATAGACGTCATCCCAGCACACATATAAAATTGCAACTGACGCGTTTAGCCCAGCTATCTTAAGAACGATCGCTTATCGCGGGCGCTTATCTCGTTATCGCGTATTTATATCAAATACAAAACGTCCAAAAAACTATGATATAAGAAAACCTTAATTATAAACATTGTATCACCCATATTAAAATAGATATTTAAGAAAATGTGGGTATTGCAGGCGCATTTCTTGAGCTTAGAACCGGAAAAGTTAAATAATGCATATTTTTGTCTCCAAAAAATAAATCATTTCAATAGAGAGTGTATGAGAGGTTTTGAGAAGTATATAGGGTGTGTTCCGAGTAAAAGACCTCAGTCGCCGGCCGGCCAGCAACACTGCTGGTCCGTACGAGGAGGCTGTATATAAAAATAAACCAGTTCAAACATCGCGCCAAATAAATTACAATCGCGATATCCGGAATATCTTTTCTCTACTGGAAGACAAGCGCTGAAAAGCTTCATGCGACAATTCCATAATAAGTGATTATTGCAACGAATTTTTTAACGACTTTGTTTTTATTATATCGAAATTTATTGTGAACTCATATGGTGACAAAAACTGTGATTATTTGTGAACTGTTTGTATTTCAATGGATTATATGCAGAGCATGTGAAATGTTTTTCTTGTATGGACAATATTCTTCTACCGATTGCCAGGTTATAAAATAAAGGTACTGTACAAATAATATTTTTTACGACCAAATCAGCAATTTAAAAAATAATTTTAAATTTATACATATTGTTTTTATTTTATTGTAGTGTGGTTTAACTAAAATACATTTAAAGGATTTGGGGTACCCAACAATGTCCTCGCTAAAGTGTGCGCGTGTGCGCGCGCACACCACCCAAATGTGCCACACACATGTTTCCATCCCTGCACAAGGCCACACACAGAAATATTGTAAAAATAAGATATTTTTATATTTGCGCACATTTTTAATTTTACTGAAAATTTACTGCTCACAGAAGTTGATGGTCGGCACACACAATAGAAAAATTAGAGGGAACGTTGGTACCCAATGTAATATAAAAACAAAAGATATTTATAAAACGCTTAATACTCAAACAAAATCCTTGTTTTTGAAACCTCACAGAAAATAAATATATTGAAAAGAAATACTTACCCTATATCTTTAAAGATGCAATTTCAGCTATGTATTATAATTTTGAGTGAGCGCCTTAAATAATTAACTACCTTTTGAATTATTTACTAAATTTGCAAAACAGCTAAGTACAATATTCTATCATAGGTGGAGGGTGAATATTGAATCGCAATGATTTATTTTATTTAAAATTATTAACACATTGATATTATTAGTCATATTTAGAAAAGAATTACTTTATATAAATAAAAACACAATATTCCTTTGTACATTATTCCACTTTATTTAATAGGTCAGGACCGGTTTCGCTCATTGCGAGCATTGTCAACCGGTCCTGACCTATTATTAAATAAAGTAGAATAAAGTACAAAAAATATTGTGTTTTTATTAATATAATGCCTTTCCATCAAGTATTGACAGTGGACACTCTAAAAGTGATAAAAGAATTACTGTTAACATTATAATTATATATAATTAATATTGGTTGTATTAACATCATTTTAAATATGAATGATTTAAATATTAAAGTATAATTGTTAACATTGGTTGATCCAGTAAAATAACGATGTTTATCATCAATTTAAGTTTTATATTTGAAACAAATTTCCACAAAGTTTCTGGCAAGCTCATTTAAAGTAAAATCAATATTTTTACAGCTGTTTGTATTTTCGTTGCTCTTAACATAGGCATAAAAAAAGATCGACCTGAAGAAATTTATGCATATTGGTGTATATTTATATGCTTCGTTTTCATGATTTGATTTGGAAAACAATTATTAAAATGTTATATAAAATGCAAGGACTTAATTGCAAATTACAGCTTTAGCTTAATTGTAAATGAATTTATTTATAATTTAAGATGTGCCTAATCGTCCTTTCATAAAATCACAGCACTAAACCTAAATAAAAAATTACTTTGATATTTGATAAATTTTTTTTTAAATGATTTTACATAAAATATAGGGAAGAGTACAAAAAATAGTCAAATGAAATAAATAGAAGCGAACCATAAAAATATACACATTTTTTTTATATTAATTACTTTATATCACAATTGAACAACTGTTTTTAAAGTTATGTTCAATATTTATATGATACGAAGGTAAAAGAGTTAAAGTGTACTTTGATCATTCTATGATAAGTTCGTATGATATTTAAACGAGCAAACTTTGGGAGATTCAATATAACTGTAAATCAACTGCAAATAATAAAAAAGAATAAATTATACTTAAAAACTTCAGTAACGTAAAAAATATCAACGTATTTAGTTCTTAATTTTTTTACAAGATGAGTTCTGACAGATAATTCTGAAGCCAGACAAGCCAGAAGTTTTGACGATGGCGCACGCCGAAATAGCTACAAACTCATTTATAAAAAAGTGTAGAAATAAAAACGTTGATAATTTTTATCTTATAACAATGGAGTTTTACCAAGTAAATGTCAATATAATCGATAAAAAAATCAAAACTGAAATGATTAAAATGTTCTTTTTAATATCGTCAATTTTACAATAAAATCATCATCAATATTCATTTTTATTAATAACACATAATGTGTATTTTAAAGTATTGCCGTTAATCATATTTATTGGAGTAGTTACGGAAATGTATTTTTAATATATTTTTATTGATTGAATTGGCATTTACTTGGTAGAACTCCATTGTAATAAGTTAAAAATATCAACCTATTTAGATCTAAAAAAAATGAAGATGAGTTTATATGTAGCTATTTCGTCGTGCGCAATTTTTAATATGTTAACTTTTTTTTAAATGCATATCCGCTCCCAATGTGGTGCATATGGCCTCCTAATGGAGGTATCTCCACAGAAGTTTTTTTTTCTACGAGAACTGTTTATTACTGAATGCTTTTTTAATATTAAGTCTAGTTTAACTACCCGATTTTACTACAGAGGACACAGCTTAGAAATGAATTAGCGACCAGAACTTTTGTTTAAACGAAAACCCTAATGGAGGTATCTTAACAGAAGTTTTTTTTCTACGAGAACTGTTTGTTACTCAGTCGCTCAACCTCACTTTTTTCACTCAAAGTGAGTAGTAGAGAAAGAAGGATAAGGCTAGAACAGGACTAGTGGTTGATTAATCACCATCGCTACACCCAGATATTAAACGATCAGAAGGATGGGAGGAGAGGAAACGATGCGAATTGACATCACAAACACCCAGTCTTCGATTACATCTTTGAATTTAATAATTCTCAAATTCACTGTGATCTGACCGGGAATCGAAGCCAGACCTGCGTGGTCGGTAGAGCAAGCTCTAACCAACTGGGCCACAGCAGTCTGTTAACTTACTATATAAAAAAAAAATCGTACGTAAGAATTATTGTAACGATGTCAAGAAAACGAACAACCCGCTGGTAAATAGATAACTCTTGTGGAATTTAGTATTGCGTTATTTTTTTTTGTAATTAAAATGTGGTTCTACACCGCGAATGGCAATTCAATCAATAAGAACAATTATAATCACTGTCGTGTTTTGTGGCAAAAAATACATATTGTGTGTGAGAAAAATCTCGGGGTAAGTTGCATCGATTAGTGGCGCATTCCTTGAGCACGCAGCATCACAATTGCATCAAATCGAATGCGTTTGGAATAAAATTAAAGTTACGCATATCTGAAAAACCTTTCGTAGTACGCTATGTAGAGTGACCACACTGTACAGCGTTTAAAATCACTAATTGTATTTTCAAGTGTTTCTATGTATAATATTTGTTACTTTGAAAAAAATAAGATTACAATAATCAATACTACACGTAGCTCAGTACAGTTGTTTATTTTACGTGCTTACGTAAGTTAGACAAAAATAATCATTCATTGTATCGACTGTGGAAAAGAAAAAACGAAGTAACCTCACTGTCCAGCGTTTAAAATCACTAATTGTATCTTCAAGTGTTTCTATGTATAATATTTGTTACTTTGAAAAAAATCAGATTACAATAACCAATACTACATGCAGTTCAGTTCAGTTGTCAATTTTACGTGCTTACGTCAGTTGGACAAAAATAATCATTCATTATATCGACTGTGGAAAAGAAAAAGGACGTAACCCACACAAATCAAATTTTACATGAGACGCAAAAAACGTGTTTTGATGATTTTGGGCCATGTGCAAATTATGAATTATACACAACCTTAAAGTGTACGGAGACTTTTAAACTGGTGTTTAATTCGCATAATATAATATTAATTAACAAAATTGTCTAGGAAAAACCTTTATTTCAGTATTTTTTCTTGGTTTTAATTATTAACAAGGTCAACTTTTTCAAAATTAAAAGCTAAATTTAGATACTTATTCGACATTTGCAGCTTACATCCTTTTTATATAACTTGTATCAAATGATTATCGAAAACAACCTGTTTGAAAAAACTTTGGGTTACGTCCTTTTTCTTTCCCACAGTCGATATTATTGAAACAAAAAGAATGATATATTGTTTTGGTTAAGCCAGCCGTATTTAATGTGGTTGCAGCTTTAATATATTATAATGATATTTCTGTATAAAAAAAGCGTGCAATATCTATCGTCTAATGATAATAATAATAAAGATAATGTATGCATATGTGGTAGATTTTTATTTCAAATTTGATGTATTTTAAATGTAACTTTTACCTTATTCTTTAAAATCATTTTTGTAAACTAAAATAAAGAATATGCTGAAAGAAATTTTACATTGGTTATAATATAAATATTAAAATTTTAATATTACAGAAAAAAATGTAGGTTTCTTTGAAATAATATAAAATATATTTAATATAAAAAATTTTCCTTAACCGGACCGGGATTTCAAACAACTGGATGAATATAATATGTTTTTAAAATAGTTACTCTTTGAATACCATTAATGAACGTCTATTAAAAAGTAATATTTTAATAATTCTTTATTATTCAATTTTCTGTAAAAACTTACTTAACGTAGAAATTAGTGAAATGTTTTTGTAAATAACCGTACGATAAATAGGGAAAAAAGCTCAATTTTGAATTGTTAACATTGCAATAGGTAAATGTTTGAATGCTACAGTCTTGTCAAAAACGCAAAGTGATTTATAGTTTCTTATGATCAGTAATAAAAAAAATATTCAATAGTTTGAACGATAAAATAAAGCTCAATTTACATTCTTTAGTTTATCTAATATGTATTCCTTATATTAAGTGCCAGGAATGGATACCCGATAAAAGAGAAACAAGCTGTGCAATCAATGTGGGAAAAGTTCTCGTATTCAATCGGTTTCTAGAATCAGTCCTCCAAGGAATTACTAAGAATAATCGCCGGGAATACGGCCGTCGGACCTGCAATTGAATCGAATTAAAAATGAAGATTTATTTGCCAGTTAGGTAGCGCCGGTACGTTGGAGTGACGATAGAATCCGTCTCCAGTAGATATTTTAACTGCTCTGGCAATAAATATAACCTGAAATTGGATTATATTTTAGTTAAGATTTATGCGATTGTAGAAACGGGATAGTTTGAAGTGCGGAGAATATAGCAAAGCCGTTCAGGCGGAAGAAATAGTCACAGTATTTATATAAATCAAATAGTTACTTGTATATAATTGAATAATTTTAAATATGTCACAATTAACCCGGTGAAAAAATATTCGATGTATTGTACACCTTAACTATGTAACTATATATAGATAAGTAAGTGCACGTTTAGACATAGTTCTGATGAAGGCGTCAAGCCGAAATAGCTATCAACAGTCAAAAAAAAAATTATAGGGCTAAAATACGTTGTCATTTTTTCACCGAGTTACAATGAAACTATTTTAATGTATTAAAAAAGGCTGTGTTTTTCAAATGAAAAGGTAATTGATTGCTTTACCGTTTTCAAAAATATAACTAGACACCGTTAGCTGTGTCAAACTGCTAACTTTTGTTTGACAAAATATATAATATGAGTTAAGCATAATATTCATAATAATTATTCAATTATAAAATTATTCGACCAATCAACGAAGCTTTTATAAAGTAATTTATCAATATGAAAAGATTTCTATAAATAATTATATTATAAGCCTAAGATTTTTTTCCAAAATATGGTTTATAAAAGTTTTTCAATCGCTCTTTAAATATATTTTAAAATATTATTTTTTAGCAAATTAGGCACTCAAATAGGGAGAGATGGGTAAGAAGAAAATGGTGCTACAAAAGGAAAAATCACTCTTTTTCTTTTATTTTATATTTTATAAATTTTAAAAAAATATTTGACATTACGGCTTACGCCAATGCGTCAAATATTTTCAAGTTGAAGGATCATACGAGATATACTCGATGAGAATTTTTTAAGTCACATGAGATTAACTCAAGGAGAAATAACTTCACTAACAACCATGACTTAGATCTCAAATTAAAATTGAAAAAATTCAATTTGTCATTGACCTTACCGGGAATCAAACCCAGACCCACCTGATAGATAGAGCAAGCTCTTACCAACAAGACCACAGCGGGCGATATATGATGAATTAGTATTAGAGTTATTTTTTAATTTTGTAAAAGGTATGTAGTTTTTGGGTGAAAAATTAAAAGGCAATAAAATACACATTGAGTTTTTTAATATATTAAAATATCAGTATACTAAAAATACAAAAACAACCAAAAATGATTTTATTATAGCTTATATTATACAAATCTTTTTTTAAATCATACATAATTCTGAATGTGATTCATTCAAAATTCTCAAAATAAATTCACATATTATTAACCTATCAATAATGAACCTAACTCGTTTATTATGTAAAAAAATACCTCATTTAGAAGTGATTCACATTTCGAGTTTTATATCGTCGAGTTGTTTAATCATGAAAGTATTACAAAATGTTATTCTCTTTCATTTGACTGTAATAAATATAACTTGATTGCTTGATGAATGATATGTAAGAGATGGCAAGCGCCACCACTTATCTTATTTGCAAACCAAAATAGGAAATGCATCTTGAGTGATAAATAGCTTTTGCAGAAGAAAGCAAATAAATAAAAAGCTTAACGTACTCTCACAGTTGATTCCGTAATAAATCTTATGGTTTTAAATTTCGTGACGATAATATTTAACGCAAATTGATGGTTTTAGACACATTAAAATATCTATCTAAAAATGAAATCGTATTTTTTTAGTCATTGTATGAAAATTAGAATGTTTTAATTACATATAAAGAAGCTTCTGTAGTTTATTTAGTACAACTGTGAATGAAATGTAAAGCTTTATCTTTTGAACTTTCTTAAAATCAAATGATTAGGTGATTATTTGTATACATGTAATTATAATCATAATAACAATAGCAGAAATCAACAACATAAGCGTATTTTTGATTTTGAAAGTGAAATACTTCTTGAATAAATCTCAATCTAATATATAAAAAATAATTGTTGTTTGTTCGTACTTTATGCGTTGGCACACCGCTCATCCAATTGCAATAAAACTTTATTTTAGAACGAACTTAGCATCACGAAAATGACTCTCTATGTTTAATTTTTTTTTTGTGTAATTTATTTGGGTATGTATGTATGCGCATGTGTGTGTACATGTACGGATATAGTATGGAGGAAGCATATGGAATGTGATTTTCAAAATAATGCATATGGAGTTCCCGTGAACTTCTTATCTCTGTAGTGATCGCGCCCTTCCGTCTGCAAACGACGGTAAGGGGATGAAATTTACAAGTTTTCAAAATCTTTATCGATTAAGGAGACTGGAAGAACCTTGGTGCGTCCTGGTACTTGAAGCTCCATAAATTTGATATCCAAAAAAAAAAAAAAAACTTTGACAAACTTTTTGCTTGCAAATCAATGTTTGTATGTCTGCCATACAGTACATTTTGACAACGTTGCACTTTAGCGAATGTTATAGCACAATAGACTAAAAATAGGTAGCGCATGTGTCGTACCATATACAATCGGCAGCAAACGTCAAACAGACAGAAAAAGAAAACATGCACTTCAATAAACACAATTAAAACACAAAGACTTTCTTTCTTTAAGTGGCATTGCAACGCTTCCCGGGAACCGGCTAGTTACTCACAAAAATAATATCCTGTGGATTGAGAAATAGTCAAACAAAACATTTGCTACTATGGTCTCAGAAAAAAAGAGCGGTATTAAATAATCATACGTACGTCGTTTTTTTTAAGTTTTTTTTTATATAAAATAAATCGGCTTTTCACTGAATGATTATTTTACAGAAATACTACTATAAAATTAGGAACGACTCTCAGCGTCATAAAATTGAATTTTGGTTTTTTTTGCTTGCTTTTCCTGTTTTTAGAATTTTGAGTTGAGGAAGACAAAGTTACAATGTGAATTTTGATTTAAGTTTGACTAAAATAAGAATAACTGGTACTGTATAACATATATATGGGAAGTCAGTATGCTAAATTTGAATGTTATACCGATTTTGACGTTTAGTTAAAGATACTGTGAAAAAAGTTCTACACTAAGAGATAAATTGATTTTATAATAAAAAAAATGTGTCCTAGTGTTTTTTTTATATATGAAGTAAGAGTAGTTAGTGTAAATCTTTATTATTTATTTCTTTTGAAAGTGACAGTTGATTCAGTAAAAAAAGATTTATTGATTGTATAATAATATAAGAAAATACACGTGGGCATTGGAAAACGAGGATCCGACGTGGCGGATTAGTGGCTTAGCAACGATTGAATAAGATTTATGACCTTTTGTGGCATCCACTTACCAGTCGTTGTGAGATAAAACGTATATATAAAACAAAGTGCATATAATATATGAGCCTCTGTAAACTGAAAAAGTATTTTAGGAAAAAAATAATGATTTAGATGTGTTATAATTTTATACATGTTAAGTATCGTCAAAGTGAAGTTAGCTCAGTAAATACACACTACAAAAGTGTTAAACGCCCAGTCCTTTTTTTACGTTTTTCCTAGTTGTTCTTTTGTGGAGCTATAGAAGAGATGTTTTCGAATATAATGAGTAATATAACACAAAACATCAAATTTTTGACTTATCGTTGAATGAAACTAGGCCGTCGATATGTGTGCACATTTCATCAACGTTTTAAAAATACTCTTCAACTCTCGCGGCTCGGGGACTAGAAAAATATTTCTCATCCGATGGGGGTCGTTTGGGGACCCCAGTGGTTTCCTCATTATTGGCCTTAGTCTTATGAATTTCAAAAAAAAAATAGTCTAAGGGCTTAAAATATCTCTCTGCATCATTCCTCATACATTTTTTTTTATAAAAATCCGTTTTTTTTAAATAATAAGTCATTCCAGCACACATATGAAATTGCAACTGACGAGTTTAGCCCAGCTATCTTACGAACGATCGCTTATAGTGGGCGCTTATCGTGTTATCACGTCATCGCTTTATCGCGTATTTATATAAACTACAAAAGGTCCAAAAAACTATGATATCAGAAAACCTTGATTATAAACATTTTATCACCCATATTAGAATAGATATTAAAGAAAATTTGGGTAATGGGGTCGCATTTCTTGAGCTTAGAACTGGAAAAGTTAATCAAACGCATTCAAAGCATAGCCAAATTATTTGATATATACGAATAAAACATAAACATATAAAAAATAAGGAATATATTGTCTGTTCCATAAGACAGCCAACGTCGTTGGCTTTCCAGGTTCAAATCCCAGTGAGAAAAATATTTTTTAATCGATTTATTGATTTCTGTTCGACGTCATAGATATTTGTGGTGTCTAAAAAATTTCCTCCTACCTTTCCAATATTTAAGTAACGGTTCGTAGCGAAATGATTAGCAAACGACTAATCTTGTCGTAGCTTTATCATATATCTCTACTCTCTTCAAAAATGATAAAGCATGATCAACTGAGTAAAAAGCAGTTCTCGTAGAGAACTGTTGAAATACCTACATCAGGAATCTATATTCTTCACATTAGGAGCGGACATGGATTAATCAAATAATATGTAGTAATAAAAGTATTACAGTACTTTAAAAGCACGTGAGACGTTCTTGCAAATTAACAATGGCTTGAAAAAATATTTCATACGAACAACAATACGTTAAAAAAACAATGTACATATTGAGTTTATCAAATTTACATTTCGTTGACAGCTATTTTGGCATCTCATCACCGTCAGAATAAAACTTGAAGGCTATTTTTGGAATGCTGTTTAATTAAGCAAGATGTCACAAAAAGAAAACTCCGATTAGCGCGCAGAACATTAACGTTTGCGCGCTAACGTTAACGTGTGGGACTAGCGCGCAATATGTCCCCGATAAAAGCGCTCGGACACTAGCGCGCAATATAAGATTATTTGTCATTGTTGCATGCTCATTTAAAGACATTAACTTACATAATATAACTTTGCTGCTACAATTACATACTATTTAAAACAAATTGGTACTTTTACAAATATAATATCTAAGAAAATTTAATCAATTCGAAATAAAATAATAAGATGAGAATGGTTTTCTATCTTCTTCGAACTGAAAATTAAGTGGAAACGTGGCATCGTGCTTTTCAACAAACAATAAACATTGTGCATATCGACGGTGAAAAGGAAAAATGACGTAACCCAAACTTACCAAATTTTACATGAGGCGCAAAAAACCTGTAATGATGATTTTGGGCCATAGGCAAATTATGTAATAAACACAAACTTGAAGTGCACGAAGATTTGTAAACTGGTGTTTAATTGACATAATCTAATAATAATTTAATAAACTGTTTAAGAATAACCTTTTTTAAGTCTATTTTACTGTTTGCAATTTTGACAGACCCAATTTTTTTCAAACTTAAAAGTTAAATTTAGATACTAATTTGACATATGCAGCTTACATCCTTTTGATAGAACGTGTATCAAGTTGTATACATTGTGATTATCGAAAAAAAGCTGTTTTGATAAACTGTGGGCTACGTAATGTTTCCTTTCCACAGTCAATATTTTTTTCCCTTTTATTTTAAGCTGTTTTTGTTATGTTTTTTCAACG
Organism: Himalopsyche anomala; assembly: GCA_031772345.1. Taxonomy (NCBI): domain Eukaryota; kingdom Metazoa; phylum Arthropoda; class Insecta; order Trichoptera; family Rhyacophilidae; genus Himalopsyche; species Himalopsyche anomala. Next base: position 22,551,326 of record CM062837.1, on the reverse strand, counting down.
TTATTTTCAATCTGTACAATATATAAGTATTGCGTGCTAGTGTCACACCTGTAAAAAGATATCTGAATTTTTGAAAATAAATTATAATATTAAAAATCAATATAGCAATATTTACTCGCTATGAACAATTAAACAAACTGTTGTCTGTCGTTAACTAGGCTCAAGTCTGAATATGTAGCCTCGAACACTTGTCTCTTGGTAAATTAACAAACAAAAGACAAGTTACACCCACTTCAATACATTGTACCTCACCTGTCACACTTGCGGAGCGAAACGGTTTGGCTAATAACTACACAATGGGTGCATTGCGTGATTTGATGTACGCAGTATATCACAAGCATTGATTGTATGATATTATGTGCATAAAAACAATGAAGTTAAACGATGGTGATTACATTATAACGTCATCAATTACAGTGAGGTTGTAATTTCAGCAATCAGAAAAACAGCTGATTCTATCTTTGCAAGAATTTTTAAGATTTTGACTGAAGGTGCTAGGTGGAATTTCCATATTAAATTTAAATCGTTCAAATTATGTACATTCACAAACTTAATTTTCATATAATTTAATAAATCGGTTCCAAATCCGCGTTAAAAAAGTACCAAAAGTGTAAATTTGAATCGTTCAAATTATGTACATTCACACAGATTTTGTCACTAACGACCCGGATTTCACCTTTCGGCATCTTCAGGCATTCGAGTGCACGGATGAACTTGAACTCACTCTGTCAGATCTGTGGGCATTCCCACGGGCTAATCTTTTTCGTCAGCAATGGCCTTAAACTCATTGATACATTTATTTCTTATATAAACCCGAAACATTCATTTACTAAGCGTCAGTTCAAGTTCATCCGTGCACGTGAACGCCTGAAGATGCCAAAAGGCAAAACCCGGGTCGTTAGTGACAAAATCTGTGTGAATGTACATAATTTGAACGATTCAAACATGGAATAATTGATTTAAAATATTACAAATAAGAAAATGTACTTTATTCATCGAATTAAAGAAAATATAATACCTAATAGAAATCGCTTATAATTTAAATCAGACTAGTAACGTAGAAATACTCCATCGTGTAAATAAAAAAGATTTAAAAATTAATAGTTTAGAATTTATATAAATAAATAAAAGTATCAATAATAAAAAGTGTTATTAAATAACATCTTAAATAGGACAAGCTGCTCGCCACTGCTAAATTTATTTCCAATGAAACCTTCCTAATTGATGCAATTCATTAGTTAATCATGTTGTTAATGTATATGTCATTTGTAGTATCATTGTTTTTTGTTTGTTTTCTATCCTCCCTTCTTGCTTCCCATTTTTATTTTTATAATTTATCATGTTAGAATAATAAAATTAAAATCATACATACTTAAATAAGCATTGTGAAAGTAAGATTGTCTGAGGATGCCTCTGAAAAAGGCGAAACACGTGTCACACAATACGTGAAATAATCTATTATTTCTAAAAATTCTAAGCTATTCATCTACTTTAAAAAAATATTAAATAATATTCTTAATAGGAATGGTTGCTCGCCATTACTTACATTGTTTCCAATTAATAGAGTAATCACAAACCTATCTGATTGACTGCAGCTCATTAGTTTAATAGTTTGTAATGTTTAACGTCATTAGTAGTATGATTATATTTGTTTGCTTTATTTCTATTCAATCACCCCCCTCTTTGCTTTCATTAAAAAGAAAAAAACCCAAACTCCATTTTGTAATTTCAGAATTTAAAAATTTTAGAATCAATCTTGCTTCATTACGTAAGCAAAATTTGCGATAGTAAGTCTGAAGATGCTTCTGAAAGAGGCGAAACACGTGTCACAGTTAGTTACACAATACGTGGAATAATCAAAGTTATTTTAAATTAATAAAGTTACCGCCGAGACCATCAAAAGTATATATTTTGTTGGCTCCACAGCGCAGTGGTCAACGTCGTTGGCTTCCGTTTTTATATAGCATGGATAGGTGTATTTCACGTCATAATTATTTTATCAATTTAGTTGACAACACCTGGTTCAAAATATGTTTTTACTCACGCATGAAAGTCTTTGACAGAGAGAGAAACTTTCGTTTCCTTAAAAAATGAGATCTGTTCAACACGACAAGAATTTGGCAAGAAACATTGTGTGCATAGTAATTTTCAGTATCTTTTATAAATTTCTTAATATTAGTTAGTAAAATCACGTATTCGGTTCATTCTGTTGGCTTAAATTTTTTTCGCATAATTGAATTTAACAATTTTATGAATTTTCGTCACATTCAACTTTTAATAAAAGCCCAGTTATCCACAAGAAAATTTCTGTGTTGGTTGCTTAAAACATATTTTAACCGTTAACAATAATATGATAAAGAAGTCATTCAGTATTTTAAATAATGTTTTCAAGACTATTCGAATAAAAAAGAAAATGGTTACTTTATTCTTTCTAATTGTTACGTTAGAATAAGGGAAAACAATACTTAAAATATGCTTAAAAAAAGTGTTACTGATTCGAAAAAAAAACCTCTTAAATAAACACTTAATATGTAAAAAAAAAATGCCGTCTGTGCGTTCAAGTGGTCAACGTCGTTGGCTTCGGTTATGGAGGTCACGTGTTTGAATCCCAGTACGGAAAGTTTTATAAAATTATTTTTTCAATAGATTTATGACTTTCTGTTCGAAGGCATGGATGTATGTGATGTCTTGAATTCCCCCCTCCCACCTATCCAATTCTACCAACGGGGGGGTATCAGCTAATCACTGTCCTAGCCCTATCCTTCTATTCCTGCTCTCTTTTGAAAAAGAGAGGTTGAGCAACTGAGTAATAAACAGTTCTCGTAGAAAAACTTCTGTTGAGATAAACTCCATTAGGAGTCCATATGCTCCACATTGGGAGCGGAAATGGTAATAATAAAAAATATATGAAATGTCAAAATAAATTCTATTCCTGGTGAAATGGCAAACCAAACTGAGAATAAAATAACTGTCATCTCGCGACCCGAGTACTACAAGGTTATATGTGAAAAAAATTGACGAAACAGAGGTAACAATGCGGTAGTCTTCCAAGTACCATTAATGGTATACATTGTTATCTTTGTTTCGTCAAAAATTTTCACATTGAACCTTGTAGTACTCGGCTCGCGATATGTCTAATAGGCTGTCGCTGGATAAACTTATTCACAAAACAAGCTCCTAAAAATCAGCTTAAATATTATTCGACTTGACAACTTCCGCATAAAAGCTTTTAAACGGCACTCGTTAGTGTAAACCAGCGGTCACCAAACTACGGCCCGCCGAAGATTTTCATCCGGCCCGCGAAAAGTTCTGGATTTTTGTATAGAAATTATTCATATAAGAAATATTTTTTTTATGATTAAGTTGTAAATTCACGACAACTATTTATTTCAAATCATCAATTGTCATACAAATATCTGGTAGGGGACTTAAATTGAAGGAAGTTGTATAGAAATTGGAGACAAGACGACCAGATGTTCGTTTACTCAAAAATTTCTCGAATATTCTCATTTATTTCACATAAAATGAAATAATATTCTGATTGGGTTCCAATAAGAATATATTTGTCTTTCGGCCCCATTAATTTCCGACCCGCTTCTCAAAAAGTTTGGTGACCCCTGGTGTAAACTATCAACGATTTTTTTTTTTAAATTTTTGTATATATTAACAGTTTTCCTGAATATGTTTTTTCTAAGTAACTATAAAGCCAATAAAATACTAACAAACAGAAGGTATTAAATAAACAAAATATTTGAGCAGATACTCCTACGCACTTGTTGTTGCCATAAAGCACTTCTTCGACACCTAGATTTTCGATTCAAGATAATAAGATATTTCTCTCACTGATATAATATTAAACGTGCGTTTATTAAACTTAGAATCTAGCCATTAATAACGATTAAATACTCAGATAAATTAATAGCTATGGGCCGCATGTAAATTTACACCTTGTTTATCATATGATTCTATAAGGATGATAATATTATTACATCGCTAGCATCTCGCTACAAGAGTAAGTCTTGGACAAACATAACTCATAATAACGTATCAAAACATGCGTTTATATGCTCGCACCGGAAAAGGTTAAAGGGCTTAACCCTATTAAGAAGTGCTGTTACTGCCTGCGCTCTTAAAAGTTACATAAATTAACCACTTAAATACCAAGCGGACACCGGTGTCCGGAATATATGCAAGCGAACACGGATGTCCAAGACATTTAAAAAAACAAATACTTGATATTCTAATAGAATATAAGCAATACTTTGATGAATATGTATATTGCTATCTATACTGAGTCAAAATAGGTTTTTAAAATATCGAATTCGAGTGTATATTAGGCTAAATTATTTTTCTCAAAAACACGCAGTATCTTTGTGACATATTAATGATTTATTTGCGCGGTATTCAAGCGGTTAAATATTGTTTTAATGCTGATTTAATTTTATAAATCGTTTTCCAATTCATGCACTGATATAATTTATAGTTTCATTATCAGAGTCTTGACAATTATGTTTCAACGTTTATTGATATCAATCGATTATTGATTCAATTGACTAGGTTATTTCTCTCAATATAAACCAGCCCAAAATGAAATCATTTTTAATAATAATGTACAAAAATATATTTTGAAGTAACGTGTACAATGTTTGTAGAACCAGAGTTTCACTTATGATTCGATTGGAAATAGCTTCGACATTATCAACCTATATAACTACGAATTTCGAACTATTCCTTGAGAACACGAGTGAAAATGTATATATTTTATTTAATAGATTTCTTCAGAATATACTTGGTAAACTTTTTTGCCAAATTGTTTTATTGATGTGTTCTCCTCAAACTTTGTATTTTATCAGATTACAAAAGCAATCAACTAATTAATTAAGTTATTGATTGAATTGAATTGAATATCTACGCAATTATTTAAAAAATAACTTAAAAATTAAATTAGATATCGGTTTTGCTTATGACAAGCATTATAACGCTCTTCATTAACGAACCCATTTCTGATCTTATGTAATAAAAGTAAACTTACAAACGTGTATTTTATTTTTTGAATGTACTGCATTTCCACCAAGTGTTGACAGTGAACGCCCTTAAAGTGATCAAATATTAGAGATAATTTTGTGGTAAAGAACTACTAAAAGAAGATATAATAAAAAAACTTAATTAATATTATAGTTGAAATAAAAAAAATCCTTCTAGAAGTATTATAAAAGTTTAATCGTCACTTTTGTTTTTGTATTAATCGAAATAATCTGTACTGTTTGTGTATATGTATATATACGCATGTGTGTGTACATGTACGAATGTAGTAGGATAAGTATAAGTATATAGAATGTGATTTGAGGGATTTATTACCTCTGTAGCGATCACGCCCTTTCGTCTGAAACAATGGTAAGGGAATACAACTTTTTAAAACATTAACAATAAAGGAGACTCAAAGAACTTTGACGGTAACGTGTACTGGTATTAAAGCTCCATAAATTTGATATATATATAAAAAAATGTGTAGCTATTATCTACACAAAATAATATCACGTTAGCTCAGCGACAGAGCTTTCAACTGGTCATCGAGACTAACGGTAAACTCCATTGAAGTGAAATATTCGTAATAAAAAAGGCATCGTTCTTGTATTGGAGGGTTAAATATCTTAGCATAATATGAATACCCCAAGGCTTCGAGTTTACATTATAGATCACTTGAGAGCAGCGCCACAACATCCACTAGAGTGGCGGTCGTATTGTGAAGCAACAAAACATCGCAGCTTTTGCTCGTCCATTGTACAATTATTATTATTTTCTATTCTCCTTGACCCATGATTTATGCGTGGTTATAACCTTTTCTTTCCCTGCAAAACACAAACGCACGTCAACAATATTTTTCTACATTTTAAATATTTAATTTAGTGTCTTAAAAATACAAAAATTGATAAATGCGTTATGTTACAAAACCAATAGATTGTTGGCTTATTATTTTTCCAGCTGAGAACAGTTTAACTTTTAGGGTGTTCACTGTAAATACGTGGTGGAAAGGCATTATATTGTGAAGTCAATTCTCCTTGAGTTTATCTCTTGTGGCTTTCAAAAATTCTCGTAGAGTATATCTCGTACGATCTTTCAACTTCAAAATATCTGACGCATTGGCGTAAGCTGTAATGTCAAATATTTAAAAAAATAATAATAAACAAACAATATTTCTTTGTACTTTATTCCACTTTATTTAAAAGATCAAGACCGGTTTCGCTCATTGCGAGCATTGTCAACTGATAAGAAATATAATTTAACCTGATCTGTGCCGTGCGGTATTAATAAGGCCGTGCACGGAGGGCCGTGATTTTCTTTCAAAAAATAAAACCTAATAAATATGTACTTTTTGGACATATAATAATAGTACATCACAAACACTTACCACATAAATACACGATGGGTAATTTCCGCTATCATTTATCGAAAAACGTTTCAAAAACGGAAATTACCGCCAAGGAATTATAGTCCTGCTAGTAACAAATTTGAACACAACAATTTTTTTTTTTGAATCGTTGATTTATAGATTATAAAACAATATATTAAGTTTAAGTATCACACTATGATTCCAAGAGATGTCACTATATGTATGACTAGCTGGCCCGACGAACTTCGTACCGCCTCAGGATCAATAAATGTTGTGTTAATTTATTGCATGAATTAAATTCAGTTTGAATGAATACTCAAAATGAATTAAGTTCAATAAATGGGCAAAATTCAAAATGAAAAGTATTTAAATTACATTGAAATGATGTAATTCACGTGGCACAGTCGATAGATTTAAAGGAATGCAGTAGATCAACGATTTGATTTTGAATTGTGAAGTTTAAATGATCCACATCTTTTTTTTTAGCCGCAAGAATTGCTCGTTCAATCAACCAATTGTGATTTTTGTGATTAGATGTTTGGGAACATTTTGTTGATGAAGCCGTCCTTCGTTGAGACGAAATTTCAAAAATTCGGCGGAATCGAAATCAATCCGTTCGATTCGTCAACAGGAACACGGCCGTTACCGACGATAGTCAGCAATTGCTTGGAGAAATCTTCGGCAGATGGATCGTTTAGAAATGTAACTCGCATGTTTGTCGTCAGCAGAGGCAAGCGTTTATTTCATCGGCAACGGTCAATCTTGGAATGACTGGTAGTGTTTGGCAGAAATCGCCAGATAGTAGAATCATTGCGCCTGCAAAACATCTTGAGTCACTGCGCAGATCTTTCATAGTTCGGTTGAGTGCTTCCAATGCGCGTTTGTGTGCCATTGTGCATTCATCCCAGTTGATGATTTTACTCGCTTCCAAAACTTCGGCCATTGCTGAGTGTTTCGCAATATTGCATGTCGGTTTTTCAGTCGTTTGGAGGTTTAACGGAAATTTCAACGCTGAATGAGCCGTTCGGCATGCTTTTATCAATGTAGTCGCTATTCCAGAAGAAGAAACTGCTACAACAATTTCGGATCTCGCACGAACAGTAGCCATAATCAATGACATGAGGAATATCTCCCCAGTTCCACCGGGCGTGTCAAGGCAAAATAAGCCACCATTTCCATCATAAATTGCATTCATTAACGTATCGTACACTTCCCTCTATTGTGGGTTCAACAGTGGTAAATTCGTTTGAACTGATTGGTTCAATGCATCTCGAAAATATTCACGTTCACGTTCCAATTTTCGATTGAAAGCGTCGTTCATTCCACGATCTGGCGTTGGCATTCCTAACTTGACTAACAAATTGCCGCACATGAGGTAACACATGTCTTCGATCTAAAGCAAAGCCTGGTTATGTATGTCTTCATTCATCTCGAGATCGGGATTCCCTGAACTGACACGAATTTGATGTAAAATGTCTTCTGACATGTCATCCTTGTACCTTGTTCCACAGTTCACATGGATTCGATGGAAAGCATTTCAAAATAATGATAGAAAATTATGTGCGTATCTGATTTGGAGATTCAGAAAGAATTTCCAAGTTCCTCATTTCAATATTATCCGATTTTCTTTCGTTTTCATTTCATATCATCGATTTTTTTATTCTAATCCATACTCTAAATTTAAAATTATTTAAAAGTCGATCGTGTCAGTGCCATCTAGTGTCATCTATCTGAACCCAGCATAAAACAAAATGTTCATTATTTGAAAACTCTATGAGAATATTAATTTTCTTTATAATTTCTTTTCCGTGATATTTTTCCGATGTTTTAATGCTTATTCTGCTATTCTAGCCGGAGAGGAATTTAATAAATCAAAGATCATTGAAATCCGTGCAGCAATTCTCGAGATATACGTGGTGTAAATAACCCCGCTTTGTTTTATGTATATAGATTATTTTGTCAATTAAACACCAGTTTAGACGTGTCCGTGCATTTCAAGTTTTTGTATAATTCATAATTTGCATATGGCCCAAAATCATCAAAACACTTTTTTGCGCATGTGTGGGTTACGCCCTTCTTGCTTTCCAAAGTCGATATAATTGTTGACAAAACATAAAAAAGAAATTGTACCATTTTCGTTGAACTTCATAAAAATAGTTAATTCGAACTTTCTTTGTTAATTATTTCGCATTCGACATTATATAAGAGAAAAACCGTTTAATTAAATATAGAATGCTTTTCCATCAAGTATTGACAGTGGACACAGGAATTACGTACGTAGCAGTATGCATTTAAAAATAACCATAAAGTAATGGCTTACTAACGTTATGTAATATAATTCACAATGTACTTTTGCTGTCAAATATCACGAAATATTTTTTTGACGTTCTATATATAAATAGTATAGTATTAATTGAAGTGAAAAGAGTACAGTTTCTAATTCCAAATAAAACTAATCTAAGAACATTGAATAAATAACAAACACACAATCACACCTAATGCACGAAACACATTTAAATGTAATGTCAATATTTAGACCATAGATTTGACAGATATGAAATCGAAACAATCGAACACAATCGAACATCAAATTTGAATTGTCAATTCGATACAAACGTTCGTGCAAACATCGTAATATTGTTGTCAAAAAATGTATCATACCTAATTATAAACATAACCTCATTTCAATAGTATTCGATTTTCTTTCGTTTTCATTTCATATCATCGATTATACTCTAAATTCAAAATTATTTAAAAGTCTATCGTATAAATACAGTGCCATCTAGTGTCATCTACCTGAACCGAGTATAAAACAACATGTCATTATTTGACCTATTCCTCATTTGAAAATTTTGTTCTGTATGAAGATATTAATTTTCTTCATAATTTATTTTCCGTGATATTTTTCCGATGTTTTAATGCTTATTCTGCTATTCTAGGTAAATAAGAATTTTATAAATCAAATATCATTGAAATCCTTGCAGTAATTCTCGAGATATACGTGGTGTAAATAACCCCACTTTGTTTTATATATATAGATATTTTAAAAATATTAAATATGTTTTGTGTGGCCTTTAAACCACGTCTCTAGTTTTGCGTGTAAACACGCACATTTTGTATGGCCGGCCCTACGAGCACGAAATTGTTTGGCGTGTTAACACTTCGCTGGCAGAAAACTGGTTAACAGTCCTATTTATGCAAAAAAAAAAATATTAGGTGTAAACAACAATTGACATTGAAATTGAAAAGAAATTACAATGGAATTGAGATTATATATCTTATCAGTTGACAAGTTTTCCCAATTTTTTTGTTAATTAACTTCTTTTAATATACCTTCATTAGGAGGCTTTATTTTTCATATTAGGAGTGGAGATAGATAAATGAATTTATAAATAGTTAATCGACCATATCAATTCAATTTCAAGTTCTAAATATATTAATTTTAGTCAAAGCCCCAATACGCTTTTTTAAATATTAAACATTATTAACTTTTCCTGTTCTAAGCTCAAGAAATGCGACCCCAATACCCACATTTTCTTAAATATCTATTTTAATATGGGTGATACAATGTTTATAATTAAGGTATTCATATATCATAGTTTTTTGGACCTTTTGTAGAAAAAAAAATATTCGATCGCTAGTTCCGTCTCTATTAAATAAAACAGAAAAGAAAAATTCAACTAAATAAAAAAGATTCTCAAAGTAGAACAAAAAACGGATTGATGTGTACAAAGTAAAGATAATAATGTATGCATCCTCGAATACCATTCTCAAAAAAAAACACAATATCTTACTGACATCGATGCCTCATTTTATATAAATACGCGATAACGCGATAAGCGGTCGCTCGTAAAATAGCATTTGCAATGATTGGTTGGCTAAATCTCGTCAGTTGCGATTACATATGTGTACTGGGATGACGTCTTTTTTACGCGCAACATAAAATATGACTATTTATTAAAAAAAAGGATTTTTATAAAAAAAAATGTATGAGTAATGATGCAGACAGATATTTTAAAGCCTTAAGACTATTTTTTTTGAAATTTATAATAATAAAGAAACCGTTGGGGTAGGTGAAGGACCCCCATCGGATTTTGGGTATTTTGGGTATCTAGTCTCCGAGCTGCGAGTGTTAAGAATTCAAAAAAAAATATATAATATATTATAACTGTACGTTGGTTGCTAATTAGTATGTATGTTATTATGACAGGATTAACTTACTGCGTTAATAAGGAAGTAGCATCTTAAATGAATAAATTATCTTAAGCTTTATCTAGAAAATAATGAATTTCGGAGGCTGCGAGATAGTCGTCGATAAAAATAAACTTATAGACTTTTACAAGACCTCCTACAGATTAAACATTCATTTTAATTTCAACGTAATACTTGATTTCTCCATATTCTATTGATTACAAATCTTTTAAAAATGCAACATTCTATGACTATATTTATGTATATGCAAAACCCAATAAAAATTCAGTGAATCAACTAATAGTATACTAATAAACGAAATCTTTTTAACTTCTTGATTTCTATCTGATCTATTACATCATGTATTTTCTTAAGCAAATAATTTTTCATAAAAAAAATCAAATTACTTTAAAATGCTAGATGCATTGATATTTGAAAAAAATAGCCGTTTAACTTTTCTGGTTCTAAGATCAAGAAATGCGACCCCAATACCCACATTTTCTTAAATATCTATTTTAATATGGGTGATACAATGTTTATAATTAAGGTATTCTTATATAATAGTTTTTTGGACTTTTTGTAGTTTATATAAATACGTGATAACGCGATAACAAGATAAGCGCCCGCGATAAGCGATCGTTCGTAAGATAGCTGCGTTAAACTCGTCAGTTGCAATTCCATATGTGTACTGGGATGACCTCTTTTTTACGCGCAAATTTAAATATGAATATTTAAAAAAAAAACACGCATTTTTATAAAAAAATGTATGAGGAATGATGCAGAGAGATATTTTAAAGCCCTTAGACTATTTTTTTTTGAAATTCATAAGAATAAGGCCAATAATGAGGAAACCACTGGGGTCCCTAAACGACCCCCATCGGATGAGAAGTATTTTTCTAGTCTCCGAGCTGCGAGAGTTAACTGGATGGCTGCCACATACGAGATATCTCGTCAGATTTTTTGTATTCAACACTCCAGAGAAGAGTTACTTCATCAATAAATATATAAATTAAAAATTGCAAATTATAGCCGGCTGCTAAGTATAAACGTACTTTTTTCTACGGCAACCATAAGGTTAAATAAATAACTTATTTTGATCGTATGTATATGATAAAATATATTTGTATCATACTATCAGTATAATTATTCTTTGTTTATTTGAACGACATATTGAAAGTATTTAATAAATTTTATAAAATAAATAAATTTCAGTATTTTTATATATATATCTTTTTTTATAATTTAAAAAATATATATTCGGCATTGCAGCTAATTCCAATAGACCAAATATTTTTAAGTTGAAAGATCATACGAGATAAACTCATTGAAAATTTATTGTTAGTCACTCGAGATCATCTCGAAGTAAATTGACATCACAAACACCCATGTCTTAGGTATCAAATCTAAATTTGACATTGACCTTATTGAAAATTGAACCCAGACCCGCCTGGTCGGTAGAGCAAGCTCTAACCAACTAGACCACAGCGGGCGAGTGTTATAATTACAATCGATATCAGTTTATCGGTATTAATTAATCAAGTTGTCGCTCCTAGAAAAATAAACTGCGCCCACTCTTGGTATGAGGAATATATTTTTATTTAAGAAAACAATTTATTTTATTTACACCACGCTATCGAATTCAACTTTGTAACAGAATTTTTATGAATGAATAAAATGACGTAGGTTTCAATTGTAAATTATTCAAAACGGAACAAATGAAAACCGGTAGACCTTGTAAATTAAACTAATATTAGCTTTAAATATTTCGCAATCATGCCACCAGCTAATTAAAAAAGTTGAGGTGTAAAGTGCTTTTTTAATGCATATTTTTTTATCTTGTTTCAGAATTTGGTATGAGATACAAGAGAAGACGACTCAGCATAATAAAGTCAAACAAAAAGTGTTACAATACAAGAGAGTGACAGGAAGTCTACTAGTTTGAGCAAATAGCGGTCTTCATATTGATGAACTCAGAAAAAAAATCTGTTGAAATGGTATTGAATTTATTTTTAAAACAGTTTTGAATAATCAGTCACCATGGATCATATGATGATGCAGTTCAGCTTCAAGGGGCAGCGTCTCTTTCCCGACGCAAACAATAACGGGAAACGAGGCTCCAGAGACGCAAGCTCAAAAACGGCTGATAAATATCAACTACGACCTCGAGGACGCGCGAGAGAGAATCGCCAGAATCAAAACTCAGAAGGACGACCACGGACTCAATCGAGACCTAGAGCAGCACCCCTCAGTAAATACCGCCGTAAAACTGCAAACGCCAGAGAACGAAGTCGTATGAGAGAGATAAACCAAGCCTTCGAAGCCCTACGAAGATGTGTCCCTCACTGGGCAACAGCACCGTGTACACCTCAGGGTGAAAAGCTCACAAAAATAACTACGTTGCGGCTTGCCATGCGATATATAGGGTCGTTGACGGCAGCTTTACGAGATCCGCCATTATTCCCTCCTGAATTAGATACGTTGTTGGATTCTGATGAAAGTCGGCACACGTGTAGTCCTCAGACACCCCCTGGCTCGGATTCATCGCTAAGTCCCGACATGGGCCTACCTGATAGTCCGTTTCTGTCGTCTCCGGAGTCTTACAGTCCGATGCTGACATCACCGGATCTACCTGAATCCTGCCTTTCACCTCTGGACTTTGATAGTCCGTCTTTGCTGCAGGACGCTTTTACAGATCCTTCACTTACCTCGGAAACTTTCAGTGACTATTTTTTGACATGACGAAGAGTAGTGGCGTGCGGTTTTCGACGTCGCTGTGGACAATTATGTGCAGTGTATATTTTTACCATTCGAATGAAGTTGCCATGTGTAAAGAATTATGTTATAGTTGTAAATAAGGTCACTATGATTCTCGTGCTATTGTATAAATAGATTTCTGATAAGAGATAATATATTAAGATAGCAGTCGGTTAATTTATATTGTAAAATAGTTACGTCAATATTAGCAGGTAATTTAATACTTGAGTATGTACAATAATATTACATATAATGTATTGTTCATTCATATAAAATTCACTATTAATTTCAAAATCGCATCCTAAAAGTAGAATCACATAAAACATATTAATTTAATAATTATTTAATAATTTCTATCAAAAAAGTAACTGGATAGTTTTGGAAAAAAGTTCAAAAATTACAATAATCCAAAATACTTAATTTTTGTGACTGTATTTGTAAATAAAATTTTACTATCAAATTTAGAATATTCTAAGCGGACGATACACAATTCCAGTTTTAAATTATACATATACTTAAAAAATATATCGTTTGTGATAAAACAAAATCTTGGATCCCATAACATTAAAAGAAATAGTTTTAGATTCATTTTTATTCACGATAGAAAAGCACTATCGAGCAAAATTTCACATTACAAAAACTACTACAAACACTTGTTTTCAGATTTGAAGCAGTACCATTAAATTGTTACTTACATATGTGCAATATCTCTAATCGCACATAAACAGAGCAAATGTTTTATGTGCACATATTAAAATCAGTACTTTTTTTTTAAAAAAAAAGGTACTGGAACTCACTTCTCGTCAAGATTTTTTTCTAATCCATGTACATTCCAATGTCAAACATGTGGTTTCCTAATGGGGGTATTTTTTACGAGGACTTCTTGTTACTCGGTTTCTCAACTTTCATTTTTATCTTCGAGAGTAAGGATATAATGATATGGTTAAAACAGAACTAACGGTTAACTAACCGCTTTCGCTTTGCTTCGTACTGTGATTCAAGCTCGCAAAATCCGTCATGAAAGCCAACCACGTTGACCACTGCGGAAAAGATGTTGTAAATAAAAGGATTTGCAAAACAATTTTGTATATGAAGCATTAGACTCCTGGTTCTGGTCACACGGTAAATCAATGGACCTGGTATTTTCTTGAACATTACATTTAAAAAGGACCTAAAATAGGAACAAACATAATGGTTTACAAAAAATCAACAGTTTTTAAAACAAAATAAAAATAAAATGTTACGAATATTGATTTGAAACATTAAAAATTGCAAGAAAAGAGTGCCGGAACGCCGTTCCACCGCGTTACATGAAAATAAAAACTCTGATTAAAAGTATGTTTGGTTATTGATAGATTTTTTGAGTGAATTAATATGAACAATACGGAATTTATGCAATAATAGAAATTTGTGCCGTGAAAAATTAGAGACATTTTTTTAAAATAAGTGATATATTCGACTGTGGAAAGGAAAAAAGACAGCTTTTTTCGATAATCACAATGTATCAAACTTGATACACGTTCTATCAAAAGGATGTAAGCTGCAAATGCCGAATTAGTATCTAAATTTAGCTTTTAAGTTTGAAAAAAGATGAGCTTGTGAAAATTGAAACCAAGAAAAAAGACTGAAAAAAAAGGTTTTTCGTAGACAATTTCTTTGATTAATATTAGAATGTCAATTAAACACCAGCTTAGAAGTCTCCGTGCACTTCAAGGTAGTGTATATTTTTAATTTACATATGGCCCAAATCATCAAAACACGTTTTTTGTGCCTCCTGTAAAATTTTCTATGTGTGTGTTACGTCCATTTTCCTTTCCACAGTCGAATAATAATATATTTGTTGCTTGGATTAGTGTAACAATCATGAAAAAACATTTTATATTAAATTATTTGATCGAAATCACTGTAAAAACTGTTTTAAATTTTGTGTAACTAACAATGACTTTTGAATTCAATAACTTCATTGCTGGAAAATTCTTATCAATTACACAATATATTCTGTAATAAAATTTATTGTGCAAAAGCTACAAGTTAATTCGCCGATTCATTTATATTCAGTTACATGGCCACTTAGCAAAATATCAATCATAAATATTATCCTATTGTTGCGTCATTGAATAATTTAGCATAATATGTAAATGTCGCGTATGTAAATCGCCAATTAAACGTTGTT
Organism: Himalopsyche anomala; assembly: GCA_031772345.1. NCBI lineage: Eukaryota > Metazoa > Arthropoda > Insecta > Trichoptera > Rhyacophilidae > Himalopsyche > Himalopsyche anomala. The sequence goes on along the minus strand of CM062837.1, from coordinate 22,535,817 downwards.
CATTGCTCCATAAATATTTATCTCGAATTCATTCACCCTGTTTCGCATACACGTAATACTAATTGGTTGACATTATTTCGATTCGGATTTAATAAGTCGCTGGGGAAAAAAAGATTTTACAACAACATCAAAAGAACACTTATAAAAGATTTTTTTTTCAAAGAATACATCGTATAAATAAAGGGCATGGTTATTATTTGTTTATTTATTTGTTAAAAAATTAAAAATTACAGTGCATGACATAACAGCTGACGCCAAATCGCCAAGCACTTGAAAATTACAAAAATACAATATATAAAATAAAAATACACAGTACATCAAATTCAACATAAAAAATCAAGAAATATAATAGAAAAATTTATCAAACAGTTCACAAATACAATCACTAAAAATGTCCACTTCTCTAAGCAATGCGTTGATTAATCGAACGGCCCTTGGAACTGGTGACTCATACCTCCTAAGCGAGGTATAAGTTTTCAGAAATAAAAGTTTTTGCTCATAGTTTCGCCCACGTAAGAATAAACTGGGAGCATGTAAATTAATAGTCGTGAGAATTGCAGGATTATTAACTCGGCCCCGAAGAAGTTATAACTCACAATCATCAAAAATCTAATTTTGAAAAAATTTCAGAAAACCACAGGAGCCCAATTTATCGTATTTAAGTGAAATAAAGCATTTTTTAAGATGAAAAATATACTAATAAAAACACAATATTTCAAAAAATTCTCAATGCAATAATACATATATCAAAAAATAGTGGGTATTCAATTTTACTTTGAACACCGTTACAAACACGACCAAAGATTACCATCGGTGTGTAAGCTCGCATTTTCAAATGAATAATATATGGTTAGTAAGAATTAATCGACGATCAGTTTTTCATGATGCAAAATTATATTTTGCTCACATTTTTGGGTTGTTCAATGTCAATAGTTGGTAGAAAGGCATTATATTAAAAAAAAAACAGAATATTCCTTTGTACTTTATTTTCACTTTATTTAAAAAGGTCAGGACTGGTTTCGCTCATGGCGAGCATTGTCAACCGATATGAAAATGTTTTTAAAACACATTGCATGCTAGCAGAAATAGCTTCTTAACTTTTATAGGCTTTTAGTTGTAATGAATTGGTCGCGTATAATTTACCGCACATTTTATTGGAATTATAAAATTTCTACATAGCGAAAAATTAACACTGTGTTACTTTTTCTTGCAATGAATTATTCACGTCATATACATTTCTTCGTGCCATCAATTTTCCATTAACTGCTTTCTCGTCGGTCTTATACAATTATTACAATGCAGAGTATTACTATTACGTGCTATAATTACGTTAAAAATCGTATCGCAAAATTGTAGAACCAGCTCTGGCCGATTTTTGACGAAAATGAGTTATGCATGCAGTTCAGCGCTCTATCAAAAAAGCTATCTTTTTTTTTTAATTTATTGTATTCTTTTTCGTGAAAAAATCAAAATCAATATTAATGCGACTTGCAAAACCCGCTCCTTACAAAAATTTCGGTTGGCAAAACCTTCTCACATAATGGGCCAATCAGACGTTGAATTAGAGGTTTTTTCATAACATTTAAAACACTCAATCACTTATATATACCCAAAACTGTTTGTCGTGATTTACTCGAAACTCAAAAAAAAAACTCCAGAGCGGATTTAGCAACTCGGCGACTCAAATACAGTCGCTGTAAATTTCTTAACGAATAAGTTTATTGAGTGTTCATTGTCCAGTCAGTGTGAAAATTCACGCCATGTTCTTTCTCATACGAATAAAAACATCGATTTTAGTGTGTGCCAATTAGTAAGAGGTTATTAAATTGTACCAAAACAATTTAATTCATGGGAACCACCACACTAATGTTAATTTAATCAGATTCAATTGTATGGGCTTAACAAGTACCCGGTCTATAAATATCATTATGTATATCTTTGATAATGGGTGTTAATTTATTTACGTTTCGAATTGTGACACATTTTATTATTTTATTACTGCAGCTTTTTTATTATTTTTTGTAAATTCATTACGTCCATACTACACAAGTCAGAAACTTTTTAAATTGCTCAATACCTGAATTTGATTGGACGAATGAAAAATGATAACGCTGTATGCGTCTATTTGTATATGTGAACATTCAATTCAAAATATTGGTAAACGAATTTTTCGTACTAGATTTTTCCGAACACGATTTTTCCGTATAAGAAAACTCCGTACGCCGATTCTTCCACACAATTAAAAAAAAAAAAAAATGTTTTTTCAATGGTTAATGTTGATTTATTTTTGTCATTGCAGCTAATGCTAACGCGCCAAATATTTTAAAGTTCATCGTGAAAAATCATCATTGAAGACCAGTCGATTCCTTAGACTTGAATTACCCTATCTGCATATCTAACTCAATATCGCTCATTCTGGAAATAGTACGTTTTGCATTATATACCCACATTTAACGATTGTGTTTCTCGCGTTTAATTAAACACGACCATTTTTATGAATTCCGTTGTGAAATTTTAATACCTTCAATTCAATATTATGTTTCAGTTTCAAAACCGTACTAAAAGTGTACGAAAATAATTTTTAAATAATCAAAAGTGGCAAAATCAAAGCCATCTTGTTATCATACCTTCCAAGACATTGATAATCAATCAGATCACGGAATTTAAATCAGTCGACTGAATGCTATTCAGTATTTTATGTATTTCAGTATGTTATCAAACAAAGGTTCGGCTTTCTTCGAAAACAAAATGAAACTGACTTGTCCGTGTTTGATACTGGACGCCTTAAATTCTGGGGTGTAAAATTTGTTTCTTGTTTTGGCCGCCCCCTGCGGCAAAGCGCTTGGCTTGAACGCACTACCCTAGTGTCACCTCAGTGTAAAATATTTATTATTAAGAATATATTTATCAAATGAGAATATATTTTAACTGTATAAAAATAGAACTGTAATTATAATATAAGTAAGTATATATTATATATAAAATCTCTAAATAGAATATAATCAACTGATTATAGATATATGCTTATACATTTAAGGCTTTGTTATTGGGCTTACATGGTAAAAATAAATGTACTTTGAAGTAAAATATACAATATTTATTATTTATGGTTCTTCCATATTTTTTAAATCCGTCTGTTAGATGTAATAATTTGTATAGACTGCAGCAAATGAAAAACACGTGTAAGAAAATGTCATTGAATGTACATTTGGTGCTAAATGAAAATATTAAATATTTTGTAAAGTGGAAATTTGTTATAAAAAAATATTATATTACTTCAATAATATATTTTGCGAACAGAATATAAGTTGTTTTATTTATTTTAATTAAAGTGATTTTGTAAATGTATGAAAAGTAAGTATAAATGTGTGATAAAATTCATTACGAATGTTGAAAATATTTTATTTTTTTTACCATGTCCGCTCCCAATATGGAGCATATGGACTCCTAATGGAGTTTATCTCAACAGAAATATTTCTACGAGAACTGCTTGTTACTCAGTTGCTCAACCTCTCTTTTTCCAAAGAGAGTAGGAATAGAAGGAAAGGGCTAGGACAGGACTAGTGGTAAGCTAATCGCTCTCAATGCACCCTGTTAATAGGATAGGATGGTTAGGAGGGGGGAATTCAAGACATCACATACATCCATGCCTTTGAACAGAAATTCATAAATCGATTGAAAAATCAATTTATAAAACTGCCCCGTCCTTCCGGATTCGAACCCGTGCCCTCCGTAGCGGTAGCCAACGATGTTGACCACTCGACCACACAGGCGGCATTGAAAATACTAAATAAATATATTGAAAATACTAAATAAATAATAAAAACACTTTATTTATTTTTATATACATAAATTTGGCATTTCAAACCAAAATTAGTATCATTGATCACTTTTAGGGTGTTCACTGTCAATACTTGGTGGAAAGGCATTATATGAATCATTATTTTCATTGTATCACTTTGTCAAAGAATTCCCAAATTTTAATTATGTTTGTAATTACTTTCAATCCCCATTCTAAATTTATTAATCTGAGATGACTTTTTAATTATATGTTAGATGTGTTAAACATTTTAATTTTGTGCTATTTAAGAATCACTTTTAATGTAATTGGTATTTTCTTTTCAATGCCAATTGTTGTTTATAACTGTTCATTTTTGTATAAATAGCATTGTTAAATTGTATTTCTTATCAGTTGACGATGCTCGTAATGAGCGAAACCGGTCCTGACATATTAAATAAAGTGGAATGAAGTACAAAGGAATATTGTGTTTTTACTAACAAAATTAGTATTTCACAGTTTTATTATCTATCGAAAATATTAGAATAAGAATAGGAATAGGAATAGGAATAAGAGTAGGAATAGAAGGAAAGGGCTAGGACAGGACTAGTGGTTAGCTAATCGCTCTCGATGCGCCCTGTTCATAAGATAGGATGGTTAGGAGGGGGGAATTCCAGACATCACATACATCCATGCCTTTGAACAGAAATTCATAAATCGATTGAAAAATCAATTTATAAAACTGCCCGTACTTCCGGATTCGAACCCGTGCCCTCCGTAGCGGTAGCCAACGATGTTGACCACTCGACCACACAGGCGGCATTGAAAATACTTTATTTTTATATAAATTTGTCATTTCAAACCAAAATTAGTATTTCACAGGTGCCAAATCTATCGAAAATATTTTACAATATGAATGATTTTTCCAGGAAAAAAAAAGCTTCGCCTTGAATTCTAGTGGCCAACCAGCAGAGATATGCTATGTTAAAAACCTCTTATAATAAAATTTAAAAGATATTTAAGAATAACACTTAAAAATCAAACTGACAAACATATAGTCGTAAAATAAGCATAGTTTTTTTGCTCTCGACAATCTCGAAAACTGTGATTATTTTCAATTTGTTACATAATTTTCTTCCTGAGCTGTGATTGAGATAATATATTTTTATTTTCAGTTCTACACTGAGCTAAGAAACAATATTGGTCATATTATTTTTATAAAAATGTTTAAAAAAAAAAGGACCGTGTCTCTTGACATGGATTTGAGTTTAGCGCCAACCGTTTTGCATTTTTGTCATATGGGTCAAAAACTATATTTATTGGAACAACTTGAAATTAACAGGCATTAACAAAACATCTTAAATAAACAAACCATTATCAATCCATCACCGTTGCTAAAACCCCTAATGTAATTAATAATAAATATCTGTATAATTTATCCAAATTTACCTTGAAAAATCCCATATTGCTTATTGTTTTTTAAAACACTAAACCCATAGACTTAATTTCATGTAATTAATATCAGTTTAATTTATCCTAATTTACGTTAAAAACCCCAGACTGCTTATCGATCTTCGAAACATTATAGTCATATTTAATAAGTGTAATATTATAATTTTAATTTGAATTAGGATGATAGAGTGAATAACATGATGCATTGTGTATCTCTTCGAAGCCAGTATATTATATAGCTGAGAAAAATGTAAGTTTAATCATAGTTCTGACGATGACAAATTCCGAAAAAGCTATAAACTAATAAATATAAAAAAACTGTAGAACTAAATAAGTAACTATTTTTTACTATATTATAATAGAGTTCTAACATGTAAATGCCAAGTAAATAAATAATATAACTATTTATATGTCTTCTTGATTTAACTACATGGTATGCCTAATATAACGATATGTTATGGCTGGCTAAACGATATGTCTCAGTTGTGAAGAGAATATGGTAAGAAAAAAAAAAGCTGTCTCAAACCTTGTGGACATGATTATGAGGCTGTTGGAAAAGCCTTGTTTATTTGTGTCACCTTATCTCAGAGGAAATAATCAATCAGGTATATGTATCATTTATGAACAAGTTTCAAACGATCCATTTTTAAATGATCTATAAAAATAGTTTAATGTGACAATGTAAAAACACGGCATCATACGTCAAAATATTGTCATTTTTTATCCGAAAGTACTAAATTATCAAGATAACGCACGTAAAAATAAACAGGTGGAGAAGTTATGTAGATTGCTTACTATTTTAAATAAATAAAGTGTTTATGACGTGCCTAAAGGCTTTAGATATAAATCTCTATTTACTTTGAAGCGATTTATATGTTTCTCAAAAAAATTTGAAACGCTTTTGAGAGTATCTTTCTAAGACGAAAAAAAAAGTGCTACTTCATATCTTACGTTATTTTTTTTGGATATCAAATTTATTGATCTTTAAGTACCAGGACTCGTTACCGTCAAAGTCTTCGAATCTCCTTCGTCGCTAATGTTTTTAAAAAATTGTATTACCTTACCATCGATATAGACAGAAGGGCGTGATCACTACAGAGGTAAGAAATTCTTATTGAAGACGATTCGCGGGGATTCCATATGTATTCATTTGCAAATCACATTATATATGCCTCCCCTCATACTATGGGCGTCCATGTACACACACATGCGCATACATACAGCGCACAAAGAAATCAACCAAAGAGAGTCATTTTCATGATGCTAAATTCAATATTAAATAGTTTATTTATTTTAGACGAAACATAAGATCTGTGGCAGGTCGTCGAACAGAACTGCTCTCGGTCCTCTTTTTAATAATTATTTAAGTATGTTTGAAAAAAATATGTTCGTACTGGGATTCGAAACCATGAAGTCCGGCATGGAAACCAACGTCATTGAATGTGCAATGGACCAGAACTTTTTTCATACTATTCATATTTTTTTGTTTGAAGGCATGGATGTCTGTGATGTCTTATATACCACCCTTCCACCAATCATATTCTAAAAAATTCGGGTCATGGCGAGAGTGATTATCCAACCACTATTAGTGTCCTACCTTTTCCTTTCTATTCCTATTACTGTCTTCCAAAAAGAAAAGTTGAGCGACTAAGTAACAAACAGTTATCTTGAAAAACTCCTGTTGAAATACCTCCATTATGAGGCCATACGCTCTACATAAGAAGCAAACATAGATTAAAAACAATATATGTGCAGCACCTTCATTCATATACACACTTTTTCGCCTCTGTATACTACGTGACGGATATCACAGGTTTGATTCCCAGTAGGAACAACATTCTTTCAACCGATTTCTGTTAGAAGGCATGGATGTTTGTGATATCTTAAAACCCCTCCCACTATCCACCCAATTAAAAAACATCGCGCAGCGAGTGCTTTTAGTGAACTACTTGTCCTGTACTAGCATTATCTTTCTATCCTCATTCTCTTCAAAAAATAGTTATTAAGTAACTCAGTAACAAAAGTCCTAGTAGAAAAAAAAAGTTATGTTGAGATACCTTGATTAAAAGGCTTTATTCTTGACATGGATTTAAAAAAATATATTCTGTATGTCTTTTACATACAATCGTCTATAAAAATGCAACTGTACATATTGATGTCGAAGTTTTTGTCGATAATCACAAGGTATCAATCAAACTTCTATACATGTTCTATCAAAAGGATGCAAGCTGCAAATACCGAATAAGTATCTAAATTTAGCTTTTAAGTTTGAAAAAGATGAGCTTGTAAAAAATTAAAACAAGAAAAAAGACTGAAATAAAGATTTTTCCTAGACAATTTCTTTAATAAATATTAGATTATGTCAATTAAACACCAGCTTAGAAAGTCTCCGTGCACTTCAAGGTTGAATATAATTCATAATTTGCGTATGCCCCAAAATCATCAAAACACGTTTTATTTGCCTCCTGTAAAATTTGATATGTGTGGGTTACGTCCTTTTCCTTTCCACAGCCGATATACATATATATTGTGACACGATACGAACTTGAAAATAAAACGTTATTAAATAAAAATCTTTTCCAAAACAGGTACAATATTATGATATAAGATCATTGTTTCTTGTTTCTTGTGTACTTTGTTGATGATCACTTAACAGTAAGATATCAATATTTTATTTTATTCAGTGGTTATAAATTAAACATTATTTGATAAACAATCACGCAACCGATCTATTATTGATCTCATTATCTTTAATAAAACATGGGTGGCCATTTCATCGATTCTTTGAAAGAGTCCAAACTTTTTGTTCATTTCTTTCGTTAACTTTATAACAGTTAATAATACTTAGTAACGGCCATGCATTATATTGTTATGTAATAATTACATGTAGCATTGTTTTATTAAAACTAGACTTACCAGCAGGGGGCTTCAAATAATGATCTAAATACGTCACTTATCAGGCATACAATGTGAGATGTTTTTTTTGTTTCACGAAAAGCTGACGCTCGCTAAGTGTATTTTATGAAGTAAAATAGCCGTTTTAGTTTGTGAAGATTGACAGATTAAAAAAAAACGAATAAAAAATATTGTTATATATAGTGTTGGCTGTCATTTTATAATATACTAGCCGGTTCCCGGCAAGCATTGCAATGACACTCAAAGAAAGAAGGTGTTTGTGTTTTAATTGTGTTTATTGAAGTGCATGCTTTCTTTTTCTGTCCGTTTGACGTTTTCTGCCGATTGTCTATGGTACGACACATGCGCTACCAACTGTCATTTAATTGTAATACGCCTATAACTTTCGCGCAAGTTGCATGAACAGTATGGCAGAAATACAAACATTGTTTTTTTTTATATATCAGTCTCACTGTAGGTTAATTTTAATATGCCTATAAACTTTGCGCAAGTACAAGCAAAAAGTTTGTCTAAGTTTTATTGCATTCGAATGAGCGGTGTGGCAACGCATTAAATACTAAAAAACAATCACAGCTAATGCACGGAACACATTTGAACGGAATGTCAAAATGAAGACCACACGATTTGACAGATTTGAAATATTCCATTTTTTAATTTTTAATACAACGTCTAATTTGAATTGTCTGAATGCTGTTTAATCGTCAGTCGACGGTTGACAGTTGAATTACATGGACGGTAGACATACAAACATTGATTTTTATATATAAAACCTACTGTAAGTTCATTTTAATATGCCTTATACCTTCCCGAAAGTGCAAGCAAAAAGTTTGTCGAAGTTTTATTGTAATCGGATCAGTGGTTTGGCAAGCCCGTAGAGTACAAACAAACAAATATTCATTTTTATATATTAGATAGATTTTATAATATGGTAAATGAAAATCATTTCATATATTATACATATTAAATTTTTATTACATTATATAATACATTTTTTTGAGGTGAAACTGTAAGGAAAGAAAAACTTTTTTATTTTAAAAGAATTTCGTGTTAAAATTATGTTAGTCTTAGGTAAGATTAGCTATTTTTGATGTCATCCGACATTTTTATTAACAATTGAATATTTAACGGATCAGATCCTGCAAAAGTTTTATCATGCATGCATGAGTTTCTGAAGTAGCTTCTGATATCATGTTATAATGTGATTAATGATGTTTGCTTGCTAAACATGCAGCCAATAATTATTGAATAGTTCAATTATTTTTTGTGTATCTTTACTGGCATCATTTTAAATAAAGCATTCGGAACAGGATTTCACGTATCATCAGCATCGCAGTGTGTTGCCCAAGGCGGCCGTTGACTGCAATGGAAAAACTTCTTCATCTCATCTGATTGAGCGACCTGAGACACCGATTCCTTTCATACAGTTATTTATGATTTTTTTCTGCAAATTTTATCTCAAATTAAGAAACGATTTATCTGTTATCAATTGTATAAAATTAACAACATTATCTTGTCTCAAAATTTTACGAAATCCTTTCGTAAAATTTTGAGACAAGATAATTCGAATTATTTTTTTATATTAGTAAAAACACAATATACATTTGTACTTCATTCCACTTTATTTAATATGTCAGGACCGGTTTCGCTCATCGCGAGAATTGTCAACTGACAAGAAATATAATTTACCAATGCTATTTATGCAAAAATGATTGGCATTAAAAAGAAATTACCAATTACATCAAAAGTGATTCTAAAATAACACAAAATGAAAATGTTTAACATATCTAACATATAATTAAAAATTCAGCCCAGATTAATAAATTCAGAATGGCGATTGAAAGTAATTACAAACATAATGAAAATTTGGGAAATTTTTGACAAAGTGATAAAATGCTGCATTAGTAAAGTGAATAGGCTTAATGAAAGTTTCCTGTTTTTTCCCGCTTCAGGGAAACAGTTTATTTCAATTTATTTTTGTATAAATAGCACTGTTTATATATTTTTGTACTTTATTCCACTTTATTTAATAGGTCAGGACCGGTTTCGCTCATTGCGAGCATTGTCAACTGACAAATTAGATGACTGATCAGTTTTCTGATTCCAATATCAGTGGAATAATATTGGAATATTGTGTTTTTATTAATATAATGCCTTTCCACCAAGTATTGACAGTGACCACCCTAAAAGTTATTCGTTTATCATAAGGTAATATAAAACAAATTAAATTTGAATCTTTCAAATTGTGTAAATTAATTGCATTCGAGCAATTTACCGGGAACCATTAAAAATACTATGTGCGAAAACTAACGAACTGTTCAGTATTATTCAAACAGAAAACACAACGTCATGAATACATAAATAGTTGGTAGGATAGGATTATAAAATGATATTCAATTTCACGGGTTATTAAACATAAAGGTGTTAAGTTATCAACGCCTTGTCAATTTCAAGTTTACGGAAGATTTAATAAGAATATCGATTTTATTGGTATTAGCTATCAGATTTATTCTTAGGTGAACTGGTTGTTGCTATGTACCCGCTTTGCTCGTTCGATATAGATGAGTGCTACAATATATGGAATTAAATAAAGATGTTTTACTGTTTATAATTAGAGATTTTGACTGAAGGTGCTCGGTGGAATTTCAATATTAAATTTGAATCGTTCAAATTATGTACATTCACACAGATTTTGTCACTAAAGACCCAGGCTCCTTTTCAGCAAACCTTTTCCAACAAACAAAATAAATGTAATTGTCAAAACTACTCACTACTCAAATCTGTGGGCACTCCCATGGGCTTGATAATTTGATAAGTTGATAATGCTCGTGAGGAGAGAAACCGGTCCTGATCAAATAAATTTCAAGTGGGAAAAGGTACTAAAAATCTTTTATTATTATTATTATAATGCCATTCCACCAAGTATTGACAGTGAACACCTTAAAAGTGGACAAAATCTATTATTGCAAAATTTTATATTCAATTGTAGTAAACTTTATTTTAAATATGTTAATTATTGTAGAATAACAGCTTCATCTTAGTTATGTTTGTGTAATCATAAAAAAGGTAGCGTGCAGCTTTTATGAGTTTTTAATGAAAGTTTATTCCCATGTCACAGGTACATCAGCAACATAAACACCTGAATCCGAATCTCCACTTGTCACATCATAAAATAATTAACATCCTTTTTATAGTTGAGACCTGAATGAATCAATGATCCTCAAATTATATTATACCCTGATCGTATTTAACAAATTATTTTTTATAACTGACTTGCACTCTTTTGTAAGTTGGTTTTGTTTAACGCTAGCTGTACGTTTCCATATTTTTTTAATTGTTTTAAAGGAGTTAACAGCAACTACTTGATTTCAATTTATTCGATACAAATTTGTCACCTGCTGTGGCCCAGTTGGTTAGAGCTTGCTCTACCGATCACGCAGGTCTGGGTTAGATTCTCGGTAAGATCACAGTGAATTTGAGAAATATTCAATTCAAAGTTGTGATCGAAGACTGGGTGTTTGTGATATCAATTCACATTATTTCTTCTCCTCGCATCCTTCTGATCCTTTAATAACCGGGTGTAGCAATAACGATTAGTTAAACACTAGTCCTGTTCTAGCCTTATCCTTTTTTCTCTACTACTCACTTTGAAAAAAAGTGAGATTGAGTGACTGAATAAGTTATATTTATATTTTTGAAATAATTAAATCTAGATTGCAACAAAAGTGGTAGTTTGCATAATAAATTTAAAAATAAATACGGCTGTTACACAATGTTAGTTATATTAATTATAGCATTGTCAACTGATAAGAAATATAATTTAGCAGCGCCATTTATACAAAACCAAATTTAAATGAAAAAGTGTAAACAACAATTGCCATTTAAAAAAATTACAAATTCCAGTAGAAGTCATTCTATAATTACACATAATTAAAATATTTAACTCCTCTAATATATAATTTTAAAAAATCATCAAATTTTAAAATAAAGTACAAAGGAATATTGTGTTTTTATTATTATAATGCCTTTCCATCAAGTATTACAGTGAACACCATTTAGAAGGGATCAATCTAAGTTATATTCCAAAAACAAAATAACACTAATTATAATATTTGGCATTAAATTTTTAGACGTTTTATCTATGAGAACAAAAAACGTTTTCATCGATTTGGCAACATTTTGGAATCATAAAAACTGCCGCCACTGTTAACCTGGCGCCCAATTATTCATTTTAATAAAACTATTGAAGAACCTTTGATAAAAATATTTAACAAATTAAGACAAAGATGAGATCAATCTACCTGATTTTATTTCCATAAACATTGGTGAGAATTTTAAGTTTATGAGCTAAGGTATTTAAAGGCTTTATTTTGATGGATAGTGTTGTATGTAACTTATAAGCTGTCGTACGATTGACAGAAGCGAGGGAAATCGAGACCTATATTTTTTTGTTTGTATCCAAGAGCAGTATTCAATTATTAATAGTATAATTATAATATATGAACCCATTAGAGGTGAAGTGAGCCAAAGAAAAGATAAATGCGTTGTAATATTCCACACGTCTTTAAGTATCGTAAATTTGAAGTAACCTCAGTTATTACATTGCAATAGTGTTATCTACGTAAAATAAAAATTAACAATTCACCAAAATACCAAATAAAGACGTGATAGTTTTACGAAGTCTTACATTTTACTAGTTGGCTTACTTCACCTTTAGAGGGTCAATATAATAAAAAAACGGGTGCATTGCTCCAAACGACCTTAGTAATATTTTACAAGTGCACGAAAATATGAAAACTTTATTGTAATTAGATTATTCCCAGAATCTACGCCAGAGTGGGGAACCTTTTCATTTCTAAAGATAACATTCATTTATCTTATTCAAAATAAGGCTGCAGTAAAGAAAACGTTGACAACCCTCTTTTTTTTCGACTGTTGGACATAAAATGGGTTGATTACTTTCTTTTTCCAAACGCTTGCGTATATTTTTTTGATTAAAGTGAATATTTTGATCAAGTCAAAAGGCCGCATCAGAGCAGCTAAAAGGCCATAGGTTCCCCTCCAATATTCTACGCGTTTAGACATTTATCTTCAGTAGGAACAAAATTTTGATTAAATAATTGAATAAAACCTTTCTTAACAATGGTCAATAAATAAAAAAATCTGGGGATGACATATTTTGTAGTTCAGAACATGTTCTTTTTTTAAAAAAATTCGTCACCGTACTGTAGAAAATTGACAAATAACAAACTGACAGGTCTGAGTAGGTGCAAATGAAAAAGTGAGCAACTTCATAATAAAGTTTGAAGCCTTGATATTTTATGTTTTACAGATAAATATAATTTCAAAACTTAGATGCATTACTGCTAATCTGACTTAAAATTTTTTTTTTTTTTTGGATATCAAATTTATTGAGCTTCAAGTACCAGGACGCACCAAGGTTCTTACAGTCTCATTCATAGATAAAGATTTTTAAAAATTTTAAATTGCAGCCCCTTACCGTCGTTTGCAGACGGAAGGGCGCGATCACTACAGAGATAAGAAGTTCACGGGAACTCCATATGCATTATTTTGCAAATCACATTCCATATGCTTCCTCCATACTATATCCGTACATGTACACACACATGCGCATACATACATACACACATGCAGTATACAAATTGTTTTTAAACAAAGAGAGTCATTTTCGTGATGCTAAGTTCGTTCTAAAATTGACAATTTTAGACGACATAAGATCTATGGAGGGTCGTCGAGCAGGACTGCTCTGGGTCTAAAACGATTCTCAGGCAGTGTCTCGTCATAGTTGTGGAGATCAGAGATCGTTGGGTTAAAATGTTTTCCTACCTCGCTGTGAAACTTTTGTGATATTTCACGAACGAACTCGCAAGTTAAGAATATAGACAGGTGCAATTTCCTGCTTGCAAATCTGCATTGATTATAATAATCTAATATATAAAAATGAATGTTTTTTTGTTCGTACTTTATGCGCTGCCACACCACTCATCCGATTGCAATAAATCTTTGATAAAATTTTGCTTGCACTTCCGGAAAGGTTATAGGCATAGTAAAATTAACTTACAGTAGGTCTTATATATAAAAATCAATGTTTGTATGTCTGCCAGACCGTTCATTTTGACAAAGCATGCTTGCACTTGCGCTAAGGTTATAGTACGTAGGCGTGTTTCGTACCATAGACAATTGGCAGCAAACGTCAAACGTCAAACAGACAGAAAAAAAGCATGCACTTCAATAAACACAATTAAAACACTTTCATTCTTTGAGTGGCATTGTGAAGCTTGCCGGGAATCGGCTAGTAATCTATTAAAAAATATTGTGTTTAACAAACTTGTAAAATGAATGCACAAACTGAACTATACTTAACAACAAACTGATTTCTAAGAATCGTACCATATTCGATGGGACAATATTTAATTCTATAGGATGTACTCGGCGAAGCTACGGAACGCTGGAATGACATGGGAGGAAGCAAGAAGACTGGTGGAGGACAGAGAATCTAGGAGGAATCTTATGGTGGCCATATGCTTCAAATAGGGAGCGAATATGGAAAAAAAACTATTTAATTCGTCAATTTGAGGTTAACAATTCATTTTCAAATTAGTGATGCCCAATGAACCAAGACAATCAACAATTTCACTGCCTTATATTATCTGCGCAATATTCATTCAGTTTCCTTTTTCAGATCTTTCTCCTAAATCAATGAATCAATGGAAATGCATAATCAATTGGTTATACCAACACTTTACATTGACGCTTGTCATCATTTTTAAATATTTATTTGATTTCAAAGATGATGTCAACAACATCCATGATCCATAATCAACGCTGGTTAGCAGGTTGTTCATTTTCTTAACATGTTCACTGATTGCGTGAATCAATACAAAGCAATAAAATATGCAAAGACAAAACGCAAACAAAAGTGGCTTTCGACGGCTCAAAACAATAAATAGAGTTTGTTCGTTGAAAGCTTTCGTAATGCGAGCTTACTGCAGGACCGCCATAAGGAACTCGGCTGCCCAAATGTCTTCACGATATATGGAAGCATAATCAATGGTCAGAATTTAAAATAGTATTCGCTGTTTATATTTTGTGTTACAATTATAAAAACAAATGAATTTTAATCATGCAAAACTTTTTCACGTATAGAATTAGGTGAGGGTAAAATGAAAATATATATTTTAATTAAAGCTTGCAAATACAAACATAATAATTCATTCGCGATTTATAATTTTTGAAATGATATAGAATATCAAAAATACCGGCCCTATTACAATACAGCACAATTTTTCTTAATTAATAAGCCAAAGCACGTATTAAATGATAAACTGCTCATATAAATATGATCATTATAATTAAATATTTTCCTTGTTTTTATTCGAAAAAATATTTGTCATAATTGTTATAAGACATAACACATTATAATAAAACAATGATTTTTGTATTTAAATATTTAAATGTACGGACTATTCTGTGCACGGATTATTATATGTCCGGAAGGTTCTGTGTTCGGAAGATTCGGCGTACGAAGTATTCTTGTTCGGAAGAATCCGTTCACCGAAAGAGAACAATTATTTTTAGTATACAATCAGCACATAAAAAATGTTTTTTCTAGGTATTTAATACTTTTTTGGCTCTTTGGATATTTCCTTTTTTTATTTTAGTATTTTTTTAATTAATATTATAAGATTAAAATTTTATTTCCATTAAAACAACCTGTCTTTCTGGATAGAATAACAACAAGGGTAAAAAAATAAGTTATAAATTGACCACTTGTAGTTTGTTTCGAAAATGAATATAAGATTAATTCCATTCAAGAATTCAAGCCTGTGACCCAATAACCATTCACAATTGTTGACTACTCGCCTTGAACTTAATAAAAAAAAAACACAAAGCCGCCCACGTGCAACAGACACGTCACCCATTCGGTAGATCCGTGCCTGCTCTGAGGCGGCGGGCAAGAAAGGCCCTGCTCTTCTTTCGGCTCGGCCATACATTTGAATTTCAAATTTTTACACAAGCACAATCAGATTGAATAAATGAGACGTGGATTAAGTGGCTTGTAACGAGACAATGTGGATTATGCCACGCGGTACTTGTCGCCTTCTACATTGTTCACTTGTCACATCCGCTTGACCCGGTAGAGGTCACAAGGCTTAGTTCTTATGGTACCGGAATCACCGTTGCTATTCCGGTACCAACTTACAACCGCCGCTTACTTCTTTGGATGTTACATGTGACGAGTATTTTTTTATTATGATTGTCCGTTTCCAATGTGGAGCGTATTGGTTCCAAATGGTGCACCAAAACATGAAACAGTCAAGGTAGTTATTAAAATAATTCATTGATTTTTAGCAAAAAATATTTTTTCCAATGGTTTAACCCAGAGGCTCTTTCTTTCTCTAAAGGCCGCATTCATTTTTCTGATTCGACATAAGGCCGCAGTAAGCATAGGACGGGATTGATTAATATTCAATCCCAACCCTACTTTTCCTCCAAATATCTCTGAACCTCGTTTTCTTTTTTAGCGCACCGAAGAATTTGAAATCCTCAATTCGCTATACTTTTCCCCCAGATATCTCCAAACCTCGTTTTTTTTTAGCTCACCGAAGAATTTGAAATCCTCAATTCGCTATACTTTTTTCCCAGATATCTCTAAACTTCGTTTTACCAGAATTGGCCAGAAGGCCTCACCGGAGTGGTCAAAAGGCCGCATGCGGCCTTAAGGCGGGTTCCCCATCTCTTGTTTAACCCATTTTAATTGATGCAACTCATTAGTTAATTATTTTGTAACGTAAACGTCATTTGTAGTATCATTATTGTTTGCATTTTTTTCTATCCTCCCTTCCTTGATTACTGTTTTTATTTTATTTTTATAATATGTTAGAACAGTAAAAGTAAATCATTCGTACTTAAACAAGCATTTTTAAATTAAGATAGTCTGAGGATGCCCCTGAAAGAGGTGAAACACGTGTCACAGTTAGTAGCACAATACGTGTAATAATCGAAATTATTTTTAATTTTATATTAAACGTTGCCATCTACATATTTTATTGTAAGTTAATCCATCGAAGTGAAGTCAATTGCTGGCCGTTTTATTGCTGTAATTTTCTCCATCGTGAAAACATCTTCCGTGTGACCAATTTGCCATACACGTCGCCATTCAATTATATTATATCGTGTTAGTGTTTATTTAAGATCAACTCGAAACCTCTATGACTATTACTAAGTTCTCGTGCTTGGCGTAAACGCACAACTACCACGTCGTACTATAAGGCCTGGCCGTGGGTGTACAATAGGCATTAAACATATCGAATGGCCGAGCGTTTATAATAATATTATATAAAATTTAAAACGTTTCATTTCGTTATTATGAATGAACGAATCGGTTGCACGGCGGAAACAATCAGTGGAGTACTTTTTGGAGGAATAGGTTCAGATATCGTAGGTATGCTGACAGAAAACGATTTAAAGTAAAAAAAACCTTACTTTGAGATAATCATCATTTCCGATAATGAAATTTTAACATCTTTATATTATACATGCACTGTATCTATAAATTAACGTTACAAACACTTGAAATTCCACATATTGAAAAGCGGTAAGTTATTTTTAGTTTTTTTTTTTGCCAAACATAACCAACTATAAATTTGCTTGATATAAACATTTTTTTTTCTTCAAACTTATATATGTATATTGGGTCACCGCTTAGAAACACCTTTCGCCGTTGACTTTTTTTACCGTTTTGAAAATTGCAATGAAGACTTCCCCTAGACTCTTTGCCGTCTTAAAGCCGCCGACTGTGGAAGGTGAACAAGGTGGAATGGACGCCCCACGCACGAAAATTATTTCTTTTGAGACGTTGATTCTGTTAGCGTTTTTTTGACATGCAAGGAATAGATAGCTTCCGTCGAAGTAGGGCTGCAAAATAAAAGCTCTGACTAATGACCATGTCACGATGTATGCACCGGTTTTTATCCGATCGTCGAAGTTATTAAAATTAAAAAATATATGTATTTATTGAATGCTGATAATAATTAGTTAATGCATGGTATTTTTTAATTTAGAAATATTTCCCAGATAGCATAAATTCTTTTATATGACATTATGAGTAAAAAAATTGACTTTTTGAGAAATAATGGGATAAACGAGTGACCAAAGCAAATCCCTGCTACATCAGTGAACACGGAAAATCGTTTGAATAAGTACTGCCTCCGGAATACTGCGGATGCCTCCGGAATGCATTTATCATACTTGCATATCGATCCATAATCGGCAAAAGATCTTAATTAAGCGACACAATTAGATAAATTTCGATTTAAACAAATAATTTTTCAATATTGCCTAGGGCATCAATGACAAAAATTTGAACATTATATCATTCGCCTGATCTTTTTTAATGTCTGTACATTTTAGTGTTTTGACTTGTTATCGTATGTCCACGTAGACCCCGGTTGAGAAACGCTGATCTAGATAACTGAAAGTAGTCAAAATAATTAAAAACTGTATATTACTATTTACCGACCGGATTGAGTGAATTCCTTTATTGAACTTAGCACGACAGTAATTTTAAAAAACCTTCTCCTGTAAAATTTATAAATTGTCCGTTACGATTTTCTGCCTATTGCGGGTCTATATTTTCTAGACCAGTGTGGACAATCATCGTCATTAGAATATGCTTTATTTTCTATTTAAGAAGCATATTCTTTTGTCAGCCACTGCGTTTGTTCCAGTGCGGGCGTTCAACGTTCACGGTCGCTCTATGCAAAACTCCAAGTGTGGGTTGCCAGTATACAAAAATAAATTAATACCTTATCAAACGCATCGATCTATCTGAGCAGTGCTGCAACACAGGCATCATCACCAATATATGGCGCTGGACGGGCCTTTTCACTCTGTCCCACGTATTGACTTTCTTCGAAGACAAACGAATTCTGCCGCACATTTTATCGAAAGCAATCTTAAGGTATGGAAATGAAATGTTAATCGAAAATCGATACTTTCTGATTTAAATGTAGATATTTTATTTATCGCCTGAGTACGGAACGAAACGAGTTAATTTGCGTAGCAAAAAAATAATGTAAGCTCATTTTTAATGCAGACGAAATAATTTATATTTTCAATTGATGTGCAAGTATTTATGTATTTTTTTTTTTATAATTTTCTGTTAGTGTAACAACTAATCAACAATCGTATAATATGAAGATTCTGAACATGACTTTTCGGTACACAAATTCTTCTTAAAAAAATCAGTCTTGCAAGAAGATGTGTTTGATTAAGTTATCAAATTTTAATATGAATCACTTTTAAGTCACTGTCAATTTTGGGGTGGGAAGGCGCAAGTATACATAAATAAAACATTTTTTCTACCTATATCACATAATTTATTAAGATCAGGACCAGTTTATTATTATCAACCGATGAAAATATAAATCGATACAAGGTACCATATATAAAATATTATGTAAGACTGATAACACATAGATAACAGAAGAAATAAGAGTTTTCAAAACTTATTATCATAATCAAAATTTTAATTATGTAAACTGCTATCGAGTATATGAGGGTATTACTTGCAAACCCAGTTCATTCCAAAGTTGTTGAAACACGAACCATGAGCTTAGTAGATATAAATATTATTTAAGTATTTTTAGAAATCAGATTCAAACATGGCTTGACAACATTCAAAATATTATTCCAAAGCAATTGTAAGACTAAAAATAAATTTTTAGTCTTACAATTGTTTTTAAAATGAAATTCAAGTTTTATATTTTAACCGTTTTGAAATAAGCCGTGTTTGCAAGTAATACTGTAATATATTTTATACGAAACGTATTTCACATGTTTGATGTATTCGGAGACTACTGAAGAAAAAAATATTATAAATGAATAACTAAAATTGATTTGTATTTCTACAAAAAAAAAGACAAATTTAAAAATCATTCAACAAACCAATGCATATGAAATTGCTGTAATTAAACAAATTCTTCAATTTATTTTCCTTAATCAAATTTGAATCATTCAAATTATGTACACTCCCACAGATTTTGTCACTAACGACCCGGGTTTCGCCTTTCGGCATCTTCAGGCGTTCAAGCGCACGGATGAACTTGAACTGACGAAACCCGGGTCGTTAGTGACAAAATCTGTGGGAGTGTACATAATTTGAATGATTCAAATTTAATATTGAAATTCCACCAAGCACCTTCAGTCGAAATCTTAAATTATTCCTTAATCAACTTTCCATTCTGATTTTACAACTATTTTCACAAAAAAAATCTTGATAGGTAGTTCTTTTTTAATATGTACATATATGTATGTTCTTAACAATTTATGTTCTTTAGACAACTTCAACTGCCATGAACAATATGTAGACAATTGAAAGGGAAATAAATGATGGAGTTATTTTGTCTCGTGTAAATTGAGTCATTATACAATATTGAATGTAACTAATAACCATGTTAAGTCGATACTCCGTTTGAACCGTAACTTGACCTTTTCTTTGATGCAATACTCAAAGGGACACTGGAAAAGATATAAACTAAAAGTTTTAACAAGTTTATCCAGTTTAATTTACTCAACATTCAAATCTGTAAACATTCCCATGGGTTAATCCATTTCGCCAGCAATGGCTTTAAACTTAGTGATACGTTTATTTATTGATTCAGTTCAAGTTCATTCGTGCACTTAAACGCATAAAGATGCCGAAAGGCGAAAACCGGGTCGTTAGTGACAAAACTTGTGTGAATGTACATAATTATAACGATTAAGTTTACTTTACAAAGTGTATTCGTTACTTTAATTAAGTTTAAGTTAAGTTTAACGCATCGGTTTTTTAAATCATGTTCAGTCCAAATGTAGAGCATTTGAACTCCTCATGAAGTATCTTAAAAAGAGTTATTTTAAAAGAACTAATTGTTATTCAGTATCGGATTTTTTTTGTAGAGGTTAATAAAAGAAGGATTAAGCTACGAGAGAGTAGTTGAGTAATCGCTTTGCACTATTTTGAGGCTCAGAAGGCTAGGAGAGGACTATGTATGATACAATTAAAGTATGTAGTTAGTCAATGAATACATTTTCCATTTTAACCAGTTACAGTAAATGTAAAAGAAACAATAAAAAAAAGATTTGTTGATTTGAACAGTAACTACGCAGACGTAGTTGAATTGTTGATATATTTAAAAAAACGCATGTACTCACAGTGCTGCAAGACACTCTTCACCCCTGTGCGCGCAATTAACTCGACGAGATATCTCGTATTTTTTGTGCTCAACACGCCAGAGACGAGTTATCTCATCAATAATTAATGAAATTAATAGTTGCAAATTATAGCCGGCGTGCTAGGTAATTACTATTAATTATCTACGGCAGCTAAAAGGTTAAAGAGTTTCAGTGTTTTTCTGTCACGTGAAATTTCAACGTCTTGTTGTCATAGTCGACGTTTTTCCATACAAAATATCTAACCTAACCTAACCTAAGCCTTTGTGTAATTTCTACTATGTATAGTGCTCGTCAGCGAGTTTATACACATACTAATTAATTAACACATTGACCGTTCAAAATTAATCTGAATTGTAATTTAATGATGTTAGCTAGCTAAAAATAAATGATGTAAACATGTTTACTGTAATAATTGCGTTAAATTATTGACAAAACGGTAAATAATCAGAAAATGTTTATGGTCTCAATGAGATATTATCAGAAAAAATGCGAAATGATAAAAATATAATATAAACATTTATAGAACAAAACACCATGTATTATTTTAATATTGTATATTGTTATTAATTTTTACATATCGACTGTGGAAAAGAAAAATGACGTAACCTACAAATAATAAATTTTATAGAAGACACAAAAAACATTTTTTTGATGATTTTAGCCCAAAGGAAAAAATATGAAATATACACAAGGTTAAAGTCCGTGGAGACTGGTAAACTGGTTTTTATTTAACTTTATTTTATATTAATTCAGTATTTCGTAAAAAAAATATTTTTTAAGTGTTTTTCCTGATCACAATTTCCACATGCCTTTCTTTTTTCAAACTTAAAAACTAAATTTTGGTATTAATTTAGCGTTTTCAGCTCACGTCTTTTTGATAGATCGTGTATTGATACGGTATGATTTATAGGCAAAAGCTCCTACTGCCCCCTCTTTTGTGATGACAACTGGCAGACATTATTTTTTTTGTTAAATTAATTGTTTTTAATTTTTTCAATCATGTAACCATTAATATCGATTGTTTTTATTGTTTATGACTTTAAGTGGCAACACTGTTTTTGCGATACCCGAATCGATTTTCGTTTCTTTCTTCCTTGCTTTTTGGGACACGAACCAAACACAACGTGTGTGGGGGTGTTCGTAAAAATTGAGCGATTTTCATTTTCTCCTACCAACTTGTTCTACCTCGAGTGTTATTCAAACTGCTGTTGGTCGTAATGACTTTTATAAGTGGGGATTTATTCTTGGGGTATAGCATCGTAAAAAAAATACAAATTTCTCACAATAAATGAAACTCGCTCAAAAATAAATGTCATGTCAGTATCAAGTTTTGTACATTGTGTTTATCGAAAAAAGCGCCACTTGCTTTCGAGAGTCCGCTTGCGACGCACGTGTTGTGCTTCTTACCTAAGTGAATAGATCTATTGTTTGTTTCGAGAAAGGTCATTTCCTGTCCATCTCAAAAATAACACACAACTGTGCGATCGTAAAAACAATTGTCTAGTGAATCCTTTGTGTTGAGATAAGTGTGCTAGCTTTACTTGCAATTCTGGTGGTTCAACATTTATTATTATATCAATTGTATTTGTACGCTAAAACCTAACTTTAAAGTTATTCCGTTGCTAAATGATTATATAGTTCATACCTAAATAACTCAATTCAGTGTTTGTGTTGACTAAAAATCGCCGACGACGATATTGGAGGAAAAGATCTTACCACCAAGAAGAATCAGATAACAAATTACCTTTCTATACATTTTTTATTTTTTTTACTTACTTACTTACTTTCTTTTTCCTCTTTTTTTTCAATTTTTTATTAGTAACTTGCTCATTGTTTATTGCTTCCTGTTCCCTAACCTACTGCTTTGTTTATCCCACTTAAACCTGTAACCTATTTTATCTTTACTTTTTTAAATTCCAATACTGTCTGCGATGCGTTCAGGACGGAAAACCAGGAATTCCTCCAAAATGTCGGTAATGAGTGACCAGGCAATGTCGCTAATAAAAAATATTACTGGCTATAATAACCAAGCGGCATTCGAAACCTTACTGCCAATATATGAAAAAATTAAGGATTTTGTTAACGAAGGGGTAGGCAAGTACATTTCGGACGGTTCGCTACCACTAAAGGCCTCTACGCCAAAACAGCCACAGAAAAAAACCTCGAAACCCAAAACCATCGTCGTCACTCCCAGTTCACCAACTATAATTGTTCTGCCACCCCCATCACCATCCCTTAGTAGTGTAAACTCTACCAATGACTCACGCATGCTTACCAATGAAATCGCGGCAACTTCCGACTTGATCTCGAATGATGGGTCTGTCAACTTTAAAATGGCTACAGCCAGAGATACGTTTGCTTGGCCGTCTCAATCAATTGACGACCATAATCTTACTGTTGATAAGGAATCGTCTAAAAGTAATATTACCGGAGAAGAGGTTGCCGAAAACCCATGCTCGCCTATTTTTAATGACTGCCGCGATAAGGCTCCTAACACACCAACAATATGTCTAAACTCTTCGCCCAGCGCTGGTTTGCCAGAACCTTCTAACTCACCTAAAACATACGACAAAAAACAAAAAATTCCCCCGATTGTCCTTCATAAAAAGGAAAACTATATAACATTTCTTAGGGATGCTAAACTTGCAGGCGTATCTATAAGACATGCAACAGATCTCAAAGATGGCATAAAAATCGAGGTTTCTTCAATCGACGCTTTCAGAAAAGCAACCAAACTGTTAGACGTAAGAAATGAACCATACCACTCATACATGGCGCATGAAGACAAACCACTCAAAGTAGTTTTGAGAGGCGTGTCAGTAGGCGTTGGGGAAGAAGACGTTTTGAACGAGATTAAACGGCTCAAATTTCCCATTATAAAGGTACAAAGAATGAAGTGCCATGTCAAAAAGACCGCGATCCCACTTGTTCTCTTAAGCCTCGAACGAAATGTGAGAGGGAAAGAAATTTTTAGCCTACGTAAATTCTTTGAAATGAACATTGTCGTTGAGTCACTGTGGCGAAAAACCTCAGCGGGTCAATGCCACAAATGCCAAGGGTTTGGCCACTCAGCATCATGCTGCCGTGGTCAAGCGCGATGTGTGAGATGCGCGGGTGACCATTCTACTAATGAGTGCACTTACACTAAGGATAGCGGCCCAGCTAAATGCGCAAACTGTAGCGGGCCTCACACGGCAAACTACCGTGGATGCCCAAAATTTCCAAGAAAATCACCTAATTCTAGGCCGCCGACACACCAACCTAACGAGCGGCCCTTGCCAACTCTTGCCAATAACAGTAGATTATCGACAGCTGAAACTCAAAATATGGCGAAACAATTAAAACCTGTTCCCCGTATTGATCAGAGTGAGGCTAACTCTGTCCGCTCAGAATTGCCACACGCGCATGTTGCTCTGGATTATAAATCCATGCTCAATGAATGGCGCGAAATTGTGAACATCGGAAACCAATTTCTGGTTAAATATCCCGCCCAAGAGGCGCCCATTGATACAAACAATGGCGAATAAAATCCGACCGGCATCCTTACAGGTTCTTCACTGGAACAGTGGAGGTACCCTAAGACATGACAAACTGGAGATAGTTGACGTTTTATCAAGGTATAAAATTGACATCCTCCTGGTGAATGAGACTTTTCTCAAACCTTCACACCGTCCCACAATACCAAACTATTCTTTGTACCGCTTTGATCGCACCCGGACCTCAGGAGGAGGGACCGCAATATACATAAAAAAACACATAGACCATTGTGCAGTTCCATTACCAGCACTTGAAGGCAAACTAGAAGCAAACGCGATAGTTGTAAACACGAAGTATTCAGGCCTCATTAGATTCGTTTCTATCTATAGCCCTCCTGATGGGCAAATATTGACTAGGGACCTAGAAGTAGTTATTCCTATCGGTGTACCTACAATTGCCGCTGGTGATTTCAACGCGAAGCATCAAGACTGGTACAGTAGACTAACAAACTCACGCGGACGACAGTTAAAATCTTATATTAGTAATATTGAAGCAATTGTAGCTGCACCCTCCGATCCAACAACTCTACCAAGAAATGGAGGATTACCGGATGTTATAGACATTGCTATTCTGAGTGGAGTCAACCTTCCTTATGAAACTCATATAGTACACGAGCTTAATTCGGATCACCATCCTGTCATATTGAGGTTAGGTGATCCAACATATTTTAGTCATAATAACTTAAGTCAAACGCAAAAAATAGTCCAATGGGACGTATTTGAGACTTTTATTGACGATATGATAATTCCTCAGTGTGATCTTAAAGATAACCAAAGCATTGACTTTGAGATTCTTAATCTCAATACAAACATTAACTTAGCTGCCGCGTATGCTACAACAACTTTACAAAATACACCTTACAGTAAACCCCTGCCGATAGACATTAAAATCCTTATTAATGACAGACGGCGTGCAAGAAAAGAATGGAAAAAATTCTGTAACCCCTTAGTTAAGCAGCGCGTTAACCGTCTGTCTGCTGAAATCCGACTCGCTATGAAAACTTACCGCGAAAAAACTTCTGACGACAGATTAAGTGATCTTGTTAAAGGAAGTGACCCATATTGGGCCCTCTCCAAAGCCCTCCGCGCAGAAAAACACCCGCTGATGCCGCTTTACGGACCAAAGGGACCTGTTTTCACCATCAGTGATAAAGTTGAAGAGTTTGCAGATAGCCTTGAAAGCCAATTTACACCTAACTCAATTGACCCAAGCAACTTAGTCATGAATAAAAATGCGTTTGATATAGAAATCGCTGCAAAGTTAATTCTAGATCAATCTCAAGATGCAGACGGCGAAATTATCTATCCCACCTCATTTGCCGAAGTGGAAAGTCTCATCAAAAACCTACCTGACAGGAAAGCGTTGGGCAATGACAAAATTGGTAATAAGGCTCTCAAGCAGCTTCCGGAAAAGGGCATTAATTCGCTAGTAAACATTATCAATGCGTGCTTGAGATTACAATATTTTCCGGCACGATGGAAAGAAGCTGATATTATTCTCATTCCAAAACCTGGAAAAGATCATACTCTCCCAGTAAATCACCGGCCAATAAGTCTGCTCCCCGCAATGAGCAAAGTCTTAGAGCGTGTAATTAAGATTAGGTTACAAGAAGTAGTTACGGTGAAAAAAATCATCCCAGACACTCAACACGGCTTTCGTGCTAGCCACTCGACAAACCACCAACTCCTCCGAGTAACGGAGTTTATCACAAGTGGATTCATTCTTAAAGAAGTCACGGCTGGCCTCTTTTTAGATATCGCAAAAGCCTTCGACAGAGTATGGACCGAAGGGCTTGTATTCAAAATGTCGAAGGCTGGTATAGGGTCACCGCTGGTAAAAATTCTCAACTCATTCATGACAGGCAGATGTTTCAACGTTAAAATGGATGGAATTCGATCCTCATCAAGGCCAACTCGGGCGGGAGTTCCGCAAGGCTCTGTTTTGGGACCCATACTATACAATATATACACCTATGACATTCCTTCCGGCGGAGATAACGACGCAATTATAGCACAATATGCAGATGATACGGCTATTTTAGCTAAATCTCGAAATCGACAAGGCGCTGTCACGCAGGTTCAATCAGCTGCCGATACAATAGCAGACTGGTGCGACAAATGGCGAATCAAAATTAATACCGAAAAAAGCGCGGCAGTAATGTTTTCAAAGGGCTTTATTAGAAAACCTAATTTTGCTTGCATACGCATGCACAACGCAGAGATCAACTGGTCCAATTCGGTTAAGTATCTTGGACTCACGCTAGATAGTCGACTTAAATTTAATGAACACGTCGCGATTAAA
This sequence comes from Himalopsyche anomala, assembly GCA_031772345.1. Lineage (NCBI taxonomy): Eukaryota > Metazoa > Arthropoda > Insecta > Trichoptera > Rhyacophilidae > Himalopsyche > Himalopsyche anomala. The sequence goes on along the minus strand of CM062837.1, from coordinate 22,508,597 downwards.
AAACGTCAAGCTAATGCTACAAAGGCAAGGTTGTACTTTATGCTTAACGCGAGAAGCAAACTTACTCTCAAAAGCAAGCTGCTCCTCTACACAGCAATTACTCGACCAATCATGGTGTACGCTGCTCCAATATGGACGTATGCTCACCGTAAACATATGAAGACTCTCCAGATTGTCCAAAATAAATCACTGAGACAGATATGTAACGCCCCGTGGTACGTGCGTAACTCGCTGCTTCACAGAGACTTGAAAATACCTACCATCCGCGAGTTTGTTCGTGAAATATCACAAAAGTTTCACAGCGAGGTAGGAAAACATTCTAACCCAACGATCTCTGATCTCCACAACTATGACGAGACACTGCCTGAGAATCGTTTTAGACCCAGAGCAGTCCTGCTCGACGACCCTCCATAGATCTTATGTCGTATAAAATTGTCAATTTTAGAACGAACTTAGCATCACGAAAATGACTCTCTTTGTTTAAAAACAATTTGTATACTGTATGTGTGTATGTATGTATCCGCATGTGTGTGTACATGTACGGATATAGTATGGAGGAAGCATATGGAATGTGATTTGCAAAATAATGCATATGAAGTTCCCGTGAACTTCTTATCTCTGTAGTGATCGCGCCCTTCCGTCTGCGAACGACGGTAAGGGGACGCAATTTACAATTTTTCAAAATCTTTATCGATGAAGGAGACTGGAAGAACCTTGACGCTGGCGCGTCCTGGTACTTGAAGCTCCATAAATTTGATATCCAAAAAAAAAAAAATCGAAAAAAGCTGTTTTGAAAAAACTGTGGGTTACGTTCTTTTTCCTTTCCACAGTCGATATCGAATAATAGTTTCATACTTGTGTTTATGACATGATTCAATGGCCAACAATAAGAATTTAATATTATTTCAACTCCAACAAATCGCATACAACACATAAAACAGCGATGCCCGGGAATATTATTGTTCAGATTTATATTTTACAACACCTGATAAAAGCTCATGGAAAAATAAAGCTTTCGAATAAGGTTATAAAGCGTTAAACGATGGGAGGTAGTATGTGGTTACTTTATATTGAATACTTGGGTGGTAATATTGGTATTGTGATGTTTCTGATTCTTTACTTAAGCAAATAATATTGTACGTCCTGTAATAAAATACACATGTTTATTTACAAAGTAAACCACGTATTTTTCAAGCTATAAGTGGCTTGTATGTTATATACAGAATAGAAGCTTAAATTTCAATAATAATTTTCACTAGGTCGACAAAATGCTACTTATTTTGATCATTAAAACAAATTTGAAAGCTTTACAAAAGTTATTGTGTTTTGATACATTCAATTTTATCTTATTCAATCAGTAATGTAAAAAAAACTATACAGTAAGCTAGCCTCAATCTGAAACTCACTTTTAGTTATTCTTATTCTTCTTCTTTAACCATATTCGCTCCCTATGTGGAGCATATGACACTTCCATGTTTCCATGTCTCTCGTCAATTTCTTTGCTTCCACCCATGGCATGCCAGCATCCCTGAGTTAAACCGAGTACATCCTATCGATAGTATCTGACGAACGTCCGCGGCGCCGGAATCCCACCGTTCGAAAGAAGAGGTAGGCAGGATTGAGGGTTTCCGGAGGCATCCGCAGCACGTGACCCAGCCTGTTCCAACGTCTCCCCATGACCACTGACGTGGCGGAGCGCTGTCTTGTGCGTTCCTCCGAATTCCTTCCAAAATCTCTTATAGTTATATTTTTTAAATTTTTGTAAAGATACACTATTTTGGTTTATCTTGTCAATATGAAATCCAGAGCTTTTTTCCACATGTAACGTGGTAGAATGGCGTTTCGGCATCTTTTCTCAGCATTTTTAATGTTTCAAATCAATTTTAGCAACAACAAAAAAATGTTGATAATAAGTTTTCTATTTTTCTTGGAAAGCATTACCATTGGCTGTCTGTTTGTCTCCATTTATGTTTTTTTTAATGTTATGTGATAGGGACTGTAGCACTCATTAGTTATTATCATAATAAAAAACAATACCAGGTATATACCTACTTTGTGATCAGAACTAAAGGTCTAATGTTTGAAAAAATAAGGATTGAGTGACAAGCAGTTCTCGTAAAAAAGCTTCCATTAGAAAACCATATTGTGGACGGGCATTAATTAAAAAATAATAATCTTTAGTTATAAGCTTGGCAAAAAGTGCGAGTTCCGGCAGCTTTATTTTCCAAAATAAAATCACTTATATGGACTAACAGCAAGCTTTGTTTTTGCTTTCATGTTAAATGAGTATTAAATTTAAATTTCAATATTATTCTTTTAATTTTAAACAGTTTTATAGTAACTTCGATAGATGTCAGTGATGTAGTGAACAAAAGACGGGAATTTCCCACGAAGCGTGGAGCCATTTAGATGCATTCTGCAGGCGAACTTAGACATTTATTGCAGTCGTAAATTGAGCGCGACAAACCGTTGGGTCTCGCTTCGCATCTCCCCGGGCCAAATCCATCTCAGTTGCCAACAATTCTAGGATATATGGCTGCAAATTTACCATTTATTCTCCTCAGAAACGCGTGTTTTTCACCTGTAAACAAGATGTCGGATGTACTCTGTACGTTACTCAATATTTTATAAAATATAAATACTCATTAACATTCTTAAGTTTATCAAAAATGGAAGGTAAATATCTAGTGTTTTTGTTATATTATATTCAAAAACTGTTTTATATCGACTGTGGAAAGGGAAAATGACGTAACCCACACATAGCAAATTTTACAGGAGACACGAAAAACGTTTTTTTAAGATTTTAGATCAAAGGCGAACTATGATATATACAAAGCCTTGGAGTACACAGAGACGGATAAACTGGTTCTTTATTGCTTTTATCTTAAATAAATTTAATTATTTTTTTAAAAGAAACCTTCTTTTAAGTATTTTTTCACAATCGCAATTTTCGCAAGCCCTTATTTTATCAAACTTACAAGCTAAATGAAGATACTTTTTGGCATTTTCAGCTAACATCTTTTTGATAGAACGTGTATTAAGATTAATACATTGTGATTATCGAATAAAAGCTGTTTTGAAAAAAGTGCGGGTTAGGTCATTTTTCCTTTCCTGAGTCGATATGAATAAACAGCTTTTAAGTAATAGCTTTAAACCATTTTCTCTTTACAAGCTACTTAATTTGGTTAAGATTAACTAACTACAAAATTTAAGTTAGAAAAAAATGTGAATAAAATTTAAACACGCACAAGTATCAAGAAGAAGATCGATTTCAAATTAATATTAATAAACACTTAATATTAATAACTTTATTTTGTTTCGGTAATAATTATAATTGGTTTTTTTATACAAATATTAAAAGGAAATATCTTTTAAGTAAGGATATCTATCTAATTTTAACTATTGTAATAAAATTTGTGTGAGTGTACGTAATTTGAACGATTCAAATTTATTATTGTAACGTAAAACTTTTTAATTTTTAATAAGCTCACATACCCATTGACATGACACCATTATGCGCCGATGGGTTGACAATGTCCATAAATATAAAATAAATAAACCGTTAGTTCTTTTGGCATCTTCAAGAATTCATGAGCTAAAAATTTACATTGTAGAAAGCGTTATTACTAAAATTTAAAACTATTGAAAAATAAAACCCAAATCAATTTTATTACCGATTCAATATTTACGAAGTTCAATCTTAACCACTTGGATCCCAAGTGGACACAGGTGTCCGAAACATATGCAAGCGAACACGGATGTCCAAGACATTTAAAAAAATCAAATACTCGGTATTCTAATAGAATATAAGCAATATTTTGATGAATATGTGTAGTGCCATATATACGAGTAAATATAGGTTTTTTAAATATCGAATTCGAGTGCGTATTAGGCAAAATTATTTTTCTCAAAAACACGCAGTATCTCTGGGACATATTAATGATTTATTTGCGCGGTATTCAAACGGTTAATTGAAAAATTAATCGTTAACGAGAGTAAAAAAAAAAGTAATATTTCAGTACGTATTCGAAATAAAATGTAATCATTAAAAAGGAATTCAATAGGTCATAGCAAGAAATGACGACTGATTTTAAAAGCCTAGATATTATCCAGGGTTTTGATAACGTTAAAAAATAAAAAACCTCGAATTAGTCGACTTTTTATTTAAAAAATCGTTTGACAATTTGTCACATTAATTTTATAATAGTTGTCAATGTATCATTTTAGTTGATTATTCCACATCTTCACTATAAGGCAAGTACTAACATTAAGTCCATTAAAGAAAGTAATATTTTAACTATGTTCGTAGTCTAGTTATTCCAAGTATTTCAATTCACGTCAAATACAATATACCATAAATTCACACATTACAATTCCATGTCATCAGTCAAGAGGGACTCTTTAAGATTCCAAGATGAGCGTTAATTGTTAATAAAATCACATAAAGAGACGTCTCCAATTCTTCTGTGCGCCTTCTCAGAACGATCTCACTTTGTCTCGTCATACTTTTAACATTCCGTCGCGTTTTATCTATCAAGATGCGGATTTTTTACTAATTTTATTACCTTTGTAAAATGCAATTAAATCTTACTTACTATATACTGTGATTAAAAAAAAATTCAATAAGTAAAATTAAAAAAAACGCATTCTATTAGGACTAGAATTTGGACTGAAGGAAAATACCTGAAACGGGGCTTCAATAACAAATTTAAACAAACAGAAAATTTATTGATTTATTTTTTTAAAATATTTTTTTTATCGAAAGAAACAAAAATTCACTCTTTTTTATATAATGCGTAAATAATAAATTCACGTTGAGTTATAGAGTGACATATTTATTTAAAAAAAAACGAACCAAATTTATTGAAGCACATTGCCTTTGCATTTCAATAATAGTTTAGTAAATTTGTATGTATGAATAATTACAATGAACAAAGTGAAAACGTCTAAAACAAAATACTGATGTATTGTAAGCATGAGAGGCAAACCATTTTTGGTCGGTCGAGTGACAGACGAGAGACCGAACCGATAAAAAGACATGCGACAAGACGCATCGTTCTAAGAACATGATATCAAAGACAAAGCAAAGCATGTGCCCACTTGTTATTTATTGACAATCAGTTAGCATAATCTAGTGGTAATAATAATCAGTTCAAGTCTGAAATAAATATATAAATAATAATAAAAAATTAATGATATATTAATTGATAAAATAATGTAATCTTCATATCTCGAGAAACAGCGAAATTCGTAGAATCAAAACATAAAATTCGTTTCACTGAAAATACTTGGTGGAATCGAATTATATTAACAAACAATAAAACACTCTTAACTGCAATGGCGTATTAAGCACATAGAAGGCCGCAGGCGCAATAAAATTTAAAGGCTTTGTTTTAAGGATAACATAAAAATGTCAGAAAATTTCAAGTTAAATCGTAAAAATACATAAAAATCATATTACATAAGGCTGAGAGCACGCGTCTCATTTGCTTATCGGGTAATTAACTACTGCTCTTAATTAATTAATCTACAATTATTTAAGGGTTATAATTAAATGAACTTGTAGTGTAGCTTCCATAAAACTCTGTTTGGATACAATATTTTGTTTTTGAATTAAAATAAAATATTTTATGCATGGATGGTTGTGATAACAAATTTAAAATATAAAAAATATACATACAATATATATTTTGATATATTTTCAACTAAATTAAAAGTCAAGTTCAATTTTAGCATTGAAAACCATCTAATCCACAAGTGCAATTATTTTTAACCCATTATTTATTAGGAACAGAGTGGGTTTCGTTTATCAGAAGAAATTTCAACGTGCAGTTGAAAATGCTGGTGGTGAGAGAATTTGGTACATATCTGTATACACAATTGTGTAATAAGCACAGAGAAGTGATTAAGGAATACAAGCTGCCTAAAAAAATATAGCAATTCAACATGTTAGCGTTAAATGATCATTGAGTTGTAATAAATATTTACACTTCACATTCAATGAATACGGCCAAATGGAATCTACTTCGATGTACATGATTGTTTTGATGAATATAATAAAACCTATCTCTTTTTTTAATTAAAAAAAAGTGTTTGGCATTACAGCTAACGCCTATGTGCCAAATATTTATGAAAAGTTTAAAGATCATACGAGAAAAACTCGATGAGAAGTTAAACAAAATATTTTACTCAGCAGGATCTATGTATGTCGTAAAGTTGATTGCTGTTTCGGCATCTCATCATTTTCAATGCTATAAGAATAAGATTTAAAATGATCTCTTAGCTGTCATCATTATTAATGTATACTTTTTCTGGTATAGTTTAATATCATTTATAATGCTTAATCTAATTATCAGTTGTTGGGTTCATGATTCAGCGGTCAACTGAAATGGTTTCCGGGACGGATGTCACTGCTTCAAGTCTTAATATGAACAGTATTTTATCGATCTTTCCGAAGGCATGTTTGTGATGTATAAAAATTCTCTCTTGCCTTTTCAATCCTAATATTATGGGACTAAGCGAGAACGATTAGCGTACCATTAGTCGTTTCTTAATCCCACCCTTAAAAGAGATTGAGTAACATGCTGTTCTCCAAAAAATATTTTTTTAAATAACTCCATAATGAGGCCATATGCTGAAAACTGCAATGAAAACTGATATGCATATATAAAAGAAAAATATTCGTTTATTTTTATTATTGTATTGTTTTCTGAAACAGAAAAGTCATTGACATCCTTATTATCAGGCATTTAATAGGGTAAAATAGCAACGTATTTAGTTCTACAGTTTTTATTATATTAGTTAATAGCTATTTCGGCGTGCGCCATCGTCAGAACTTACATTTGCTCAGATTAAGTTTAAACTTAGTTCTGACGATGGCGCACGCCGAAAAAGCTATTAACTAATATCATAAAATCTTTAGAACTAAATGCGTTGCTATTTTTACACTATTACAATGAAGTTCTACCAAGGTAATTGCCAAGTCAATCAATACAATCAGCCATTAAAATAACTGTGATTGAAGTACTCAATTAAGATTTAGGTTGATAATTGGCCTGTTGCAAAAAGTATTATATTTCATTTAAATTTTATACAAATTAAAATTTTCAGAAACACTGATTAATTGGTCCACACTTTGAAGAGTTCGAGTTATTTAAAAACACGTAAAAAGTGGAGTATTTTTCGTGTTTGTGAATAATCTGACCGTCCTTTGAGAAACATAAATTCCGACACGAGATAAACATCGGATAGGTATTTGGCATGAAGGTAAAAAGAGCTTTATTCAAATCCACGTGTTTTTCCCGCCCTCTCATTTGGCCGAGAAACTCTTATCGTGTAGTTTTATTGTCGCTAAAGTAAAAAAAAACTTTTCAAACAAGATCGAAAAACTGTGCCCTACACTGGCGGATATTTTGATAGTTAACTTTTCACCGCCTGTGTGGTTAAGTGGTAAACGTCGCTGGCTTCGGTTACGGAGGTCACGTGTTCGAATTCCAGTACAGAAAGCTTTATAAATTGATTTTTCAATCGATTTATGAATTCATGTTCGAAGGCATGGATGTAGGTGATGTCTTGAATTCCCCTCTCACACCTATCCTATCCTATGAACTAGACGCATCTCGATGCTCTCGATCAATTAGCTAACCACTAGTTCTGTCCTAGCCTTATCTTTCTATTCCTACTCTCTTTGGTAAAAGAGAGATTGAGCAACTGAGTAACAAGCAATTTTCGTAAATACACTTCTGTTGAGATAAACTCTATTAGGAGTCCACATGCTCCATATTGGGAGAGGACATGGTAAAAACGTATTTTTACAAATAATAGTGAAAAGTGAGACGTGGAAATACTACGAACGTTTTCTAGTTCGTAAGATAATTTTATAATCTAAGTACTAGCTGGTTCCCAGCAATTGCAATGCCACTCAAAGAAAGAAAGTGTTGTGATTGTTTTTATTGAAGTGCATGTTTTATTTTTCTGTCGATTTGACGTTTGAAGTTTGCTGCTGACTGTCTATCGTACGATACACGCGCCACTACTGTAAGTTAATTGTACTATAACATTTGCGCAATTGCAAGCATGCGTTGTCAAAATGAACTGTATAGCAGACATACAAACATTGGTTTGTATATATAAGACCTACTGTAAGTTCATTTTACTTTGCTTATAACCTTTCCGGAAGTACAAGTAAAAAGTTTGTCAAAGCTTTATTGCAATTGGATGAGCGGTATGGCAGCGCATACAATACGAAGAAACAAACATTAAGTTTTATATATTATATAATATCTTTCAAAGAGAATCGAAATAGCAATATAACAATTACTTCAGAACATTTTTTTTTTGAAGACCGAATGGTATTCGTTCGTTTGTGCGGTGTAAAAGGTGTCAATCGGCCAATTCAAATCAGGGCAGACACCAACGCAACTCCCATTGTCTTATCGTTTCAAAACAAAAAAAGTACAAGTGGTTTAAACGTCAAGCGGAAGGTGTCAAAGCAGGGACGAAAAACCATTTGTATCGGGATCACAAATGATTAAATAATACTGTATTAAATATGAAAATAGTTTTTTATCATTCAAAAATTCTGCTATGATTCTTGTAATATATAGGTATATTGGCCCTGCAGTTGGTGGTCATTAAGGTGTCACAGATTCGGATCCCGATTTAATCAACGCCTTGCCCAGTTCCGTATCATGAATCAGATAAACGGAGAGCATCCGTTTCCCAGGTTTACCATATGACTACAAAATATGCTTATACAAATTATATAAGACAAAACTTGACAACAAAAAAGGAGAATCTAAAATCGAGTTACTTAAGATGTGTATTTTTTTAAATCCATGTTCGCTCCCAATGTAGAGCATATGGCCTCCAAATGGAGGTATCTCAACACAACCTTTTTTTTACGAGAACTGTTTAGAGAAATTCCATCAAAATTCAATTGTCTTAAGCGAGTTTCGTTGCAATTCTGATTTTTTTTTTAAGTTTTTCGCCACTGATTAGAACAGCCATACTCAACCTGCGGCCCAATCAGCTCTTATGTGCGGCCCAAAATAATTATAGTCACCAAATATTTCTTTAGTGTTGTTTTCAGCATGTTCTCAATATTGGGTTGTAATCTGAAGGTTAGCAAGTCGGTACGAGCGGAGCAGTGTTGCCATTTAAGATTTTTGATCAATTGGTATTTTTGTGTATTTTTTATTTGTTGTTCATTGTTATTTTTTACTTTGAAAACTACATGAATAGATAAATGTATACATATGTATATATTTACATAAAATGTAAAATAGTTTAATTTTGACATCATAATACATACATACAGGGCTTTTTTTACCCTGTAACGCGGCGGAACGGCGTTCCGGCACCTTTTTTTTCTCGAAATTTTAATAAATGTTCGTAAAATTTTATTTTTTCTATTTTAAAACTTTCGTTTCTTTTCTTGGAAGCCATTGACTGTTAATCCCTTTTGAATATATAGGGTATCATAGGACCCATAAATTAATGTCATACAAAAGATTGCAAATGCAAATTGGAATGTAATTTTGGATAGCGTTTTTAATAAATTACATATTTTTTTGATGTTTACATAATGTATGTAATGTTCTTTGTTTAATTTTCATTTGAAATTTCTAAAATAAATATAAAAATATGTATATTTTGTTTTATTTTCTATGCATTATATGAAAAGCCGCCTTTAATTCTATCAAAATGATATTCGAATATATAATAAATAATATACCTTCTGAGAAAATGCTCGAAAAAAGTGCGTTCCGGCACCTTTTTTTAAAAAAAAAAAAGCACTGCATACATATGTATGCAGTATAGTATGTGCTATATGTACAGTTTACCATAAATATGTTGCGGCCCACGCAGATAAGCAAAACTCAGAATGCGGACCGGAGGAAAAAGAGGTTGAGTATGGATGGATTAGAAGTAAGAATAAAGGACGTTTTAAATTCATCGCGTCCTTTAGTACTAGAGTGTTAACACGTCGTCTCTTGTCCTGAGTCCTTCGACAGGTTACACAGGCAAACAGAACAACATGTCTAGCATTAAGCTTCTTACCAGGTGTGAATGTTGGGGCTCGCCTCTCTCTCCTCGCTAACCAGCGACCGCAGGTGTAAATTCGCAGCCTTGTTAAGGCTTTGATTTGAAATTGCTCTGGCGGTCGATGCAACGCGGATACACAGCGCGATCGTAGATTTTGTATGTCGCTTGAAAGTGTGCTGCAATTATAATGATCGAATGATAGCTGCAATTATATTTGATGAATGCATTTAATCAGCTTATGCAACACTGACAGCTATTTTATCTTCTTGCAGGTTGAATAATTTTTGATCGCTGATTTTGTTGAATTAAAAAAAATATATTACTATAATAAAATATATTACTTTACACAACTATATATACAACTTACTTACTTTACACAACTAAATATATACAAATTACTTTACACAACTAAATATATCTACTATAAAAAAATATATTACTTTACACAACTAATTTATTTAAAAGTATAACTTTTATTAACCGTTATAAATATTAGTTTCTTCACTTTTTTAAATTATATTGTCACCAATGTTCCCGCTAAGGTGTGCCCGTACACATTTTTTCATCCCCGCACAAGGCTGCGCATAGAAATATTGTAAAAATAAGATTGTTTCACCAAATTTTTAAATTTGCGGACATTTTTTATTTTGCTAAAAATTTACTAATCACAGAAGTTGACGGTCCGCACATACAATAGAAAAACTAGAGAGAACTTTGATTGTCACTATAAATATAATAATTATTTCAGCACATGTTTATCAAAATATATATATTTTTTTTTTATATATATAATATATATATTTTGTCTCATTATATTTGTCAAGTGCATAACGAATTGGCATCAGCTGTTATGTCATGTGCTGCACTTTAAATTTTTAAACAATAAATAAATAAAATTGAATTACTTCGTTTTCAACGCATTAATTTTATTTTTAAAATTAACTCAAATTAAATATTTCTACTCAATTGATGGAAATTTGTATTGAAAGTATTTTAACCAGGGCTGTGGCGTCATATAAAAAAAATACGACTCCGACTCCGAGAATTTTTTCAATTATTAAATTTTAACTTATATATGTATATGTGATTCTATGAGTTCATCTTTAGTCAGCCAAGCATGCAATGTCAACACTTCGGACTATTTTGGTAGAAATACGCATCACTAAATATATTTTAAAAAAAAAATTCGAGCCGCTAATTTTTCACGACTCCGACTCCGGACAATACACCGTGACTCGACTCCCCATTCTGACTTAAGCTCTGACACAGCCTTAATTGTAAGGCATGAATTTTAACAAATAATAACTAAATCAAAAAATTTTAAAAAATGGGAAAATTAATCCGAGTGAAATAACATATAATATAATGTACATATGTGGAGGGAAATATCATAAAATTATCACAAACTAATATGTCAATCATTATATTATTGACAAGCAAAGATTTTTTTTGAAAACAAGTTTAATAAGCTTCTTCTCACTACATCATAGGCGTTCTCGTAAAAAATATTCACGATAACAATGTATCGGAGAAATTTCAAGTTTGCTGCGCGGCGTCTCTCTCGGCATACATTAGTTGGTTAATTTCATGTCATGTTGTTCTGCTGTCGAGCGCCGTGGAAGTGGATGCTATCTTTTCAATGGTAACACTATTTGGTTACCATCTCGCCGCCCTTTCTTCCGCAGGGATTTATAATGGCCGTCGCACGTCGTCGCTCGTTATATTGCAAGCAGCATTTCACTACATGTAATAATGTAGTAACGGGCTGAAGATATTTCCAATAACTCTAGCGATTGTCATATTTTTATCACGCCATCTATGTACATTAATCTTTTTGTAACGTGTTTTCATATTAGCGACTGCCAAATCTGCAAACTGGTCAATTTTTTTCAAAGCACAGAAAATATTTATAGTCAATAATGTTAACCCTTTTAACTCCAGCTTGTTTTTGAATGACTTGCTAAAACTTCCAAGCAATTTTTGAGTGTTTCAAAAAAATTGTCATAGTTTTCTAGTTTTTAAGGTTATATTTCTGTTTTTTTTTTATTTTACACTAGCTGGCCCGACAAACTTCGTACCGCCTCAGAATCAATAAATGTTGTGTTAATTTATTGGATGCGTTAAATTCAGTTTGAATGAATACTCAAAATGAATTAAGTTCAATAAATGTTCAAAATTCAAAATGAAAAGTATTTTAATATCATTGAAATGATGTAATTCACGTGGCACAGTTAATAGATTTTAAGGAATGCAGTAGATCAACGATTTGATTTTGAAGTTTAATGATCCACATCTTTGTTCTTTGCTGCAAGAATTGCTCGTTCAATCAACCAATCGTGATTTTTGTGATGAGATGTTCGGGAACATTTTGAACAATCCGTGCAGTAATTCTCGAGATATACGTGGTGTAAATAACCCGACTTTGTTTTATATATATAGATTTGTTTTATAATACTTAAAATAATACAATCTCATAAAACAATAATTTAATTTACTGGAACAACCTAAAAATACACAAACATGAAATTAACAAAAAAATGAAAAAAAAAGTTATTATATTGTGAGTTATTTCACATATTTTTGTTGCAGAATATATCTTCGAACTATTGTCTATCAGCATAAACACTAAAAAGTTTTAATATTTGATATGTATTTTAAAAATCAACTGAACTAAAAAACAACAGTCTCTACCGTTTTCTACCTCGGTTGTTTGCGTGATACATAATAACATGGGTTTGTTTGTCGGCGTGAAATAAAATGCCGCAACTGATTACCACTAGTCCATCTTCTTATTATTAGGGTAAAATTTTAATAAAACAAGTGTTAAAACAACTCTAGGGACACTAGAGTGAAACATGGTTTTCACAGCGCGATCGCGCTACTTGGGCGTAAAAAGGTTAAGTTGTTGTATTTGTTGACACAAGAGTATTAACGCGGATTTTCGAATTAAGCAAACGTTGTGGCTTTTAAGAACACGCATTCACGATCAGATAGCAGCCCAGTGCACATCGCCACCACCGCTACTGTTCCGCAAATACCAAACATTCAGACAACAATACCAAACCTACCGACCGCAGCCATTCTATTACCGACCACCGCTTCCGAACTTCTACACCCGCAAGACAAACAACTCTACAAACCAGCACTACCCACATACAACGACCAAGCCTCAAAACTACTGCATAAACATGTCTGACAACAATACTACAAACACTCCGACCGACGCCAACGACAACAATACCACAAAATTGACACCAGAGGAGAAAAAAATTGCATCGGAACCGATCACCATTACTGAAAAAACCCACCCGGACTCCATGCTCTTCAAAATCACCGACCTTCTCCACTCCGGGAAAGACGGAAAAGGGCTCATCTCGGTAGAGTCCCTCCTGACTCTCCATAACCTGCTCTGTATGGCATTCTCACCGTACAAAAAAACTGAAGAAAAGGCTCACAACCTTAAAAAAATTCTCCAAAACAAAAGCTCGCCGACCCCTGACCTCAGTTGGGAAGACATGGCCTGCGACAACTCCGACAACGACTCCTCAGACTCACAGCCCCCCGATTCACGACCACGGCACAACATACCTCTAAAAAGAAAAATACGATCGGAAGAGGATGAACCCCCCAAACCTGATACATTCAAGACTATACCCAGCCGCCGCACCAAAAAAGCAGCAAAAAAAGCCTGCAAAAACCCACCAGACTCAACACCTCGCGCAGCAACCCCGACAACTCCCACTACTAAGCCGCTTCAAAAAACCAAAAACGACAATACCACTCTGCAGTCACCCACCAACAGCAAGAAAATGAACAACTCGACCCCGGACCAAAAGACTGAAAAAACACCTCCGATTATAATTCACAACAAAAAAGACTTCGCCATCCTAGAAAACGACCTGAAGCTGGCCGGACTCTCAGGCTTCTCTGCTACAGACCAGAAAGATTCCCTGAGAGTCAACACAGACAATAGCACGATCTACCGAAAAATCGTAGACTTCCTGGACAGGCGCAGCATCTCCTTCCACTGCTTTACCCTCAGGGAGGATAAAACCTACAAGATCGTCCTCAAAGGCATCCCCGAAAGCCTTGAAGACTCAAAGGTGGAGGAAATGCTGCGTGACGAGGGATATCCGATAATAAGAGCGCAACGCATGAGAAAAGGGAATGACAGGACTCCAATGGCCCTCATGCTGCTCGACATCGAGCACACAGAAGAGGGCAAAAAAACCTTTGAGATTAAAAAACTCAGAAACTACAACGTTTCAGCCGAATCGCTGAAAAGGAAAACCGAACTCGGCCAGTGTCACAACTGCCAGAGGTTCGGACACTCACAGACCGGATGCCACGCAAAACCGCGATGCGTAAAATGCGGAAAAGATCATAAAACAGACTCCTGCAAAAAAAACAGAGAGGACGGCCCAGCGACCTGCGCAAACTGCTCCGGACAACACCCGGCGAACTACCGGGGCTGCCCGAGTCATCCACGAGCAGGCAGACCCATAATGCGAGCCGAGACCTGGCCAGCACTACCCACAAACACGGGTAGACGCTACCAGGACCAATCAACCGAACGACAACCCCAACAACCGAAACAACAACTTCGCACTTCATGGGCACCGAAAGTCGCAGACACGACCCAGCTGAGACCGACACCGACACAAAAACACAACGTGAGTACCACGCATTTTTCCCCCCCCGTCCCACGCGAAGCCGCGCGCGACAGGGCCCTGGAAGAGCTCGTAAGAGATCTCCAGGACTCAATAGCGCGCAGCCAAGCAACCATCGCTCGCGTATGCGAATACTATTACCAGACCACCTCCTTAACCAACCATGGCCAACACTAAGACAAAACCTACATCACTACAGATAGCGTTCTGGAACGCAAACGGTTCCCTACGTAACGATAAAATCGAAGTGCAAAATTTCCTTAGAACACACGACATTGACGCACTACTCGTCAATGAAACGTTTTTGAAACCCGCGACACCGATTAACTTCCCGAACTACAGTACGCACCGGACCGACCGGACGCACGCGAGAGGCGGAGGAACCGCCATCGTAGTAAAATCACACATTGATCATTGTGCTATTATCCAGAAACCGCGATTAGCCTCTTGCAAACTAGAATCTACCGCGATATGCATTAATACAAAAAATGCAGGCAAAATACAATTGATATCTGTATACTGCCCTCCAACACACCGAACAACATTGGCAGCATCAGACTTAAAAGATCTGCTGTTGAATGATATCCCCGCCGCCGTTATTGCCGGGGACCTCAACGCAAAACACTCATCCTGGAATAGCCGTCGGACCACCTCCCGTGGCCGACTCGTCTACAAATTTGCACTAGACAACAACGCCGTCATTGCTGCTCCTATTGAGCCAACCATATATCACCCCGCAACGAACACACAAGATGTGCTCGATTTTGCATTATTAATAGCGATGTCGCACACACCGCAAATCAGAGTCGTTCACGAATTAAATTCAGACCACCGGCCGGTCCTCCTATTTTTAGCTGACCCCCATGATCCACTGGCTATAGTGCCGAAAAAAACCAGAGACAAAGTCTCCTGGGAAGACTTCAGCACCCACTTCTCAGACAACTTTCACAGCCCTGCCAGTCTCGCCAATACGGCAGACATAGACAGAGCAATTTCCGGTCTGACGGATTCCATACGCGCCGCGAAAGAATCCGCCACGACCGAAGTCCCCGTGGAAGACCACCGACCAGATATCCCAGTTAGAATTAAAAACCTAATTCGGGAAAAAAACAGAGCGGCTAAGGAATGGCGCCGGCACGCCAATCCAACAGCACGAGCACTCAAAAACCGTCTCACCGCGGAGATCAAAATTGAACTTCGGGAGCACAGAGACTCCACCTATAGTGAATACCTGCAAGGTATGACCAAAGGAAGCAACCCATTCTGGATCCTCAGCAAAGCAGTCAGACACAAAAAATGCCCCATCCAACCGCTTAACGGTCTGAATGGCCCGGTCTTCACAGCCGCGGAAAAAGCAGAAACTTTCGCGGAATCACTCGAGAAACAATTCTCTCCGAATGAATTCAATCAAAACGACCTCGTGCTCAAAACACGTATAGAAACAATAACCGCCAAATATATTAAAATCACTGAAGAGATCACAGCATCTCCGACCGAGAATTCCATCACACCCGCAACCACGGGCGAGATCGAATGCCGAATCAAATGCTTATCCAATCGTAAAGCCCCTGGCAACGATGAAATAAAGCACAAAGCGCTGAAACACCTTCCCGAGAACGGTGTCAAAGCACTCACAACGATCATAAACGCATGCCTAGCAGTCCAACACTTTCCGCACGCCTGGAAAGCCGCAGACATCATCTTAATCCCGAAACCGGGAAAACCACACCAGATTCCAGAAAATCACAGACCCATTAGCCTACTCCCGACAATGGGAAAGCTACTGGAACGTGTAATTAAATCCCGACTAGAGGAATTCGTGACGGAAAAAAAACTCATCCCGGATGAGCAACACGGCTTTCGTCACAGACACTCCACTAACCATCAACTACTCAGAGTTGTTGAATTCATCAGCGAAGGTTTCAACCGCAGATGTTTCACCACAGGCCTATTTCTCGACATCGCCAAAGCTTTCGATAAAGTTTGGATAGAAGGTATGATAGTCAAACTCTCCGAGGCCGGCCTCGAAAGTCCAATGATAAAAATTTTAAACTCATTTATGACCAACAGAACTTTCCGCACTAAAGTTAACGGCGAATTATCGACGACGCGAACGCCGACAGCCGGTGTACCACAGGGGTCCGCCTTATCGCCCCTGCTGTACAATCTTTATACTCATGACATCCCATTACCCGCTTTCATACCCGGGATAAACGAAACAATCGTTGCGCAGTACGCAGACGACACAGCGATCCTAGCACGATCACTAAACAGAAATAGAGCCACCGTACTTGTACAAAAGGCAAGTGAGGACATCCAAGCCTGGTGCGCCAACTGGCGCATTCAAATACACCCAGAAAAAAGCACTGCAATAACCTTCAGTCGCAGGCCAAATAGACACGATAAGAATATCAAAAGCATCCGGATGCGAAACACAGACATTCCATGGGCACGAACGGTAAAATACCTCGGCCTCACACTTGATTCGCGACTAAATTTCAACAGCCATATATCTGTTAAAATAAAACAGGCATCCCAAGTCACGGGCCAACTCTACCCGATGATTGGGCACAGAAGTAAACTTGCAATAAACAGCAAGCTACTCCTGTACACCGCGATTACCCGTCCAATCATGACTTACGCATGCCCAATATGGGCGTATGCAAGCATGAAACACATCCAGACGCTCCAGACCATACAAAACAAATCACTTCGAACGTTAACAGGCGCACCCTGGTACGTTCGAAATACCACTCTCCACAGAGACACCAAAACTGACACCATATTCGACCACGTCATGAAACTGTCGAAGAAATTCTACAGCGACATGACAGACCACTCAAACGACACTATCAAATCGCTACTAAACGATTACATAAAATACCCACACACCGACATAGCACGGCCAAGGAAGGTTCTCCTTCTCAAACCCCCCTAGCTCCCCCCCGACCCCGACACCCAAATGCTGGTACACCACAAAATGACACACAAATCGGGGTGACGTCACAAACCACCCCAGGCACACGACACATGCCGACACTGTAGGCTCGACCTTCTCTCGAGGGTAAAAAACAAAAAAAAAAAAAAAATATTAACATATACTGCTGCTCGAGGTTAATGAATCACCCTACAGTGTCAACCACCCAACCAACCAACGCCAACAATACACACAAGATCCCACACACAACTTCATATATTTTTATAATTTTATATACCATTGTTTCACCTTACCATTGTTATTTATTGTATATTATTATTGTTATTTACTTATTCTTGTTTGTTAATTTTTTTTATATTATCATTGTTATTACTTGTTTGTTAAAAATTAAAAAAGGGGGGGAAAAAAAAAAAAAAAAAAAATATGTATATATATATATATATATGTTTATATATATATACATACATGTCCATCCTGTCTCAAAAAAAAAAAATATATATGTATCATACAAAGCAGGATCGAACACTATAAAGGGAAAAAAAATAGAAATCCCAACATGAGACGAAAGGGCAATTGGAGTAATCCATAAGGCCCCACACCCAAGTGTAAGACAATAGTAGTAGTAAGAACACGCCTTTTTAAAAAACAAAGAATTTATTACAGAATAAAAATAGCAACGTATTTAGTTCTACAGTTTTTATATTTATTAGTTGATAGCTATTTCAGCTTTCGCCATCGTCAGAACTATGATTAAACTTACATTGTTCTCAGCCATATATACTGGCTCCGAAGTGATACAGAATACATCATGTTATTTACTCTAACATTCTAATTCCAATTAAAATTATAATATTACACTTATTAAGTATGACTCTAGTGTTTTGAAGAACGATAAGCAATCTGAGAGTTTTTTAACGTAAATTAGAATTAATTAGATTAAGATTTCGACTGAAGGTGCTTGGTGGAATTTCAATATTAAATTTGAATCATTCAAATTACGTACACTCCCACAGATTTTGTCACTAACGACCCGGGTTTCGCCTTTCGGCATCTTCAGGCGTTCAAGCGCACGGATGAACTTGTCAGTTCAAGTTCATCCGTGCGCTTGAACGCCTGAAGATGCCGAAAGGCGAAACCCGGGTCGTTAGTGACAAAATCTGTGGGAGTGTACATAATTTGAATGATTCAAATTTAAAATGACATTTATTATTAATTACATTACATTAAATTTATTAATTATGAGTGTTTCGAAAAACAATAAGCAATATGGAATTTTTCAAGATAAATTAGGGAGGTTTTAATACGTTGCTAATAAAAAAACGAATACGAAAGCTTGTTTCAACTACCGTTTAAACATGTAACAATTTCTGAACTTCATTTTTACTCTATATGTTTTTATGCTGATATCCATCATTAAACTATCATGTTTCCAGTATAAATCTCTTAGTAGCATAATAATATATCAATCAATAAAATGTTCCATGTTCCCCATCTACCTGGCAAAAAAATCGCTTGTTAAATCCAATTCGGAGGTTGACGTGATCGGGATATCAATATAAGTTTCGGCGGAAGCTTTCAGTAAAATTGCATAGCGAACATGCGACGAGCTTTCAAACAAGGGTTGTTCTGTTTCGTGAATGTTTGTGTATTTTTTCTTGTTTTTTTTTTGTAAATATGTAGTAGATGGAAGATATTAGTGTTTTCGCCGCTCGCGCGCAACCTGACTTCTTTGATTTGGATGCGTCCGAGAGATACATATATCAGGGGTTGAGAACAAGTAAATTATTATAAATCAATCAATGCTTATAATTTTTATCAAAATAAAATGTAAAACATATAGTTCGTCGAAAGATGCTTCTAAAATAGACAAAACAAATGTCACAGCCAGTAGAATGAAAGAGTTGTCAATTACCTTTTTATTTGACTATTTCTTTTAATGTAATGGTCACTTATAGGGTGTTCACTGTCAGTACTTGGTGAAAAGGCATTATATTAAAAATATATATATAAATTTTGTGTTAATTTTCACTTTTACTTATTAAGATCAGGACCGGTTTCACTCATGACGAGCATTATCAGTTGATAATGCTCGCCATGAGCAAAACCGGTCCTGATCTTAATACACGCGATTTCGATTTTGCGCGATTTTTTTGGACGGCACCGTTATATTTTTTCATACACTTTTGAAACTTTTTTTACGCGGACTTGAACCGATTTATTAAATTATATGAAAATTAAGTTTTTTTTACGAGCTACTTTCTGGAACCAATTTATCGCGTAAAAAGTGGAATTAGGCAGTGTCGGATTATCCTATAAGCGCAAGAGGCGCGCGCTTGGGGCCTCCGAATCTTAGGGGCCTCAAAAATTGCTTTTGTAATATAACCCATATAATTTTCTTTCAGATTTTAAATATTGTACATGGAATTTTCTGACGATTTTATGTTTTCCGAAAAACAGGGCCTTCAAATTTTATTGCGCCTGGGGCCACTCGTGTGCTTAATCCGCCACTGAAATTAGGTGTAAATAAAAGTGGGAATTAGTACAAATGCATATTTTATTTTTTGAATGTAATGGTTGTCAATCTGTTATCCCATATTGGTATTTTTATATCGTCAAAGTGCGTAGGACTAGCTGCCAAGGTGAAATGTCCGACGTGGGTTTTTATTGTTCGAATAATCTCTTTTTTTTCATTGACTAATATTTCAGAGTTGTTATTTGTATGTTTGAGAATATTTGGAATTCGTCGGGCGACTCCCGCAATCCGCTTTCCGTTCATTTATTTTTATTATTCAAGGTACATGGAAAGAAAGAATGGCCGCGTTTTTGTTATTATTGAAATATTTCGTTTGATTTCTGTGAATGAATTATGAATTATTTTATATTGAAATGAAATTTTGACTTCTTTTACGTATTGAACAATCAAAGACTATTTTTACTTCCGATATCAATTCAATGAATAAACAAACGGATTACTAACTAACAGTCCACCAAATTTCTTTTAGGAATGTTATCATTTTACTCTCTTGAAGCTCGAAGATCGTTTTCAAGCTTAACCTTTTCACCGCGTATGACCGCAATGCATGTCCTAGCGAACATGCTCTCAGCGCGCGTGACACGTATAGATGTCATGGAAATTTCAAACCCTATATAAGAGCCATCTATTGTGTTAAAATTGTATAACATGGTTGAAAATATTTTTTGTTTCCATGTCCACTCCCAATATGGAGCATATTGACTCCTAATGGATTTTATTTCAACAGAAATGTTTTTACGAGAACTGCTTGTTACTCAGTTGCTCAACCTCTCTTTTTCCAAAGAAAGTAGGAATAGAAGGAAAGGGCAAGGACAGGACTAGTGGTTAGCTAATCGCTCTCTATACGCCCCGTTCATAGGATAGGATGGGTGGGAGGGGGGAATTCAAGACATCACACACATCCATGCCTTTGAACAGAAATTTATAAATCGATTGAAAAATCAATTTATATAACTGCCCGTACCGGGATTCGAACCCGTGCCCTCCGTAGCGGTAGCCAACGATGTTGACCACTCGACCACACAGGCGGCATATTATATATATATATTATATTAAAATATTACTAAATGTATATTTTACCAAATTCAATAGATGGCATTAGTTAAAAAAAGATTCAATATAGGCTAAAATAATTTATTTCTGGAACACGCCGTGAACATACGTCACCAATGCAAGATGGCCGCCGCTGATTCATGGCGTTTCTCATAAGAACTGTGCGCCACGTGGTGACGTCACGCCGCAATTGTATAAAAAATGATTATTGTTGAATTAAACCGTAAATGCAAAAAATATATTGTATTTTACTATTGAAAAAGTTACTTTGGGTGGCAATTAACATATTTGATTCGTTAAAAAAATATTACAACCTATATTTATAGTTGAAAACGCGACAACAAAATCCGCAAAAAAGGAGCCGCGTACAAGGCATGTTCGCTAAATTTTGTGACGTGGGCAAAGGGTTAAAGCATTTTTCTCTCCTCCTTCGGGGCCGAGTTAATAATTCCGAAATTCTCATGACTATTAATTTACATGCTCCCAATTTATTCTTACGTGGGAGAAACTATGAGCGAAAACTTTTATTTCTAAAAATTGATACCTCACTTAGGAGGTATGAGTCACCAGTCCTTAGGGCCGTTCGATTGATCAACTCATTGCCTAGAGAAGTGGACATTTTTAGTGATTGTATTTGTGAATTGTTTGTTAAATTTTACTATTTTATTTCTTGATTTTGTATGTTGATTTTGATGTATTATGTATTTCTATTTTATATTTTGTCTCATTATATTTGTCAAGTGCATGGAAAATTGGCGTCAGCTGTTATGTCATGTACTATAATTTTAATTTTTAACAATAAATAAATAAATAATGTTAGAATTTTGTACACTTTACAATTGAGTCGCCAGTTTCCAAAATTCACTTTCTACATTTAAAATATAACCATATTTAAGTAAATCAAAATAAAATCGATAGTAGATTATTCAATTTGATTTAAGGAAAATTGGTTATTATTACAATGTATCGGTTGCCTTCACGTTCTTTTGTAAGTATGTCCATAAAAATGACAATGGATAAGGTGAAATTTGGAAATTGGGTGACTCCAGGCGTGGGCTGGAAGGGTCTCAGAGTGTCTCGCGCGAGCCCCTTGTTAATTTAGGATAAAACAATATTCTCAGATCAAATTAGTATATAACTGAAATTTCTGACTTATATATTATCTACAGCAGCTTCAGTAACTTTACGGTAAATTACATTTTTTTACATATTTATAGATGAATACAGCAACAGTTGATTTCTTATTTAATTATTGAATATAATTGCATAGGAATAATCAAAAAAAAAATCACTCATTCCCCAGAACACCGATATTGCTTTGAGATTAAGCGAGCCCTTTGTTAACGTATTGGCAGCCCACCGCTGGGTGACTCAATTATTTCACTTGGTATTTTTACTTTATGTCTTAGTCGCATAAAAAAAATTATGGTATTTTAGATGGGTTCAGTAGAAATATTGTGGAAGTTCATTTTCAATATATATTTCTAAAAGCTTTAATTTTTTAATATTTTGTTGTTAGTAAATTATTGTATGCTTATTTATGTATTTATTTTAATTTGCTTAACGCTACGTTTACCTGGGCAAAGTCACTGCGAACGCGATTCGAACGCGGTTTAAAGCGAAACAAAATATCAAACAAACTGATCGCGGCGTGCAGAGTGGCGGAGACCATTTGATATTTTCGTGGCGCTCCGAGTCGCTTTGCATTCGCTTTGATTTCTTCCACGTAAGACGTACAGTAAGGAATCGAGAGAAAAGAAAAAACACAAAGAACTATGTCGTTTGATATTGACTCATAAATCGGGAACAAAAATTAAAGGCTTGAATCTTTAAGCACAATGCAAAGTAAGAAGAATAATGCACAGGCGGCAATGTCTGCAGGATTTAAGACAAAAGCTCAAAAACAATTATGATAGAAGTTGTAGAAAGTTGCAACTTGGTAACGGCAATCAGCCATATTCATTTCGTTTGTTAGTGTCAACTCAATACGCGTGTAACATTCATTGTACACGTAGAATGGCGCGTTAGCCCCTAGTAGGTTTCTGCCCATTAAAATTCTATGTAAAACATATAAATATAATAGAATTTTTAGAATTTTTTCCGCTTTTGTTCTGACATTGTCCAATACGTGTATTGTCATTCTTCCAATAGTTAACCTAAAAAGCCAGCGAAACGTTGCAGTACTCACTTCTCAATGTTCCTTGTTCATCGTAACTCTACTTCATTTTATTAAATATATTATATTATGTCACATTCACAAATTATTACCGTCAGTCAATAAATTAATCATTTCACTACATCAGTAAACAAAACAAAACAAGTTATTAAAAATAGATTCATTAATAATTTTAAAGTCGTATATTGTTTCTTTGTAAGCAGAGAAAGCTAAAAAGCATCATAATAAAAATAATAAAAGAATTTTAGTACTTGTTCCCACATAAAATATATTTGATCAGGACCGGTTTCGCACATCGTGAGCATTATCAACTGATAAGAACAATATATAAACAGTGCTATTTATACAAGTTAAATTGAAATAAAAGGTGTAAGCAACTATTAAAAATGATAAGGATTTGCAAATTACATTATATTTACACAAAATTAATATGCTTAACACCTATAACATACAATTAAAAAATAATAATGATAATAAATCTCTTGCATTGGTTATTTAGTATTTGTATAATAGATTCTGTCATCTAATAACTGTGTCGTATCACATAGTATTGTTAGGTTATGAATCTTTTTGAATCCATAACATCCATATCCATGCCTTCGAACAGAAATCGTTAAATCGAAATCGAAAAAGTACTCTGATTTCCGCCAAGGAAGCCAATAACAATGACCACTGCCCCACGGAGTTTGTATTTTACTGTCTTGCAAAATAACAAAAAAAATAATCAGTGCTTTTTTTCATTTGTGGTGTCAATATGTGAAAAAATTTTAATTTTATTAACTTCTCATTCTATCATTGAATGAAAATTTAATCATTTTTGGATCCGTTGAAATAATCAATAATTTAATATAGTTGTCAAGTTTAAGTGTACTATTAAGATCATATACGACAAACATTTTGATTTCTTCATAAATAAAATAATCCATAAGCTTAATTTAACATATTGCGCAACGGACAAGAAAGAGCCGATCATCGTGCAATAAAATTTGATGATTTTTTATGAGACAAATTTACTGTTGTAAATATCATAGTTACCTAATTCAACAAGAAGGTTTTCTTTAAATTTTTACGATCGAAAACGAAAGAATTATTCTTTTTGAATTGCATTTTAGACATCTTTATCGATGTCTTGAACTAAAACAGTGTAGGAAGACTTTATTATTATTTCAATAAATATTTGATATTTTAGCAATACTGAAAAAAAACAGATATAATAAAAGTTGATTGATGAATACAGCTATCATATTGTCACTCTTGTTTTGTAAAATAATATTGTGTAGGATTTTTTATTGTATAAATTATTAATATATTAGGGCGGTATCATCTCAGCATTGTTGGGAGTGTAACAATTTACTCGTTACTCTACCGATTTGAATTGAAGAGTAAACGATACCTTATTGTAGTCTCCAGAGAACCGCGATAGATGTCGTCGGTGTGTCGAGAAGTCGGTGTGTGGAGAGGAGATCGGTCCCGGAATGCGGTCCGCATTAGCATACAATGGGCTGAGTTCTGCTACCGGCCCAGCAATGCTGCGGCCCTGATATGTCAATAGGGTATCTTCGCTATTATAATTAATTTAGGGACTACATTTTGGATTTTTTTTTTTTAAATATTATTTAAATAAATATAACGGTCAAAAACTAAATGTACTGGAACAACTGTAAATTAATAAGCATAAACAAAACATCTTAAATAAACAAATAATTACCAATCCATCACCGTTGCTAAAACCCCTAATGTAATGAATAATAAATATCAGTTTAATTTATTCTAATTTTCTTTAAAAAAATCCATATTGCTTATCGTTCTTCGAAAGACTAAAGTCATATTTAATAAGTGTAATATGAATTAGGACGTTAGAGTGAATAACAAGATGCATTGTGTGTCTCTTCGGAGCCAGTATACATATCTGAGAAAAATATATGTTTAAACATAGTTCTGACAATGGCGAAAGCCAAAACAGCTATTAACTATTATTTTAAAAACTGTAGAACTAAAATCGTTGCTTTTTTACCCTATTATAAAAATCAAACGTCAAAATTTTGCATTACGAAAATGGCGACAGTACACAGGGAAGACTCTAGAATAATCTAGAAGGCTGTTATAGTAACAATTGCAATAGGGTCGCGTTAATTATAAAAATGAATGTGGTGGAAAATAATATGCAAAAGACAGTGGTCTCACCTTCTTAACATCTTTATAAATGAATTGATTGACATGACAATACAATCAATCACAGAAATGAATCATAAGTAAACAAACTCTTTCTGACGTTTTTATGTTATCCGGAAATCAGTACCTCCAAATTGTATTGCTCCTGAAGCATCCCTTGTGTTTAATCCGCCACTAGTAATACCTGATGATAAATTGAATTATTTAGTTGCAAAAAGCACTCTGGAAGCTTTTTCGAGTTTTGAGTAAATAATGAAAAACTGCTGTGCATGCATATCTCATATTAAATTCAAATGTATTATTGTTTGAATGTAACAATTTAATTTATATGGAGATAACGAGTATCAATATTTTGTTTGTTAAAACTCTGTTCTCAAACTTTGGTTTCTTGCAAATTACTCAAATTTTAGAAATGATTTCCTCAACAAATATGATAGAATTTGAAGCTCTCACCCGGCCTATTATATAGGATTTAAAATATAGAAAAAAATGGCGTTCACAGCCATTTTCATAAAAAATCGTCCAAAATCTCAATGATTCAATTATTGGATATAATATATATTTATTTTCCACGGAATTAATTATGGCCCCTAAATGAAATCTATGTGAAATAAAAATCTGTTATTTCTTTGTGTATAAATAATACTTGTTTTGTGCTGTTATAAAATTATAATAATATGATAGTGAAGCCTAGTAAAAAGATATTATTTATTTTAAATCGATTATTTTTTACTTCTACAATTCATCAAATAAATCTTGATAATTGGCATACGCAACATTATTTAGTCAATAAAAACCAGTTAAATAACAGTGAAAATGTATCTAATTATAATCAATTTATGAAACCACGGTTACCGCACCACAAAACCTCCCTCACTGGCGACCGTGGCCCTCCCTACGTCCGCAAAAGCCTCTTCGTCAGGTGACGTCGCATGACAGCGGCGACCGGTCACAACTGAGCGGCGAGATGCGCGCGCACACATCCGATAATACAATTCGGCGCCCCTGTGTTTTGGCGCGCCGCCGCACCCGATGGGCCCAGTCGACGTTTTTTCGATGACGGACCTGTCCGAACCTCCGACGGGGGTGATGTTATAATATTTTTGATTTATTTGAGGTTTTTTCAATAGGCATTTGGTTTTTATTTTGGCGTTGAAGTGTATTTTATGTATGAATAAAACATATTTTCTTTTTATTAATGTCAATCACCATATCTCTTATACGATAACAAAATAAGCTTACACAAACCCTCTTCGGCTGTATTTGGAGTACTGATGAATAAAAACCTTCTCACACTTTATCTACAGTTTAAATGATCAATGTCAAAAAGGACTACATACCTATTTAATCTGTTAGCTGCCGTAGAAAAATGTGCGTAATTTCCTAGCACGCCGGAAATAATTTTAAATTATTAATTTAATTAGTTATTGACGAGTTAAATCGTAACTGGTGTGTTGATCAAGAAAATCTTTACGAGATATCTCGTCTGTGGCAGCCATTGAGTTAAGCTGGATGAATATTATCACTTCATCAATACCCATTCTCAAAATTTTATCTTCCCAATTTTTCATTGTATTGCTTTAACTTGAATTTCTCACACGCTATTTCTAACGTGCTTCTCAAATTAATACGTGAACGATGTCTATTTTAAATAAATATACCGTTAGTCTTTCAAAATGATTAAATATTTTACTCACAACTAGCGTACTTAAAATCATTACGTAAAATATTTTTTCAAACACATTCTCAATTAGAATACCGTTCCAGGACGAAATATATTTTAAAATAATACAATTTAAATATGATAAACAAATTGCTAAGTAATTATTAAATTGTTTTTCTATTTGGAAAATTACACGGCTGAATTTCTTTTCAATCAATTAAAAAGAAGATTTTTTAAAAGGAAGTCCACTTATGCGAAAATTCAGAAAATTAATTGATTTTCTTGGCTAGATAAAATATATGTCCAGTAGATTTGACGGTATCTTTGCTTAATTTTTTCTTCGATTCAAAACAGTTAATTGATAAATTTAATATGTAAGTATTAATTTTTCCTTCGTATTTTATAATTACTGTACTGGGGTGATTTTTTGATGACTTGATAAAAAATAAAAAGAGTTTTCGCACTTATAATTTGTAAAGAATTATAGAGGTAGAAACTGAATATAAATACAACCAAGAATGGTAAGCTATCTGTCTTGCTCAAATCGTTATTTAAAAAGTGTCTTTGATTTCAATTTATTGAATGTTTGAAACACATTTTTTACATTTAGTTATTTGAATACAAAAATTGATAATTTAAATTTTATATGAACAAAACAATCACACGGTTAACAATTTATTGTCATGTTTAGTATTTTTTCTGTTATGAGATATCGCAGTTTTTCTGAAACTTATGTAGAACATACATAACTAAAGATGTCTAAAATATTTTTTTCAACAGTCTTCAAAGTTGTGTATTTCAGTAAAACATCAGTATCTTACAATTTCAAAAATCTATATACGTCCGTACTATGGTATCCAATCCCGGAGCCTTTTTGTGATCCCGGGAATTCGGGATTGATTAATTATCAATTCCGGGATTGGGCACTCATCGTAAAATTGTGTATAATTTGAGAAAAGTTTTGGTGAGTCGTTTTTGTTTTTTTAGCTCTATCAATTTCAAAATCTTCTAACTTTTCGGCATTTATTCAAAATTTCTCAATCCCGTAATACCAGGATCGCGACTATACCAATCCCGGGATTTCGGGAACGCAAAATTTTACGGGGTCCCGGGATTGGAGACCCTGGTCCGTACGTTATCAAGCATACAGAATTTGTAAATAAAAAAGGTATATTCTACAAGTAATTATTAGTATCGATGTATTTTAATTGTTCCTGATTGAAGTAAAGTGTATTAAAATAAAACATCGAAGATTTCTTCCAATTATTTTAATGTCCGCAAATATTCAGGAGGCTAATTACCAAGTGTCGCTCTACCAAACAATACGAAATAACATTGATAAAAAATGCAAAAATTTCCATTGTTTGGAAGTTTGTACGTATCAAGTGAAAGACTTGTACATCGCACAGTGATTGTTTGTACATACTGTACATTTAAAGGTACCGTAATTTATAAGTATGCAAATGTATAAGAGAAAATTTACCTCTCAACTACGAATAAATACATTTATTTTTTATTAAAAAGTATAAAAATATCAACTCTTTGTAAATACTAAAAACTGTTCATGTTATATAAATACAATCTCTCGAAAAATATTGCATATATTTTTGAAAACGGCCACCTTGCCACCCCCCCCCCTCCTCTCCTGCTACGCCACTGATGCCACGGCCCCTTAAATCTAAAAAAATAATCTGCAGACCCCCAAAAAAAACATATTTTAGTCGTCGAGGAAAAATGTTCACAAATAAATATTTGTACTTTCTACTGAAAAACTTGCGGACCCAGGATGGGAAATACTGGTCGAATATATAGGGAGGTATATGTATATAAAAGTTTGTATATGAATACATATGGTGTTCACGTGAACTAACTTGACTGTGCATTTCTCACCTCTGTAACGATCACACCCTTCCGTCGGCCACAGAAGAAATGGAATCCAAATTACTAAAATATCAGCAATAAAGAAGGGTTCAAAGAAATTTGACGGTACCGTGCCTTAAGTATTCGTATTGTAAAAATCGCTGAGGCAAAGCTCGCACAATTATATCACAGAAGTCGACTAGTTTTACCAGCTTTTCTGGGTATTCATTATATTTTATAACAATAGAATAAATTAATCCATTATGATTATATATCCTGATATTTTTTTAAAAATACGACACGGTATATTTTTTTGCAATCATAACACATTTTAGCAACAATTATTTAAAATGCAAGAACGTAAAAATATATCTTGTATTATAATGCGGTGCTTCTTTATATGTGTCATGATAAAATATAGTATAATTGATAAGAACACTTTTTAATTGACAATTAATTCAGTTTCTTCATTTCATAATAGATACAATAGATATCTAATAACACAATAATAATGAGAAACCAGTTTGACAACGCTACCGTATTTTATATCCGTTGATATGAATACTATCCAGATCTATTTTAATTATTATCTCATATGCTTTAAGCTTAAAATTTATAATAAGTAATATTATAAACTTAATTTCTCAAATATTCTATTAGATAAAATTAATATTTTGGCGAAAATAATAGTTTTTATAACGCGTCTAACCCAGTTAGTATCAGTACAAAAAAAGGTGCCAGAACTCACTTAAAGCCAAGATTTTTTCGATCGATTTATCAATTTCTGTTCGAATGCATGGTTGTTTGTTATGTCTTAATTTCTCTCCCACCTTTCCTATAATTCAATAAATGAGGGTAACGAGAGCGATTAGTAAACCACTAGTTCTGTCTTATCCGCATCCTTTTATCCCTATCTCTTTGGAAAAAAGAGGTTGAGCGACTAACAAAAACTTCTACTGAGATACCTCCATTAGGAAGACATATGCTCCACATGTCGCCTGCTGTGGCCCAGTTGGTTAGAGCTTGCTCTACCGATCACGCAGGTCTAGATTCGATTCCCAGTAAGATAACAGTGAATTTGAGAATTATTCAATTAGAAGTTGTGATCGAAGACTGGGTGTTTGTGATGTAAATTCACATTATTTCTTCTCCTCCCATCCTTCTGATCCCTTAATAACTAGGTGTAGCAATAGCGATTAGGGATATCATTCTATCCCCACTACTCTATTTGGAAAAAAAAGGTTGGGCAACTGAGTAACAAACACTGAAAAACTTCTGTTAAGGTACATCCATTAGGAAGCCATATGCTCCACATTGGGAGCGGACATGTCTTTATTACCCTCCCACTTTCCGATCCTTCAATAAATGGGTGTAGTGAGAGCGATTAGTTAACCACTAGTACTGTCCTTTCATTATATCCCTACTACTTACGGTCTTTGGAAAAAAGAGGTTGAACAACTGAGTAACAAAAATTTCTGTTGAGATATCTCCATTAGGAAGCCATATAATCCAGTGTTTCCCAACCTTTTCACACCTGCGGACTAATAATGCAGAGCCGCATTATTGATGTCTACTTTTCACTAGAAATATTTCATACGAATCATAAATATTAATAATATTGATGTTTTTGTGTGTTTTTAAAATTAGCATACGTATTTAATTTACACTTTCACCCACAATTTGTTGGTAATATAATTTATAGATAAAGGATATAATTTGAAATGACGTTTGCTTGGCGCGTGTTTAAATACATACCATATTATACCACACTCGAGATCGGTTGCCGGCTTCACCACACTTGTTGGATATTTCACCTCGCATTATTTTTAAGTTCCTTGGTTTCGCATTATCTTACCAATTATTATTATTTAACAACGTACAAGTAAACGTGCGAACGAAAAAAGATCCTATATTTAATATTTTTGCGTGGCGAATTTCTTGAAATTTGGCAGAAAGTCTCTGCGGCCCGGCACCGGTTGGGGAACATTGATATAATCCACATTGGGAGTGGACATGGATAAAAAAATTGCTATGTGTCACAATCGTTGCAGTTTTTCGAAACCGCTGAGTTGCCGTATTCGTTTGGCCGTATCCAACAATATCAAGATTTTTATTTCCCGAAGTGTTTTATACCCTTTTTGCGTTATCTCAAATAAACCATTCCATTTCATTATTTAACCCCGCATAAATAACGCGTACATCGATAAAGGCTCTGTGTTATCAGGGGCGCGTACAAGCCAAGGCGTTTTCAGTACATCACCTTCTGAAGTAGCGGCCAGCGGCATGCCGATAAGAAATGCCGGCCACTACGTTCAGCCACCTGGCCATAACTTACCTGCCGACAATAAGACAGATACAATATACCGCTGAGTCAATACAACCACATTGTAACAATAAAGTGCTCGTATTTTGCATAGCGCTTTCTCGAAAAAAGCTTGTTTTCCCTGACGTTTAAAAGCAATCTAATCATACCAAGAAAACATACAATAATACTGTTTTTTTCTTCAATTTTTTAATATAGTGCATTGTTCAACTACATGGCTGCCACAGACGAGATATCTCGTAAAATTTGTCGTGCTCAACACGCCTGAGATGAGTTATCTTGTCAATAACCAATTAAGGTAATTTCTATTAATTATCTACGGCAGCTAAAAGGTTAAAACATCAGAATATGATGTTTGTTACTTTGTTTTTTTTTTACTGAATAAATTATGTACGTTTACAAATAGTACACATATAATAACAATATAAAAGAGGGCTCAAGAAAAAATGGCGACATTTTTCATAATTCTTAAATATTGGCTAATCATTTCAAACGTTTTTTTTTTCTTTTTGATAAAACGTCTGAAGAAAGCGGGGTTGAGGAGTCGGAGTCGGAGTCACGGTATTATTTAAAATATATATTTAATGATAATATGGAGAACGTAGTAGATAGGCGTAGCGAGAGCGATTAGTTAACCACTCGTCTTGTCCTGAGCTAATCCTTCTACCCCTAATTCTCTCTTTGAAAAAGAGGAGTTGAGCAACTGAGAAACAGTCATCGTAGAAAAACTTCTGCTAAGATACCTCCATTAAGAGGCTATATGCACCACATTGGGAGCGAATATGGATAAAAAAATGATTTCTTTAAATATTCGTTGCGTAGAAAATACATATTTCTAACAGCTCAAAGCAGATCAAAGCGAGCTGCTTGCCATTCAATCTTTTATCACATCTGTTTCAAAATTAAAAGTTGTTATATTAGTGTCATTGACTATCATTATTGCTTATTTTTTTTTTCATGTCCGCTCCCAATATGGAGCATATGGACTCCTAATGGAGTTTATCTCAACAGAAATGTTTCTACGAGAACTGCTTGTTACTCAGTTGCTCAACCTCTCTTTTTCCAAAGAGAGTAGGAATAGAAGGAAAGGGCAAGGACAGGACTAGTGGTTAGCTAATCGCTCTCCATACGCCCCGTTCATAGGATAGGATGGGTGGGAGGGGGAATTCAAGACATCACATACATCCATGCCTTTGAACAGAAATTCATAAATCGATAAATATCGAAATTCATAAATAATAAAACTGCCCGTACCGGGATTCGATCCCGTGTCCTCCGTAGCAGTAGCCAACGATGTTGACCACTCGACCACTCTATTTAATTCTCTACCAATTCTATTTAATTAACCTGCATATTATCTGCGTATTTTTAATTATTATTTATTGTTAACTATCAAATTGATATGAAAAATGTATCTTAACTGTATCATTGAGGAGATTTAATCTTCGGTATGATGCAGAAAAGAAAAAGTTTATCGAATAAAAAAAAATTTAAAAAAAGCTCAAAGCATATACTATAAATGAAATATTTCCGGAGCTTTAAACTCAAACATATAGATATCTTCTCACGATACGAAACAATATGAATAATGATTATGGTAAAATATTTGTAAATGATTATTACAAGAACTAAAATACTTATGTACTATTTCAACTTAGAACGATAGTTAACATGACTTATTTCATTCAGATCGTACCTTTGCTATGCTACACAAGTCGTCGTAATTCACAGAACTAAATTCATTTCTTAGATGTAATTAACGGCATGTTAAAATGTTATATCGATCATCGTGTGACGTGGGTGTTGACCATGTTTAGAATGTAGATGTTTTAAAGAAACACAAGCGTAAAATAATTAATATACATAGAAAATATTACCGAAATAAGTTAAACTTTATAATTCTTACCCGTTTATTAAACGAAGTCTTCCCGCATAAAAATAATTTTAGTTTTTTAAAAAGTTAAGAATATTTGGCGCAATAGGAAATTTAAATCGTTCAAATTATATACATTCACAAAAATTTTACTAGCGACCCGGGTTTTGCTTTTCGGCATCTTCAGGCGTTCAAGTGCACGGATGAACTTGAACTGACGTAAATACTACTAAAGTAAATGAATGTATCGTCTTTATATTATATAAGAAATAAATGTATTATTAAATGTGACAAAATTTGTGTGAATGTACATAATTTTAACGATTCAAATTTAATATTGGAATTTCACCAAGCACCTTCAGTGTAAATCTTAAATTACAGAAATAAGAAATGTTATATTGTGTGCCATTACAAAGTCTATCAAAGTCAAAGTGTCAGTTTAAACTTGTTTTTTTGCGATATCACATGTTCATTTTGTCATTTTAATTGATTTATTATTAATGATACTGTCTGTTCTGTGATATAAAAATAATCTTTCGAAATCTAATATAGAAGGGACAAGTATGAAGTAATGAAGAATTTTTCATTTGATACTACTATTTTACGACATGAAAGCTTGGACAGCTTGTCTGGTAAAAGAAGAATTATATGCGTGAACGAAAAAATCACTGCCTCAAAGCTGTTAAACAAAAGCTTGGGAAGCTACTAAAGATTCAAAGCACGGCTAAAATTAAGAGCCTTCTTGAGTTTCTTTTTTTTGCCACATTGGTTAATGGAATGAGTTGTTTAAGGGTTGAAAATTTTTGAAAATTGTCGGCTAGGAACGGATTTCAGAGGTGCGCTTATTTTTAATAATTGATGAATTTGTTTTGCAGTCAGTCACACAGGCTCGTTTATATTGTATTATTTTTCAATGTGGACTATATGGCCTTCTTCTCAAAAAAATATTTGTTTACGAGAATTGATTCTTACTAAGATGTTCAGTCTCTTCTTTTTAGGAGAGAAGTGATAAAATGATAAGGCTGGGACAGAACTAACGGTTGATCTATCCCTCTTGCTACTCGTTAATTTTAGAATTGGGAAGGTGGTGAGAAAGAACCTTTTAAAGACCACAAAACCTATGCTAGCCCTGATCTTATTTATTAAAAGTAGAATTTATACAAAAAAGTATTTTATTTTTTTAATAACTCGACGTTTTTAAAAATGATTTAACGTTTTTTAGACAAGATCCCTGTAGAAAGAATTTCATTTCGAATATTTCTTTTCCTTTTTAATATCTGTTCATATATATCAAGGAAGTCATAACAGTAATAAAGTTAAAAATCATATAATTCATATTTAGACTCGCTTAAGTTTACAGTAAATACTATATTCGGCGCATGCGCTCTGCATGGGTCCCGAAACAAAAAAATGTTATTGGGTCTTCCGATAATAAATAGAGGCAAAGAAAATTTTTTGATGTAAGGTTACTTACCTCACAATAACATTTAAATAAAAAAACATTAAATATTTATATGCATTTACTTCGAGCGTTTTATATATATTTTTAAATGAGAAGCGAAGCTACGATATTTATTGTATAACTCAAACATTTTTGCCACATTAAAATCACCAGACAGTACGTAAATCGAGTACTTGCGCAAGTAATTATGAAGATGCGTTTGTTTGTTTCCAACATGTCAGAAAAAAATTCAATGAAAAGAAAACATGTCAGCCGATACGTTACTGTGTTAATTTATTTACATATAAATTGTGGGATACATTTTACATTATTTCATCAACCATAGTGAAAATAGAGATATGTTTTTTTTAACATATCGACTGTGAAAAAAAAGGACGTAACCCACGCATAGCAAATTTTACAGGAGGCACAAAAAACGTGTTTTGACGAATTTGGGCCATATGCAAATTATGAAATATACACAACCTGGAAGTGCACGGAGACTTCTAAACTGGTATTTAATTGACATAATCTAATATTAGTCGCCCGCTGTGGTCTAGTTGGTTAGAGCTTGCTCTACCGATCAAGTGGGTTTGGGTTCGATTCCCGGTAAGGTCAGAATCAAATTGGATTTTTTCAATTTTAATTTGTGATCTAAGACATGGGTGTTTGTGAAGTTAATTCTCCTTGAGTTAATCTCATGCGACTTTTAAAAATTCTCGTCGAGTATATCTCGTATGATCTTTCAACTTCAAAATATTTGACGCATTGGCGTGAGCTGTAATGTCAAATATATAAAAAAAAAAAAAAAAAAACTTTTCCGGTTCTAAGCTCAAGAAATGCGACCCCAATACCCACATTTTCTTAAGTATCTATTTTAATATGGGTGATACAATGATTATAATTAAGATATTCTTATATCATAGTTTTTTGAGCCTTTTGTAGTTTATATAAATATGCGATAACGCAAGTATGCGATAAGGAGATAAGCGCCCGCTTACCAGCGATCGTTCGTAAGATAGCTGGGCTGAACGCGTCAGTTGCAAATTCATATTTGTGCTGGGTGACGTCTTTTTTACGCGCAACTAAAAATATCATTATTTATTAAAAAACCACGGATTTTTTAAAAAAATGTATAAGGTATGATGGAGAGATATTTTAAAGCCCTTAGACTATTTTTTTTTGAAATTCATAAGAATATGGCCAATAATGAGGAAACCACTGGGGTCCCTAAACGACCCCCATCGGCAGAGATGTATTTTTCTAGTCTCCGAGCCGCGAGAGTTAAAGAAATTGTATAGGAAAAACCTTTTTTTTCAGTCTCATTTATTGGTTTCAATTTTCAAAAACTCATCTTTTTTCAAACATGAAAGCTAAATTTAGATATTAATTCGAACATGTATCAAGTTTCATAAACTGTAGGCTACGTTCTTTTTCCTTTCCAAAGTCGATATAAAAATGGAAGTGATAACGCTCTGGTAAAAAAAAAAAAAAACAATGACGACGATGGAGTGCGCTACTGATTAAAATCCGTTACAGATTTCAAATTGGGGAGCCGCGCTAAAAAAAAAACAGTATGTCTGAGACCAATTGAAAAGTTCGACATGGAGTAGATCGAATCTGATATTTGTATATCAACATTCCGTTACAGGTGTATTGGTTGAAAAAATCCACATATCCATTGATGCGTTTTTTTCGGTTTGATTTGAAAGATTATCGTGACATTCACTTACAAGACGTCAAATGAATTGACAAATCAATCAATCTACATGACCTGAAATGCCACGCACTCTTTGATTTGCTTTTCGTATTGTTTGATAATATAAATTTATATTTTTTAAATTTATCGAAACGAGGAGCGATCGAATAGCTTAAAATCTTAATATAAAATAAAATAACTTATTTATTATTATTCCACGTATTGTATTACACACTATGACACGTGTTTCTAAAGAAATATCAATATTAAATAATATCTTGAATAAAACAGGTGGTTCGCCACTGTTAAATATATTTTCTAACGGTTTAACCCGTCCTAATTGATGCAACTCATTACTTAATCATTTCTTAATGTAAATGTCATTTGTATTACCATTATCGTGTGTTTGTTTGTTTTTCTATCATCTCCTCATTGCGTCCAATTTTTATTTGATTTTTATTATGATTTATCAGAATAGTAAAATTAAAATCATTCGTACTTAAGCAAGCATTTGCGAAAGTAGTTGTCTGAGGATGTCTCTGAAAGAGGCGAAACGCGTGTCACAGTTTGTAACACAATACGTAGAATAATCTAAGTTATTTTATATTAAAATGGACTTCCACAAAGTTACCGTCAAATCCATCGAAAGTATTAAAATCTTAATATTTAGAAGTATAATTTGTCTTTAGGAACAATAAGCAAAATACCATATTATTCACTTTTAAGGTGTTCACTGTCAATACTTGGTGGAAAGGCATTATATTAGTAAAAACACAATATTCCTTTGTACTTCATTCCACTTTATTTAATATGTCAGGACCGGTTTCGCTCATTACGATGCTCATGACGATGCTCGTAATGAGTGAAACCGGTCCTGACATATTAAATAAAGTGGAATGAAGTACAAAGGAATATTGTGTTTTTACTAATTGATAAAATGCCACATTGACCGGCCGTCACTGACCAAAATCCTATCATTTTTCGGGATTTGCTCAAATTTCCGGGAAAACTTAGCATTTATCCGGGATACGGGACAGCGATTCCAATTCCGGGACACCTGGAAACCCTAGCCACACAACACATGCCATGATGGACATTCTGCAAGATCGAGCGTCCCTATTGAAAGACCCTTTAAAACAATAAACTATCGAAAATATTTTACAATATTTGTAGAACAGTTATATTTACATTTTCAAAATGAAAATCTACCAATTCTATCGATGAATTACGTTAAAAAGTAAATGCTTGACAAAAAACGCCACATAAAAGTTTCAAGTTGAGCATATGAATATACAAAAAAAGATAACTTTTTCAATACCTATTTCTCAACTACTCTTTCAAAATGCTTTTAAACTAAATTGAGTGTTTCTTAAAACAATTATCAAACTCGACTTATCGTAAAACACATTACTAGATATCCAAGTACCGTTTAGTTTAACTTGTTTTTATTAAATATAAATTACATTCATCCGGTTGGTTGTCTAAACAAAAGAAGTGTACTTAAAAATTACTCAAAAAAAAAATAAGCCAAGCAGGTGACCGGGTGCTCGAAAAAAATGTGAAAAATGGTCCGTAGAAATGTTTAACATGAATGAAAATAATACACGAGCAGCTTAGCAAACAACTACTTAATAATAAAAACGC
Source organism: Himalopsyche anomala (assembly GCA_031772345.1). NCBI lineage: Eukaryota > Metazoa > Arthropoda > Insecta > Trichoptera > Rhyacophilidae > Himalopsyche > Himalopsyche anomala. Next base: position 22,470,505 of record CM062837.1, on the reverse strand, counting down.
TTCGGGCAATCGCCCAAACAAAAATCGGTAGTCGATTTGGAATCTAGATTAAATTGATCGGAAATTCTCAAAGAGCTTTTATACCAACGGACTTATCTATCGTAGATTGTGATCGTAATTATTATGTTGCTACTCTTGGTGTGCTTTGATTAGATATTTTAATTTGGACAGTGCCAAACTTGCTTTTTTTTAATCGATAATACCGTATTGGCCTGATTTTAACCGTTTGAATACCGCACAAATAAATCATTAATATGTCCCAGAGATACTGCGTGTTTTTGATAAAATCAATTTTGCCTAATATACACTCGAATTTGATATTTTAAAAACCTATATTAACTCATTATATATAGCACTACACATATTCATCAAAATATTGCTTATATTCTATTAGAATACCAAGTATTTGATTTTTTAAATGTCTTGGACATCCGTGTTCGCTTGCATATGTTCCGGACACTTTTGTCCGCTTGGTATTCAAGTGGTTAATAATGCCTATCAATGGTGTTCCTTGTTTGCAGAGGCTGATTAAAAGTATCCGTATATCCTAATCAATGATTTATGACAGCGGGGGGTTATACTCTGAATTGAAAAATTCAGTCACAAATATAAATATTTAATGCAAAACGTACTATTTCCAAAATGAGCGATATTGAGTTAGGTATGCAGATAGGGTAATTCAAGCCTAAGAAATCGACTGTTCTTATTAGTTTTAATATAAAATTTCTGAAAGAGTTTTGGAAATAGTACGTTTCGCATTATAACCCTATATAATAAAAATCATATTTACGATATATTCGGCGGTAGCCTTGTGATGTTTTAGTTATTTCACAGATTGTTGAATGAGTAAGTTACCCGGAAAAGGTTACGTGGAATAATACATCCTGTAGAATTACATATTTGATTACCTTATTTGTTGAACTATTGTCAAGTGAACGAAATATTTACAGCATTAATATGATATAATATTAACTAAATATAAAATGAGTATGTTCTTAGGTGTTTTATATAACCTAGCAAAAGATATACAAAAAATCTAAAGAATGTAATCGATACATTATATCAGTCATTCTCAAGCAATGTGTCGAGACACACTAGGATACCACGAATCATTATAAGGAGTGTCGAAAGTATACCAATAGTAGTAGTACTATTTTCAATTATTTTAAATGTGTTAAGTGCTAATTCTTGCTGGGAAGGTAATCTATTTAAAAAGTTCAAATTAAAAAAACAAAAAGAATGAATAAAAAAGGTTTGTTTTTTATAAATGTTAATTCGAGTTACCCTTTATAACGTCCTAAATAAAAATGCACAATATAGTTGAGTAGGAAATGTGCTGTGGATGCCCCAAGAAATCTTGAACCCTGCTTATCTCTTTTACCAACCGTATTAGCCTACCGATGACCATCAATAGTGACGGAGCAATAGGACGCTGGGATTACCTGAGAGGAAGTAAACTTACTACAGGAGGACAGATATTTTTTGAGGAATCTTGCATTAACCATATGCTCCAAGAAGAGAGCAGATATGGATTTTAAATAATCACTAATAAGTTCGTAATTCAATAAGCTTTTTTTATGATTAATTCATCATCTTGTAAACGGCTTCAACAGGAGGTGCAATCTAGAACAGTAATGTAATATAATCTATCTTATACTGATGTGGCATATTAAACTTATTCCGATTCACAGCATTATAAAAATAAACCTTGATTATTATCCTTTGAATTTTTTAAAAAAAGTCCATAGTTAACGATTACATTAATTAATTTTTCGATAGAGTTTCTTGTGGCTTGCATCCTAGTTTTTCTATCGAAAATCTTGCTATAAAAAGGACAATTAAATCACCACTACAATACTTCAAGTACGTTACTTGAGTTGTGTTCTATGTTCTTGATATATATATATACATATAAAAAATATCTTCAATTTCCATTAGCAAATTTTAGCTAAATATTATTTAATTGTTCCCAGTTATAAAATAAAAATATTTTATAACTTTAACAATGATGATAGATGATAGCGGTATGTTAATCAAATAAAATATTAATTTTATTTCCCGTAGATATAAAAAAAACACCTCAAACCTGTTGGATAATACATTCGCATTATTCTCATTTAATTAGGGTACAAAAAATTCAGTAATCATGGATTTATATTCTATAGCACTCTTCATTAGCTGTAACGTCCTGGCCGGAGAAATAAAATTTGCAAGCGTTGTTTTGATGTAAGTCTATTCACGCGTGGAATAGCAAACCAAATTGAGCACAAATTATATTTCGTATCTGTTGACAATGCTTGCAATGAGTGAAAACAGTCCTGACCTTTTTAATAAAGTGGAATAAAGTACAAAGGAATATTGTGTTTTTATAAAATTGGTTTTTACTTTAGCTGTATCACAAAATAAAAAAGTTTGAGAAGTTTAAATAGAACCATTAGTAATAAAATGCGTTATGATAAATGTACTCACTCAAAATTACTTCGATATGGTCCATCGCCGAAGATCGATAGACGCTATCAGATTATCTAATAACTATAGGAATTTTGTACTAGCATTAACGTACCTGAGTCTAAACACCGAGTATTGACTTCGCCGCATGAAGCGTCTGGCTTTATTGATAAGAAATGTAACACATTATTTATATGACCAGATAACATAGTCGGAATATTATTCAACACAAGTACAGTGACGTGGAATTTTCGTGCATAAATTTATAAATATTGAAAAATTAAATACGATCGCCAAAAATTGAAAATATTAATAACTAAAGATGACAAATTATAAATTTAAAACTTTTACAATGAAGAAATAAAAAAAGTACAATTTAATATTAAAAGCAGCAGAAATAAAATGGCAAGGAAGTCAACTGAATAAGCTCCGACAAACTCTACTTTAATACATAAAAAATAGCATTCGTCGGAACTCACCAACGTCTACGTGAAATATGTCGACATCTGAAGCAATATTGCTGGACACCGTTAAAGCTCTTCTCAGTAGCATCCCCATTGGCATGCTGGTTCTACACTTTGGGAGAACAAACAATTCATGTCCACGATTCCTCAAAAAATAATCAGGAATATTTAGACTCACGTTCTCAAGAATGGTGGAATTCTCATTTTGGCCTCGTATAAGCCTAAAGATTTAAATGGCCAGGTACATTTCTCTTCGAACATTCCCTAAAATGCCTAAAAGAAAGTTTGTTGGATAAAGCCATGTGTAATATCGATACACTCTCATATAGAGAAGTCTCAAAAATTCATATGATTAGCTTTGGCTAAAATGTTCAAAGAATTGCAATTAGCCACCACTTTTATAATTAAGGTAAACGTTATTTTTTAGTTATTACAAATAACAATTGTAAGAATACAACAGACGTCACTAGAGCATCCAGTCCCGGACGCTTTTTATAGTCCCAGGGTTTCGGAATTCACGATTTTTCTAACCCGGGATTGATCATTCACCATAAAATCGTGGAGAAATTCGGGAATCGGGATTAAAAGATTTCAAAATAATCTACAAATGAAGGTGAAAAAATTTCAAATTTCAACAATTTTTGTTTATCGATTTTCAAATCATACGGTTTTCCCAAAATGAAAAAGTATTAAACTTTTTTTTAAGCTTTCGCATGGATTTTAAAAAGTTTTTCTCGATGGCCGATTTCAAAAACCAATGAATTTACGGATTTCCTTAAAATAATAAATATATTACGATTACATAAAAATGAAAAAAAAATATTAAAAATAAGGAATAGTAAACGTCGGTTAAATAATTATTTTGTAATATTCTTTCAAAATTTGAATTTATTGCAGATGATTAATGTCGTATTAAATAAACTCTACCATTACTTTTCAAAAAAATCGTAATCAAATCGCCATACAGTAATTTATTAATAAATAAACTCACGACATAAAATATTTGTTTTTCCACGAGATGTCAGTAGTTTTTTTTCTTTTTCAATCAATGCACGTCTTATTATATATTATATATCAGGCACGCGTTGTGTCGATCATCGCCGCAAAGCGTGGCTATCGAATTTAAATAAATTCCTAATTTAATCTCAATCGTGAACATTTGATTAAACATTCTGAAATGCCCACACATGAATAAAACTTTCGTAAGCTTTCGGCCGCCGTAGTCAATTGGTTTTATTAATTTTATTTAGCAAACAAAAGGTGTCAAAAAAATTAGATTTGATTTTTTTTGCAAAAAATATACAAAAATACAATCATTATTAGTCGAGCATAAATACTATTTGTTTTGTAGTAGCAATCGTCATTTTTATGCAGTCGCTTATTTATATATTCAATTATTTATAAATATATTTACAAGCACGGCTTATTTCAAAATGGTTAAAAAATGAAACTTGAATTTCATTTTGAAAAACAATGTACATTTAAAAAGTGTTTTTCGTTTAACATTACTTTGGAATGATATTTAGTATGTTATCAAGCCATCTTTAAGACTGATTTCTAAAAATACTTTCAAAATTTATTTTTATCTACAAAATTTGAATGAGCCGGGTTTGCAGATAATAGCCTCTTTTTTCGTCCGTTATGTAAAGGTAAACATTATGTTATGTTAAAAGCAGCTCTTTTAAATAATTGCTGAAAACAGTTAGATAGAATACGACCTATATTGAAAAAAAAATCTGGCCATATCCTATGAAATTTTACGTATTTGAAGAAATATCATTTAAAATTTATAAAAAAATAATTAATTAAATATTCTAAAAAAAAACCTTAGATAAGCTTTTTAATATTTTAATTAATAAGTTATTCCAAATTTTGGTTTACTTTGGGCATTTCGTAAATGTCTGAAAAATCTCAGGATTTCAAAATCGTCTAGCAAATTTTTTAAAATACACGATTTTATGTTGAATGGTCAATCCCAAGAGAGGAAAAATTGGTAATCCTGAAATCCCGGGATCACAAAAAGGGTCCGACATTGGATACCCTAGTTACGGATAAAGTTTAAGCTAAAAGTGATTGTTTTCGTAATTTTTATCTGATGAAATCTTGTGATAAAAAAATCTACGCGCATCAAATCTGATTAACTTGCAATGAATCGATTCAAAGTAGAAATAGAATTTCGAATAAAAGTCCACTGATTCAAATGAATCGAATGACATGACTTTTAAAATGGCAAGACTCACAAATGAATCACGAAAACGACCCGGGATTAGATGTCTTACCCTGGACTACAGATACGACAAATAAATTTATCACCAAAACATGTTTTTTTTTTCAATAACCTAATTTTATTGTTTTTTTTTAAAATTCCGTCAGTGTATGTAAAAACTATAGAGTCATACATTACTCTGAATTCTCATAGCGTGAAGATAATGATTATGGGGTTTGTAAGTGTAGCACGTGGATATTTTCAAAAGTACAAAAAGTTAAGCATCTCTTAAAGCCCACGTCTTGACCTTTGTCTAGCTTTCATCCAGGTCTAGTAACCAATATTTCACATATCAATGTAAGTGATAAACTCGATTACATCTTTAGTTTTTTGAAATATTACTCTACTGCATAGTTTCATTCGAGATATTCCCATTATACTACGAGATGATGAATTGCTTTGAATTCCTTCAAATAATTCAAATTAAAACACAATATACTGTTCATATATTAATAAATTTAATAATATAATTTTAATATCGACTGTGTTAATGAAAAAAGACAGGAAATTTTACAAGTGGCACAAAAAACGTGTTTTAAAGATTTTCGGCCATATGCAAATTATGAAATAAAAACAACCTTGAAGTGCACGGAGACTTCTAAACTGTTGTTTAATTGTCATAGTCTAATTTTAATTTAAGAAATTGTCTAGGAAAAACCTTTTTTTCAGTCTTTATTCTTGATTTAATTTTTTACAAGCCCATCTTTTTTCAAACATAAAAGCTAAATTTAGATACTAATTCGGCATTTGCAGCTTACATCCTTTTGATGGAACGTATATCAAGTTGATTACATTGTGATTATCGAGAAAAGCTGTTTGTGGGTTACGTCTTTATTCCTTTCCACAGTCGATATCAAATCACGTGTGTAGCATTATAATTTTACTGACAATATAATTTTCAAGTTCTCATAAATGTTATTTTATGTAGATATTTTTTGTGACACCTAAATTCCAATGTATGAAAACATAAAATACCTTTGAAAACCAAACGACAACCAACACAAATTGGATTTTTTAATCCTATCAAAATTTAATTTAACACAGTCAACCAATTTAACACATTTCTGAATCAATTGGATTTGATTTGGTTTAATCGAAATACAAAACACCTTTTGATATTAATCTCTATGAAGAATTTGGAAACCTTGGGTCAGGTTTTTTTTATGAATAATTCGACAACACTTGATTGAAAAAGATTTAAAACAATCCGGTAAAGAAGTTTTTACGACATACATATCGTCATTGTTCTGGCAGAAATTGGTAGGTAACAGATTGATAGTTATAAGTAAACAGCGAATGAAAAATTTAACCTTAAGATTAAGTCTCTAGAATCTATATTATATGTTACATTGATAATTACAACACCAAAATTTAGATGCATTAATGCCAATTTGACACAAATAAAAGTTTAAAATTAATAGACAATAACAATTTCTTGTCTTCATAATAATAGACAAAGATTATTCTAGACAAAGAATGTCTTTGTATACACATACTTAACTTATTTTTCATAGACTTACCCTTATATTCCCACTACTCTCCTTGGAAAAAAGAAGTCGAGTGACTGAGTAACAAACAGTTCTCGAATATTCATATATTTAAAATCACCCTCTGACGGTAAAACCATAAATTTTTAGTAGCTTCAGGTTATTACCTAATAATACCAGGTCGCTGTGACGTCTTGGATAGCAAACGCTGTAAGTAATAAATTACGAACACAAAGTCTGAGTCAGCCGGCTTCAGCTTTTCTCTGCGATACTGTAAATGATATAAAACTAAGCGTACAAATGTTTTCAATGTTGGCATTATCGCCTTCAACTTAATAAATTTATGAGAACTTTGCTATAAACGCGAATGATTTATCTGCGATTCTTCGCTTTATTTATAATGTTGTCACCTTATGTATATCATATTTATAATAAAGTGTTGTTTATTATAGATTCTGAATTATAAGAGTATGATGGAAACACTTGTTATTGTGTTATGCATCATTTTAATCATGCATCTGTATGTATTTTGTTGTTTGATTAGAGAAATGAATAGTGATCACTTTTATGTTGTCACTATCAATTCTTGCTGGATATTAAAAATATAAAACACATGTTTGTAATAATTTCACTATTTTTATTAAAGATTATGGCTGGTTTTGTTCATTAGGACCATCAATAAAAAAAATTAAATTGGTATGAAAAAATGTTTTATTTTTTACTATTCATAATGACTAATGCCTTTCCAGCAAGAATTGAAAGCGACACATTAAAAGTAATCACTATTCATTTCCTTTAACAATTAACAAGCAAAGTTAAACTTTAAAGTATTATTTATTTTTCTAAATTACTTCATTCTAACTGTTACGAAGTCGTTCAAAACAGATATTTTTTATAATCTTTTTTTTCGTAAACATCCATGCCTTGATTGAAAATGCTGTTCGAACTGGGATCGAACCAGGGATGAGCCCCTTGATAAATTTCGGCGTGGCCGGCGAGTCCCTTGTTAAGATAAGAAAGTCATTTGTCTCAAATAAAATCAGTACTTGACTGCAATTTCTGTAGATGATTACACTTTATTATTTAACAAGACTTAGTTTCCCTTTCATTTATTTAAAAAAAAAAATTAACTTCGGCTGCATAATAAAAGAGACCCCAGCTGACCGCATGTGGCTCGCGGGCCACGGTTTATGCATCATCTATATTCCATGACTTGAAGGCATTATGGATGAGATTTACCAAGCCCCTTGTTAAGATATTGGCAGCCCACCGCTGGATCGAACCCGTGAGGTCTGGCATGGGAGCCAACGACAACAACCACTGTGCCATCGAGTTGATTATTTGAAATCAACTCGATAAGTAGCTACGTTACAGCCATTCATGTCCAAGACTTTCAAGACAAGAATTTTGAATTTAAAACATCTATATTTCGTATTGTTAAATATCTTTTTACATTTTTCTTATATTATTTGCCAGTTTTATAATCTATTATGTTTTTTAGTTTGTCAAAAATTACTAGTATACGGCGCATTAATTAGTCTTATGGTATAAACAATGTGTGACATTTAAAAATAATATTAAATAACTTGTTTTTAAAAATGCTGTTTTATTTTGGTATATATTATAATAAGTAAACACTTTTATTAGAAATAGTACGTCATGTCAACAACATAAAACATGGAAAAGAAATGCGTGTTTAAAGTAATTAAACAAAGTGACCGTCTCTGGAAACAACCGTGACATTTATTGATCAAGATTAAATAGAAAATCAAATAGAATTTTAAATGATTTTATCATTTTTATTCAATCGATAATGAGAGAGTTAATGTATAGTAATTCGAGACTTTTTGTAGCATTGAACGAGCGTATTTTTCACGAAAGCTTTTTGTTAACACAGTGTTTAAAAAGTAAATAAATACTATTTAATTGCTACATTTTATAAACATCTGTAACCGAATTTAATTTGAATCGTTCAAATTATGTACATTCACACAAGCTTTGTCACTAACGACCCGAGCTTCGCCTCTCGGCATCTTCATGCGTTCAAGTGTAAGGATGAACTTGAACTTACGTTTAGTAAATAAATGTATCCTGTTTATATAAGAAATAAATGTATCACTAAGTAAATAAATGTAGCCGCTCGTGCGGTCCAGTGGTCAACGTCGTTGGCTGCCGCTACGGAGGTCCCGGGTTTGAACCCCAGTACGGGCAGTTTTATAAATTGATTTTTCAATCGATTTATGAATTTCTGTTTAAAGGCATGAATGTGTGTGATGTCTTGAATTCCCCCTCCCACCCATCCTATCCTATGAACAGGGCGTACCGAGAGCGATTAACTAACCACTAGTTCTGTCCTAGCCCTTTCCTTCTATTTCTACTCTCTTTGGAAAAAGAGAAGTTGACCAACTGAGTAACAACCAGTTCTCGTAGAAACACTTTTGTTGAGATAAACTTGATTAGGAGTCCACATGCTTCACATTGGGAGAGGACATGGTTAAAAAAAATGTTTAAAGCCATTGCTGGCGAAATGGATTAACTCATGGGAATGCCTACAGATTTGAATGGTGAGTAATTTCAAGAATTTTAAAATAAAAAAATTCTTTTAATTAATAACAATTTGTATAATTATTTACATGCACGTGTTAAAAATATTTTTGTTGTTTTAATAAACTTATGTGTATTGATTTATATGGTTATTGGTTGATTATATTCGTGAAAGGAGAAACGGGTCAAAATATTTCGGGAAAATGGACAATTAGTACTAAAAAGTGTATTATTATATTTCAATGTTTGATTTGGTTTAAATATCGCTTTAAATAAAAGGAAACAAACAAAAATTGTCTCTTCTTACTCACGGTGTCCATAAAATAGGAATGATACTTTATGTGATAAAAACACATCGATTGATGAGCGGATGCAAATGGTAGTTTGCTTAATTGTCATTCTTTAACGTTAAGTACTCGATTGACAGATAAAAGAACAAACCATCACGCAAGCGATGCGTTTGTCATGTGAAACAATCTATTATTCTGTCTAGCAAAGCTTTATATAATCAATAATACATGAGAAAGTGCACTTGATTACAAATTGAAAATTTTTCATAGACGCTACATTTGTCAGCGTAAGCTGTATAAAAACGAAGCTTTGTACGACAGTCAATTTAAATTTAAAGAAAACGATCAACAGTAAATATTTTACGTTTGGAAAAGCTTGTTTTTTGCCTTTTTTGTAGTAACAATGAGAACGTACCAAAATTTAGAACTATGGACAGAAAAGATAATTCCAACGATGGTGTGACATGTCAAAATAATTATCTTAATAAATAGTTATTGTTGAATTACAATTCTTCTTTCTTCTTCTAAGTAAATGTCAGTTAAATCAATAAAAGAACAAGTCATTAGTCAATTGCTTTATACATTAAATTTGAATCGTTCAAATTATGTACATTTTCACAGGTTTTTTCACTAACGACCCGGGTATATCCTTTCGGCATCTTCAGGCATTCAAGTGCACGGATGAACTTGAACTGACGCTTAGTAAATGAATAGTTTGTGCTTATATGATAAAAAATGTATCATTGAGTTTAAAGCCATTGCTGGCGAAAAGGGTAAGCTCATGTGAATGCCCAAAGATTTGAGTAGTGAGTGTTTTTAAGAATTATATTTATTTGTTTGCCGGAAAAGGTTTTATGACTATATTTATATAGGGTACAGCAGTGGAGACCTCGGCGTATTCAATATTTTATTTAAAATCGGAAGGCGATGCAGTTGTGCTCTGTTTATTTCCAAAATTTCCTGGTAAAAAAGCTTATGACCGTCCGTATTTGGGTGTAACATTTTTATCCCTTGTTCCTGATTGAACACGTGTCTTTCCGAATTTTATTGCTTTATATATATTCGAGTTTTATTGATATAATTTAAGATTTTGACTGAAAGTGCTTGGTGGAAGTTTTATTGATTAACTAGAATATGGATGTGACAAAATTTAAACATCAGATAATAAAAATCGACAGGAAAAGCCAAAGATGGGGAATTTTCATTACAGTTTTAATCTGCGAAATCAAGTAAGCAAGACAAATGCTTTAATTTGATATTATTTTTTTCGCTTACTTTCATATTTTTATACATCATATGGCCCCATCAGAAGTGAAGTGAGTCACGTGGTATTTTAGAAAAAAATATTACTGACTAAAAACTTGTGTGAATGTACATAATTTGATTGAACGATTCAAATTTAAGTAAGATACGTTGTAATATTCTACACGTCTTAACTCTTCCGGTTCTAAGCTCAAGAAATGCGACCCCAATACCCACATTTTCTTAATTATCTATTTTAATATGGGTGATACAATGTTTATAATTAACGTATTCTTATATCATAGTTTTTTGGACCTTTTGTAGTTTATATAAATACAATAGGATAAGAGATAAGCGCCCGCTTATCAGCGCCGCTAAGCAAAGCGCGCCAGTAGCACATTGATATTTGCACTGAAACGACGTATATTTTACGCGCAATTTAAAATATGATTATTTATTAAAAAACCACGAATTTTTATAAAAAAATGTATGAGGAATGATGCAGAGAGGTATTTTAAAGCCCTAAGACTATTTATTTTTTTGAAATTCATAAGAATAAGGCCAATAATGAGGAAACTACTGGGGTCCCTAAAAGACCCCCATCGGCCGAGAAGTATTTTTCTAGTCTCCGAGCCGCAAGTATCGTAAAAGTGAAGTGACTAACTTCAATTAACACACATTGCAATGGTGTTATAGCAACAAAATTTGTATGAGTCTACATAATTTGAACGATTCAAATTTTGTGTTGCAAATGCAATCTACCAAAAGACCAAGTAAAGACGTGATTGAACTTAAAACTCCAAGATTTTTTTTTACCATTCCACTAGTTGGCTCACTTCATCTCTCTCGGTGGCTCATTCATTAGTTAGGTTTCTAGATGAGTAACTCTTTATACGCTGAGCTTGATCTCTTGTTATCTAACATCAACGCTTTTACTTACGGTTAAAATTCAACATCATATATTGACATCAACTAATTAAGGCGGGACGTGTAAACACTGAAGTGTTTACGGAAACTCTTACTAAACGCTATAAGATGCCATCAAGGTGTTATATAAGAAGATTTAACGCTGATAATGTTGATTTAACATATTTGACAGTTAATTACTAAAACCACGTGCTAAATAACCTCAGCACATTACATAGTGAGTAGTTAAAAGAGTAAATAATGAAAATCGCTTTTACAAACCAGTAACCGAGTGGTCACACTTGTCTTCTTTGACTATGATGTCCACCGGTTCAAATTTAAGTATGGGTATTTCAGTCGATTTATAGATTTGCTCTCAAATACATACAGTCCCCTACTAGAATAAGTTAGCCTAGAGATGGGGAACCCGAGGCCTTTTGACCACTCCGGTGCGGCCTTCTGGCCAATTCTGGAAAAACGAGGTTTGAAGATATCTGGGGGAAAAGTAGAGCGAATTGAGGATTTCAAATTCTTCGGTGAGCTAAAAAAAAAAATCGCGTCCTATGTTTACTGCGGCCTTATGTTAAATCAGAAAAATGAATGCGGCCTTTAAAGAAGAAAATGTTCCCCACCTCTGAGTTAGCCACCTGATATATTTTCTTTAAAGTAAGATAGTGTGACAAATTCTAAGCGAATTTAATTAGTGATTTTGCCACTCAAAGGAAACTCTCATCAATTTTAAATATGATTTTACAAAAGAGTAGAGGTTCAGATAACGAAAAAAGTCAGTTTTTGTCCGACTTTCAAATTGCTAACAAATGCTCGATATCTTATTGCTGCCTTGCGCTGGAAAATGTTAGCAGTTTTTTAATATTATTTCTTTAATTCAACGCCACATGCAATTAAAATAAAATTGACTGTGGAAAGGAAAAAGAACGTAACCCACACATAGAAAATTTTACAGGAGTAACGAAAATCACATTTTGATGATTTTGAGCCATATGCAAATTATGAAAAATACACAACCTTAAAGTGCACGGAGACTTCTAAAATGGTGTTTAATTGACATAATATAATATTAATTATAGAAATTGTCTGGGAACAATCGTTTTTTCAGTCTTTGTTCTTGGCTAAAATTTTCACAAGCACATCTTTTTTCAAACTTAAAAGTTAAATTTAGATACTAAATTGGCATTTGCAGCTTGCATCCTTTTGATAGAACGTGTATCAAGTCTTTTACATTGTGATTATAGAAAAAAAGCTGTTTTGAAAAAACTGTGGGTTACGACCTTTTTCCTTTCCACAGTCGATATACTTATTGATTATATATTTAACTGAGGCCTAAAAAACAAAGAGTTTTCTGCATATTATGTGACTGTCATAATTTAAAAAAAATGTGTATTGTAGTGTTTATTTCTGTTTTAAATATTAAATCATTAGTTTAATGTACCACAAACAAAATCTTCCGTATAATTTAAATTTTTAGATAAACTGGAGTTTGCTGAATTTCTTTTCATAGACCTTAAATTACGCTTGACTAAAAAAACCTCAACGAGTGGACAAGCCGCAAACCTGTAAATCTATAGAATAAAGGGGGCAAATATGCATGTGATGTGGTCACGGGTTGTGATGCATAGTGCCTATGATTTGAGGCGACGTCCTCTTTTGTGGTCGATCGGTTCCTCTAATTGAATAATGCCCCTCTAACGACTTCCATAAAACACAATCAAAGTGGCGGCACGGCGTCGCTAACGGTGACCAGGTGACTCAAGCAACTGCAGTCAGTATAATTATATTACGTATATTAAAGTCGCCTGCTATGAACCAGTTGGTTAGAGCTTGATCTGCCTATCACGCAGGTCTGGGTTCGATTCCCGGTCAGATCACAATGAATTTGAGAATTATTCAATTCAAAGTTGTGATCGAAGACTGGGTATTTGTGATGTCAATTCAAATCATTCCCTCTCCTCCCATCCTTCTGGTCCTTTATTAACTGGGTGTAGCAATAGTGATTAGCCAACCACTAGTCTTGTTCTAGCCTTATCCTTCTTTCCCACTTTGAAAAAAAGTGAGGTTGAGCGACTGAGTAACAAACAGTTCTCGAAGAAAAAAACTTCTGCTAAGATACCTCCATATGCTCCACATTGGGAGCGGACATGGATTAAAAAAATATTTTAGCGATGAAACTTATTCAAAGCTTACATCAAGTGATATAGATACAAATATTTTACGATTTTTTCATGTATAATTTGTACTGTTTATTAAGGGTTACTATGACTACTATCAACAAAAATACTACTTCGAATAGTATGCTTTGCTATGGTACCATCAGAGATGTCACACAGAGGTGGGCTGGAGGGGGCTTGGATGGGCTCACGCGAGCCCCTTGTTAAATTTTACTAAGGCCGGCGAGCCCCTTGTCAAAATAAAATTAAAATTCTCAGATCAACAGTAATTACTGTAGATGGTTTATAAATATTATTAAACAAAAGACTTTGTTGCATTTGGAAATTTCTCGTAAAATACATTTATTTCGGGTGCATACTAAAAGACCTCATGAGTTCTTTTAAAATTTATGTAGCAGTTTATTTTGACATAATAAAAGTATATTAAGTAATACTCAATTGTTTTCATAATTATTTTGAATCACCTATAAGAGTGACAAAAAAATCCAGGTAAAACTCAGGTTAACCGAACCATTTGTTAACATTTTGGCAGCCCACCACTGGTGTCACATTAAGTATCTCTAAGGTATGTGTATTGAAATATGCCAACAAATAATATAAATTATGTACTTCGTGGTCTTCCTTATATCACTGATAGTGATCTTCAAATCAAGTTTCAAAGGCAACAGTTATTAGTTTAGTTATGATTATCAACGTCATATAAACAGCTGTAGGACATGATTTCCCGGAATCCCGATGGAACCGTTACCGATAAAATATTATTATGTTAATATTGTATATTTTTTCTACATCGCTGCTATGTTAAATTCTAAAAATTGAGTCGTCAATGAGTACTGTTGATTTCAAATTTAAAGTATTAAAATTAAATTAAATAAGACTCGTTGCTAAACATTTGAATCGTACAAATTATGTAAATTCACACAATTTTTGTCACTAACGACCCGGGTTTCGCCTTTTTTGATTGTGAATTACCAGGTAAATCTGCCAAATTCTCCACTCTTATACTCTATATGTGATTAAATATAATCATATTTTTTTGCGACAAACAAAAATTAATATAATTCTTAAAATTACCCACCATTGAAATCTGTAGGCATTCCCATGGGTTAATCCTTTTGCCAGCAATGGCTTTAAACTTAGTGATACATTTATTTCTTATATAAACACGATACATTAATTTATTAAGCATCAGTTCAAGTTCATCCGTGCACTTTAACGTTTGAAGATGCCGAAAAGAGAAACCCGGGTCTTTGGTGGGGGAAAAAACTTGTATGAATGTACCTACATAATTTGAACGATTCAAATTTAATATTGAAATTCCACCAAGCACTTTCAGTCGAAATCTTCAATTATTAAAAAAAGCTCATTGCTTTGAAGATCAACATGGGGAGAAATTACGTCACAAAAATTCATGCACGAGATCTCAAATATCAGATTACAGTAAAATCTTTTATGCCTAGAACATAATATACCTATGTGATATTAACACTCGAGTACCGAAACGTCGAAAATAGAATCATGAGCCGATGGAGTACAAAGTGACCCCAGAAAAATTTGGCTAATATATTTTCATTGCATTGATTGACGTATCATTGTAGATTACAATTAACATCAACTAGATATTATTGGTATTTAGCGAAGGGTTAAAATAAGAAGGTTCAAGGTACAGACCTTACCATCAGAGCGAATAGGATTGTTTGAGAACTGTTATTTAAACACTATGTTTAAAAAAAATAATTAAATGTCAAATTTTAGACATAATTGTCAAATGCATGACGAATTGACGTCAGTTGTAATGTCATGTACTGTCATTTTAATTTAAAGTGACAAATTAAAGAAAATATTTTCGTTACAGAGTTGTTTCTTTGAATATTCGTTTTAACAAAAGTTTCACTCGCTAAGTTCTTTCTGAGCTACGTATTCTGTTGTAGAAACGAGTAGTTACAGAAGTGGGTTAAAGGGGGCTCGGAGGGGGCTCGGAGGGGTTCACGCGAGCTTCTTGTTAAATTTAAGAGAAAAAATATTCTCAGATCAAATTAGTACATAACTGCAATTTCTGACATATATATTATCTATGACAGCTTCAGTATACACAGCAGTACATTTTTAGCCATTTACATTGATTAATTTACGGCATTTTGTTAAATATTAAATTGCATAAAGTAAAAATCGAGTGTTTATTTAGGTATTGCATACAATTGCATAGTAGTGATAAAAAAATCACTCTTTCCCCAGAACACCGAGAACTTTTTTGAGATTAAGTGAGCTTGTTAACGTATTGGCAGCCCACCGCTGGGTAGTTAAACTTCTCCGGTCCAGCCTTTTGACCTGATCGGCCAAATCTGGATTTTTTGTAAATTTCATGGGATTTTGGATTCGAAATTTGTTTTTGTCAAATCCGTAAATTTATCCGTTCACTGTGGCCTTATGTTGAATCAGAAAAATGAATGCCGCCTTTAGACAAGAACATGTTCCCCGCCCCTGAACTAGCGCTTCTTTAAAAATCGCATAGCAAACCCGTGAGGAAGCTTTCTATCGACAGTTACTTGTATTTAGAAATTAAAATCTCATGATTCTACGGGCACCACTGCTCCTCACCTTTCCACCTGTTGGTAAATGATACGAAGGCACCTGGCGGCATACGCGCCACTGCCTTTGATGTGCGCGAGTGGTATGCGCTGCGCCGCCCGCTCGGTGAATTACCGTCGACGCTGGCCCATTATATGACTATACGCGTTATGACATGTTTATAAGACTCCGCCATTCAACATTATGCGTCTAATTAAATTATAAAAATGACCAAATAAATAAACGCGCGCGGTAACTTGTTGTTTTTAATGCAGTCACTTCAATACGCGATAAATATTAATGCCGCTTGTTTGCCGATAAGTTTATTTGATTGTAGCAAGCATATAATTAAACAAATCTGTTTTAAAATATCCTATTTCACTACTCATATATTAGAAAATTAAAATAACCAGGTTTTTAGATGAGTAATCAACTTCGTGAGCTTCAATAAAGTGCTCACGGCTTAAAGGCCTTGTACGGATAGTTTCATATTTTTTCAATCAATGGTTAGATTTTCATTAAAAGTAAGGTGATCAGACGTCCTTCTTTCAGGAGGATTGTCCTCCATTTGGAAACTTTGTCCTCCTCTAGGGAAAATTTCCCTCCTTGTCCTACTTTTATGGCATTGTGTTTGCTGGATATAAACGCCATTTGCAATGATATCTGGACAAATGAAAAATCCAGACTAGCGGTTGAAACATTGACACGAATAATTATAGTTAAATGTAATATAAATCAAGATTGCAAATCGTTCCTAAATTTGTTAAAGAAAAATGAAAATTTACTCAAAAAAAATATAAAGAAACGATAAATATTGTTGAGTTGAGTTAGTTACATCAAGTAAAATTTCAGTAGTTTTCTATAGGTTTTTGAACTTAAACTGTTATTTTGGTAAAGTAGCATCATTATTATTATAATAAATCGGCGATATGATCAATAAAGAATTTACTAAACGATTTTTTAAAATCCATTTCTACCAAAGTGTCCTCCTTCGACATTTTCAAAACCGGGTCACCTTATTCAAAGGCATGGATGTCTGTGTTATCAAAATAATTCTCCACTTAATCCAATTCTAAAAACATGGTGTAATGGTAACATTTCGTTAATCGCTAGTTTTGCTTTAATCTTATCTTAATATCGATATTATGTTAGAAGTAATGAAAAGTTAACCAACTGAGTAACAATAAAAACAAAAATCGTGTAGAAAATCTTTTTATCCTTTTTCATTTGCCTATAATAATCCAACATTGCCGCCTGTGCGGTCGAGTGGTCAACGTCGTTGGCTACCGCTACGGAGGGCACGGGTTCGAATCCCAGTACGGACAGTTTTATAAAGTGATTTTTCAATCGATTTATGAATTTCTGTTCAAAGGCATGGATGTATGTGACGTCTTGAATTCCTCCCTCCTACTCATCCTATCCTATGAACGGGGCGCATCGAGAGCAATTAGCTAACCACTAGTCCTGTCCTAGCCCTTTCCTTCTATTCCTACTCTCTTTGGAAAAAGAGAGGTTGAGCAACTGAGTAACAAGCAGTTCTCGTAGAAACACTTCTGTTGAGATAAACTCCATTAAGAGTTCATATGCTCCATATTGGGAGCGGACATGGTAAAAAAAAAAAAAAAAAAAAATATGCTCTATATTGAATGTGTTTTTCTCGATGAAATGAGTAATAATCGACAATATGACGACATAATTTGAATTCAATACGCTAATAAACAAAAATAGTTAAAAATTTAAATATTTTTTACGTTTTGATACTTTTTAAAAGATTTTTTAACGACGGCGATGAAAAAAAGCTGAATAAAAATGTAATTTTCTTCGGTAATCGATACATTTATTGGGCGAATAAAACTTTTTATAACGATACACATCAATTTAATGTTCAACACTGTACCAACTTAACACGAGCACTATTATGTTTCTTTCGTATATTAACTGCATAGTTATTCAGTAATAAAATAAATAAAGAAATAGTTTTCAAAAAGTAAGATGACATTAACCAGTGTAATAACTTTTATGGCTCTAACACGTCGTTTGCATTCCAATCTTTTTCATTGCCTGTTTATATAATATATTTTAAGCATTATGAGTATGTTTAAACTTTTTCATATTAATTATTTTAAGAAACAATAATGACAGGTGTTTTTTGGAATTTTTTTAACCATCTCCTCGCGAGATTATCGTGAGAAGGGAAGTTCCGTCAAGATTTTGTTATTGTTTTTATTTATGTATAATATCGTATTAATAAAAACACAATATTCCTTTGTAATTTATTCCACTTTATTTAATAGGTCAGGACCGGTTTCGCTCATTGCGAGTATTGTCAACTGATAATATAAATAAATATAATTTAACAATGCTACTAATACAAAAATAAATTTAAGTTAAAAGATGTAAACAACAATTGACATTGAAAAGAAATTACCAATTACATTATAAGTGATTCTAAAATAGCACAAAATTGAAATGTTTAACATGTCTGTTTGACGTTTGCTGACGATTACACGCACCACCTACTGTAAGTTAATTGTACTATACGTTGTCAAAATTAACTGTACGGCAGACATACAAACATTGATTTGTATATATAAGACCTACTGTAAGCTAATTTTACTATGCCTATAACCTTCCCGAAAGTGCATGCAAAAAGTTTATCAAAGTTTTATTGCAACCGGTTGAGCGGTGTGGCAACGAATAAAGTACGAACAAACAAACATTCATTTTTATATATTAGATGTTTGTGATTATTTTTCTTGAAAATTATCAATCCTTATTTAGAAAATAAGAATAAAAAAACATTATTAAAAAAAGTATTTTGAAGTCGAAAGAAATATGCATTTCGTTAGTTGGGTCACTGTTCCCGAATTATCGAAGCTAAATTATTTGACTTTTTTATTTACAGCTTTTATTTAAAAAGTATCAATAAGCTCATTAATTGACAAATGTCAATCTTACAACTATTCTTCAAGAACGTGTAGTTCTTAATAAAGTAACTAAGTCCAAAAAAAGCTTCATTGGAATTTACAAAAGAGCTTTTATCATTACACACTGCTGTACTGAAACTGTCCTTCACTCAAGTGTCACTCACGGTAAATAAATGATCTCTTAACGTATAGTGGTAGCTTTTTAAGCTCGTCACACATTGTCGGATGTTTTCTATATTAAAAATCCAAATCAAAATAACTACTTTTCTATAAAAAATGAACTTTGGTGTTAAATAATTCTGCACATTACTGACACTTATTTCAATGGATATATCGATTTCTGTTCATATGGAAGGGTTTATGGCATGGGTGTTCAACCAGTAGATTGCGATCGACCGGACGATCCCAAAAGCTTCCGTGAATTTCGAAAAAATATATAAATTAAACATAAAATATACAAAAATACTAAAAGTGAATTATTTTGCAAGCACATACCTATCTAATGATATGTATTTCGCATTTCTAAGTTTGAAGAAGGAAAAAAATTCTACAAAATAAAATTTCTTATAAGAATCATGTTAGAAGTCAATCGCAAGGAAACTTTAGATTGAAAAGTCGATCCCAGGGGAAAAAAGTTTGGACACCCTTGGTTTATGTTGTGATTAACTTGGAGACTAGAAAAATACTTCTCATCCAATGGGGGTCATTTAGGGACTCTAGTGCTTTCCTCATTATTGGCCTTATTCTTATGAAAGGGCTTTAAAATATATCTCTGCATCATTCCTCATACATTTTTTTATAGAAATCCGTGTTTTTTTAATAAATAATCATATTTTAAATTGCTCGTAAAAAAGACGTCATCCCAGCACACATATGAAATTGCAACTGACAAGTTTAGCCCAGCTATCTTACGAACGATAGCTTATCGTGTTATCGCGTTATCGCATATTTATATAAACTACAAAAGGTCCAAAAAACTATGATATAAGAAAATCTTAATCATAAACATTGTATCACCCATATTAAAATAGATATTTAAGAAAATGTGGGAATTGGGGTCGCATTTCTTGAGCTTAGAACCGGAAAAGTTAAGTATTCCGTCCTACCTTTCCACTTTTAAAATAAATGCGTAGTGAGATCATTTAGCTAATCACTGGTCCTGCCCTAAAACAATCTTTATATCCCTACTCTCTACGCAAAAGAGAGGTTGAGTAACTGAGTAATAAACAGTTACTGCAGGAAAAAAACTTGTGTTGAAATATCTACTTTAGAAGGTCATATGCATATAGCATTGATTTCGATTCTTTATTTTTTTTAAATCTCTCTTCACAATCAATAGCTCTGTTCTTCTCCGTACTTCTGACGTTTTGCAAACCGTCAGAAGTACGCAGAAGAACAGAGCTATTGATAGCGAAGAGGGATTTAAAAAAAATAGCAAATCAGAATGATACATTTCAAGACAAATTTAGTTTGTAGATCTAACTTATAAAAAAAAACACATTGAGTAAAGCCTCAAAATGATTGACAGTTCCTCCGGATCAAATCTTTTAGTTTCTAACCAAATATATATGCTTGTTATTAGGGCGGCTTGTTAAGCGGAGGCATTTGGTGTCGATTCATTTTGAGGGGAATTCCTTCAATCTGGTGGTTACGACTTCCAAATGACGTTAATTTATTGGAATTCCTGAATAAACGGTTTCTTTTATAGGTTGTTACTAAACTTTTTTACATGTTGAGAATACCAGCGGTTTCGGTTTATATCCGTAATAAGAATGTTTCTACTGTAGGCGTTTACTGAAAACAAACATAACAGTATACTTAAATATATATACGCTTTTCCAAAATGAATTACCATAAAACAATTCAATTGCTTAATAAAAGTATCTACGGTTTGCCTTTGTAGTATAGATGAGCTTTTGTTATCAGGGTTTTCGGCTTGAGTTCTGGAAAGGCCAAAATCGAAAAAAAAAATGACTTACACGTTGCATGGCTAGTAGTCATACAATTATAATTATCATTATAATTTATTTGTTTTTATCCATATCCCCGTCCACTGTGATACATATGGCTTCCTAATAGAGGTATCTTAACAGAAGTTTTTCTATGAGAACTGTTTGTTGCTCAGTCGCTCAACCTCACTTTTTTCGAAGTGAGTAGGGAAAGAAAGATAAGGCTAGAACAGGACTAGTGGTTGACTAATCACTATTGCTACACCAAGTTTTTAAAGGATCAGAAGGATGGGAGGAGAGAAAATAGTTTGAATTGACATCACAAATACCCAATCTTTGATCATAACTTTGATCATATAAATTAAATAATTCCCAAATTGACTGTGATCTTACCGGGAATCGAAACCAGACCTGCGTAATCGGTAGAGCAAGCTTTAACCAACTGAGCCACAGATTTTTACTTCGATTTTTTTAATATGATATTTCTTCGATTGTATTATTAGTCAACACCATTGAAAGCTGTATTGACGTAGATACATAAATTCATTAAATTATTTTATTTTTAGCATACCGTATTCATAAATAAAATTAATAATTTAAATACAGCAAAACCTCGGTGTACCTGGCTCAAACGGTTTATTTTACTGAATGTGTAGATGGGCTGATTTGAAGTGCACATTAAATTATCAGCCGGCACAAGTTAGAACTGTGCAGTTTTGTGATCATATGCTTATCATTACAGGAACAAATTACATTACCTTGGATTTAACGTTTCAACCAATTCTCATGAAATGTTTCCTTTGACACTTTAACTTTAACATTGATGCAAATTAATAAAATTGTGATATAGCATGTTACATTTTTAAATTGTTATACATCGATCGTCATGTGGAAAATAAAAAGGACGTAACCGACACATAGCAAATTTTATAGGAGGTATAAAAAAATGTGTTTTGATTATTTTGGGCCATATGCAAATTATGAAATATACACAACCTTGAAGTGCACGGAGACTTCTAAACTGGTGTTTAATTGACATAATCTAATATTATTTTAAGAAATTTTCTGGGAACAACCATTTTTTCCGTCTTTTTTCTTGGTTTCAATTTTCACAAGCTCATCTTATTTCAAACTTAAAAACTAAATTTAGAGACTAATTCGGCATATTCAGCCTACATCCTTTTAATAGAACGTGTATCATGTTGGATACATTGTGATTATCAAAAAAAGCTGTTTTGAAGAAAGTGTGGGTTACGTTATTTTTCTTTTCCACAGTCGATATCAAAATAATGATCGCAAATTGATTCCTTGCCCCTCCGTTCGATAGATTATGCATCCGCCTAGTGCATCATTAGCCCAGCGAACGAGCACGTGTCCATCTGACGGATTCAGATCATATCCCAGTGCTGTGATTAGATATTCCGATCTCGTATCGGACCCGGTTGACCGTTACCGATAGAAGCGATACGGCGGAACAGAAGATTTAAAAGGACCGCAACTCTAATTACTATGCAGGGCCTGCTCGTGAATGCACTGACTGACGTTTGTTTTGTATCTGTTCACGATTTTACAAATCAGAGCAGGCGAATTAGCATACTAAATATTATGAATTAACATACTCACTTTTAGGGTGTTCATTGTCAGTACTTGGTGGAAAGGCTTTATATTTTTAAAAATACAATATTTATTTGTACTACTTCCACTTTTATTTTTTAAAAATCAGGACCGATTATGCTCGATGTTACTTATTATCTTTTTAGCTTAATACTGGGTTTTTAAGTGAGCTTTTAAAGTTAATCAAATCTTTTAAATTTATAAATCATAGAATAACATATTTTAAATGTCCTTTTCGTAATGTGGAGCAAATATATTAATTCGTATACAAAAATGTATATTTTTTTTGCACATACGCTCCCAATGTGGAGCATATGTACTCCTGATAGTGTTTATCTCAACAGAGTGTTACTCAGTTGCTTACTCTTTTTTTCTAAAAAGAGTCAAAATAGAAGGATAGGGCTAAGACTGGACTAGTGGTTAGTTAATCGCTCTTGTTACACCCCGTTTTTAGGATACAAGGGAAAGAATTCAAGACATCACATACATCCATGCCTTTGAACAGAAATTCACAAATCGATTGAAAAATCAATTTATAAAACTCTCCACACTGGGATTTGAACCCATGACCTCCGTAACTAAAGACGACGACGGTTGATCACTCGACCATGCAAGCTACCAATTTAATTATCTATTGCTTTTCTGCCATTAATTGACAGATAACACATTAAAAGTATTCACACTAAGTCGCTTGATCGAACCTAGTTAGACCAGAGCTACTCAAACTGTGCGCCACGGCTGCTATTTGGGTGCCGTGAAAATTTTCCTTTACAAAATATTATTAATATTATTACTTTATAAAAAGTCTCAAGACTTGTTCGAGATCCTGAAATATTTATGTTCGAAAATAATTTAGAATGAACAAAGTGGACAAATCGGTAAATTCCTGGGGAAAACTAACATAAGGTTTGCTATGAGATAACCAATGTTTTGACTTGGGGCGCCGCAAAAAAAACTGATAAACCGAAAATGTCTGGAAACCCCTGAGTTAGACAATTCCAAAAAATAATAATTGGAGTTGTTGTATATGCAGCTATGTGTAAAAGTTTTCGCCTTAATGGGTTCAGTAATCATAAAATTAAAAACGACACAAAACATGCCAATGCCGATAAATTTCTAAAGAATAAAAGAAAACGTTGGTATTGTCTGGATCACTACGCGAATATTTCATAATGCCCTACTACTGAATTCGACTTTAGTACATAATCTATAATCACCTGTTGATAGAATGTATAAATCTCGAGGAAAAAAATAAATATTTGATTTATGATGACCACTATCTTAAAACACAGAGCAGTCCTGCTCGACGACCCTCCATAGATCTTATGTCGTCTAAAATTGTCAATTTTAGAACGAACTTAGCATCACGAAAATGGTTCTCTTTATTTAAAAACAATTTGTATACTGTATGTGTGTATTTATGTATGCGCATGTGTATGTACATGTACGGATATATTATGGAGGAAGCATATGGAATGTGATTTGCAAAATAATGCATATGGAGTCCCCGTGAACTTCTTATCTCTGTAGTGATCGCGCCCTTCCGTCTGCAAACGACGGTAAGGGGATGCAATTTACAATTTTTTTTAAATCTTTATCGATGAAGGAGACTGGAAGAACCTTGGTGCGTCCTGGTACTTGAAGCTCCATAAAATTGATATCCAAAAAAAAAAAAAATCCTTAAACAGGTTATTTGGAGCTGTATGAGTAATGAATTGTACAATCGGTATACAAACATTTTTTTAATCTATGTCCGATAATAATTTCCGAGAGCTTTTTGTTACTCAGTTGCTCAACCTCGAAGAAAGAGAGTGGAGGGTGGGGCTAAGACAGGACTAGTGGTTTACTGATCGCTCTCTCTACATCCCGTTATTTTAGAATTAGAAGCGTGGGAAGAAATTTTAGGACATAGAAAATTTTCGAACAGAAATCGATAAATCGAATAAAAATATGCTGTCCGTATTGGGAGTTGAACCCGTGAAACGCTTTTCAGTGACGGATTATAACACAATGCTCAATATTTTTTTTAAGTTATCAATAAAAATATACAGTCATTATAATAAATGTTCAGTTTCTAGTGATAAGTAAATCTAAGTTTCTTAATTGAAAGTTTACTAACAACAAAAGAAGCAGCTGATATCTTAATTGAATAGTCTTAATTACTATAAAACAACCACCCCAACCTCATAGTGACCGGGGAAAATAACAAACTTTTGTCGTAAAATTCATTATTTTTTTTGCTGATTTTATAGGTATGTTAAATTTTGCACATTTATATGCATGTATATAAATTATTTTAGAAAACATCTCAAAGTATTAAGGTATTATTTTGAGTATGATTCCACTCTGAGTGTCATTGGGTAGATAAGGTGCCAGTGGCGTCTTTATTCCAGAAACAACTAAAGCTTTTTCGTTGTTTAGACTTTTGACCCACTTTTCAAATGGCAGAAAAAAATTCGTATGCCGCAGTCGTATTGAATAGGTCTTTAATTGCCAACTAATTATTTTTTTAAAAAAATATTAATTTGAAAAATAAAAACTAAAATGATAAAAATGCATGGACCCCTGAAAAGTGAATTTAGCCAAGTGGAGTTTTACGGGGAAAATAATTTAGATACGTTATAATACACTACATGTTGTTACCTTACTTTGAAAAGGTTATATTTGCACTTTACCATGTTTTGACATACGAGCGTTTGAATATTTGACTGATCATACGAATGTTGTTTATGAATCGATTATAAAAATTCCTATTGTTTCTTAAAAGCTTGTAAAATTACTGTATGAAAGAAGGTGTGTAGATAGATCTTTTGAATCCTGCTAACTTATTTATTTAAAAACGTATGACTCTGAAATTAGTATATATGTATATGTTAGATTATGGAAAATACAAAATTTTCCACCAAAATGTCAGTTAGAACCTTTTCAAAGTTAGGTAACGATGTGTCAAAGTATCGTAAAAACTAAGGAAACTTGTAATACGTTTAAACATACTGCAATGTCTTTTGGTCCATAAAATAAAAATACGTAAACCACAAAAACACTAAGCAAAGATGTTATTGTATTTAGAAGTCTAATAGAAAAGTTTTAGCATTTTCCTGCTTGGCTTACTTCACTTCTCAATGTATAATATGGTGAAATATTGTTAAAGTAATGAATGCATTTGCACTCAGTAACAATACTAAGCTATAGAGATGTTGCGAATTGTGATGAATTTTCGTGTTCAAATAAACGAAAATACTCAAAAATATAAAATTTTCACATAAATCATTTAAAAACTAAACTTTCTACTTGCAAGCAGGAGGCGATTTATTCAATTAGAACAACAGCTAATGAAATTAATTATGAAACATTTAAATGAATATGCTTCATCGCCAGAAGTGTTTTTGTGGTTGTGGTTTCTATTTTCAGTCTGCCCACCACTGATTGTTTATCGCTGATTGTAGTTTATGTCGGTTTGATGTAAGTGCGTCTTACAACATACAACACTGACATGAGAAGTGGCGCCAACATTGGCATCACAATAACCCAGTGATACACAACATCGATATAAATACAGCACATCATTTTGCTCCCTACCAACGTTCCCTCTAATTTTTATGTTGTGTGTGCGGACCATCAACTTCTGCGAGCAGTAAATTTTAATTAAAATAAAAAATGTGTGCAAATATAAAAATTTGGTGAAATAAGCTTATTTTTGCAATATTTCAGTATGCGGGGATGAAAAAATGTGTGTGGGCACATTTTGGAAGGCGTGCGCGTGTAACACGTTTGTAAGGTGGGAACATTTCTCCCTACATCTAACGCGGTTTCTAATTAAAATTCTTCGTACCTGAGCCAGATAATAGAATATGAAACCTTTATACTAATCAAAAAGTCAAATATATTAAAATAATATTATAATGTTCGAATTTTATCGTGCATTCTGCTTTTTATTATATTTCTGATGACAAATATTAACTGTCAAAACTTTTGTGCTAGTATCGAGTGTTTGTGTCAAAATAAATATAATATATCATATCCAGATATATTTTTTTTTTACCATATCCGCTCCCAATGTGGAGCATATGGACTCCTAATGGAGTTTATCTCAATAGAAGTGTTTCTACGAGAACTACTTGTTACTCAGTTGCTCAACCTCTCTTTTTCCAAAGAGAGTAGGAATGGAAAGAAAGAGCTAGGACAGGACTAGTAGTTAGCTAATCGCTTTCGGTACGCCCCGTTCATAGAATAGGATGGGTGGGAGGGGGGATTCAAGACATCACATGCATCCATGCCTTTGAACAGAAATTCATAAATCGATTGAAAAATCAATTTATAAAACTGCCCGTACTGGGATTCGAACCCGGGAATTCCGTAGCGGTAGCCAACGACGTTGACCACTCGACCACACAGGCGGCATATCCAGATATATCGCGACGCCAAATGACATTTTTTTATCTATAATTTAAAAAAACATAGTCGAATATATTGTAATATTCATTTGAGATTTCTAGTGCAGAGTGTTAAAACATTGTTGTTGATCTAATTACTATCTATGACTAAGTACGATCTAATATGTTGTATTTATTTTTTGTGACAACGCAGAGCCAGTCCTAGTGTATAAAAATTGTAAATATTTAGTTGGTTATTATTTTACTTATCACAATCATTTCTTTTCGCTGAAGCGTATCAGTGAATATTATTTATGTACAGAAAAAATGTCACAATCTTTTTTCTACGACAGTTGGCTATGAATGCACAAACCTTGTTGATTAGTTACATTTATTTTTCGTTTAAGCATCTCTCCGTAGAAATAACAAAAAATCTGACTCATGAGAGATAGTGACGTGTTACGCGACAGTTGCAGATGATTCTGAGAGACATCGGATAACACAAAAGCTTCCAGATAAAATTTATTATAAACCTTCATTACTGTTTTCATGTCGAAAGCTTTTAATCTAATTATTTTCGCCACGAGCTTTATTTATAACCAAAAAAAAAAAGCACAGTAATAAGCAACTGTAATAATTGATACAACAATAATAACTCAAAGTAATGTCACTTATTATCGAAAGTATGATTATTTGAAAGATCGTTCTTATAACTAAAAAAATACAGGAAATATCCAATGTCTTGTTCACAAAATTTCATGGAAGAAATTGTAAATGTCATTTTTAAGTTATATTGTTATGTTAGTATATCGACTAAAGGGACGGAAAGGAAAAAAGACATAACCGACAGTTTTTTCAAAACACCTTTTTTCGATAATCACAATGTATACAGCTTGATACACGTTTTATTAAAATGATTTTTAGTAAGTTTTAGTAAGCTGCAAATGCCGAAATTATATCTAAATTTAACTTTTAAGTTTGAAAATAGTTGTTCCTATCAAATTTACAAACAGTAAAATACACTTAAAAAGGTCATTCTTAAACATTGTATTAAATTATTATCATGTAACGTCAATTAAACACCAGTTTACAAGTCTTCGTGCACTTTAAGTTTGTGTATATTACATAATTTGCCTAAGGCTCAAAATCATCATAACAGATTTTTTGCGCTTCCTGTAAGTTTTTTTATGTGTGGGTTACGTCTTTTTTCCTTTCGACATTCGATATGTTTGCTTGCGTAAAAAGTTTACCACATAGAAAGAAGGATCATGTTAAGAAATTATTCCCAAATTGTATTATTTTCAGAAACCAAAGTAATTTTAGCACAAACCTATCAAATCTTCATAAATTATGATGGCAAATATAATGTTGCTCACCAATTTGTATTAAAATATCAATTTCATTTAAAGCTTCCCCTACGATGCTAAAAAATACTTCCGATATGTTGCTGACCCTTAACCCTTTCTTAACTAAGATGTGTAAATAGTACACATACCTTCTAATAATTTACATTTTTCTGTATATATAATAAATACTCGGCCTAAAATTCAGGTATTCCACTCTTATACATTTACGCATTGAGAAATGCAATAATAGAAATATTGTAGAAGTGTTATATAATTGTCATGATTCACTCCCGTTTGCCTAATGCATAACGGATACACGGATGCACACCTCAGGAGCGCGTGTTTTTTTTTTTGCATAGTAAGAAAAGGGTTAAAGAAACAATGTTTTAACAATTACCACCCTTTGATGGACGGTAAAAACCCAGTACATACGTTAACAAAAAACATGTTTTTCACTTGTTTCTTTAAGGACCAGCAACATATCTGAAGTATTTTTAGCACCATAAGGGAAGTGTTAGAGCTACGAAACAGAAATTTCTGCTATTATTGAGAATTCAATACATGTCAACTCCATAAAAATTGAGTGTGAATGTTGTTTGATTAAGATAATTAAGATATTTTTAAAAATATTTACACACCAGGTTTTTGCAAAATATCAGTTGACAATGCTCGCAATGAGCGAAACTAGTCCTGGACTTTATAAATAAAGTAGAAGAAATTACTAAAAAACATTGTGTTTTCATTAATAAAATATTTTTTAACGTTAACTATGGATTAACTTTATTTCAGTATTGTTTCTAAAATAATAAATAAAAGTGCACTGAAAAATTTGCAAGGGAATTTGAAAACATATTATGTGCACAATCACAGAATTATCAAAATTAACCACTCAGGTATCAATACAGTAAAACCCTCATTTACACTAAAGTCGGGACAGTGTAATTGGGGGTGTGAATCTCATACAAAATTTGGGGTTTAGTTTTTTTCCTCAAAAAATGCAAAACTAAGGGAAATCTCAGTTTTTCAAAAAATAAATATTGACGAAATATTTAGTTACCAAGTTATAAAATGCAAAGCGCGCCAAAATCCCACACATAGACAGTCGCCCGGCTATACGTGTATAGCCTGGCACGTGTTGAATACACAGACGCTAGCCAACATTTGACTGTATGCGCGGCATAGACGACCGTCTCGTAGTAACGACAGTGGAATGCGACCGTGCAATTGGGGGATTTGCGGCAAATATTTGAACCCAGTGCGTAATTCGGGGTAGAGTAATTGGGAGTTCTACTGTACACGAAATACGACTGACCCTCAACGGTAGAATTCATTTCAGAATTCGTAAAACACATTTTTTCGTAAATAGATGTTACTTCTAAGAAATTTAATCCCGAGGTCAGCTTTTAATGAGTTTTCATAAACAAACAAGAATCATCACTGTTTCCGCTAATTCTTATTCCGATACGCGACTTTTGTCTGTGCGGTATTTCCGTTAATGAACATTAACATGTTTATGATGCGATTAAAAGAGGCTCTGTGTAGGCTTAGACGCATCTTTGATCCGACCATCAATACCCACGGCTCCGCGCGTGTATTGCTACCGACTCAGGTAAACCTTCAATTACTTATACTAATCAATGTTTCCTTGTTGATTATTTCCCATGGTTTAAAAAGCACGTTCCAGAAGCTTCAAACGTGACAACATCTGAAGGCAGAGAGCACGGGTGATGTGTTTGTATTTAGCTAGCTTGACTTTACTAACATGCGAATCTATTTATTATCTCATGTAAGATCAATCAAGAAACTTTCACAGTAAACAAAATCCTATGTTTTTTTAAGCGAAAATATGTCAAAAATTTCCTATGATTTCTCGTTTCTAGCCACCAAACGTTAAATAAAAAATATCAACGTTTTTAGCTCTACAGTTTTTATATTATTAGTTAATATGTATTTCGGCTTTCGCCATCGTAGGAGTTACTACGGAGTTCTACCAAGTAAATGCCAATTCAATCAATAAAAAATATGGTTTTATAAAATTTGAATCGTTCAAATTATGAACATTCACACAAATTTTGTCACTAACGACCCGGATTTCGCCTTTCGGCATATTCAGATGCACGGATGATAAATTGTACATAATTTGAATGAATCAAATTTAATATTGAAATTCCACCAAGCACCTTCAGTCAAAATCTTAAATTAAATGATTTTATAAGTATTTATATAAAATTTTCATTAATATTTAACGTTTATTGTCTATAAAACACGTACTATGTTTTTGTATTCATTAATATTTTTCATTAAAATTAAAAAGTTTCCTTTTATTGTTATCACTGTCGAAGAAATCAAACAAACAGTTAAAAATTTAAACTAAAGTCATAATTAAAACCAGCCTTAATCTTTGATAAAACTTGTGGATTTAGTAGCAACAAAAAATTGTTTATTTATTTTAAATAAAACGTTTCTTTTACCCTCAGCATCTTAGCTTTATCCACTTAGTTAGTTTCTGTTGCATTTCATCCGTCATAACATTTACCGCGATAACATGTGTGAGAAAAGCAACTAGTCATTGCTGTTTCCTGAATATCAACTAACAAGCGGCAAATTTGAAAGCTGACCTCTGACATTTTAATGTTTATTTAACAGTATGGAATAATAAACGTGGCAGTAAAGTAAAGAATGAATAAAATATGTTTGTCTTTACCGATAATATCATAAAGGCGTCCTCAGCTAAAACCTGAATGTAAAATATATTATTCTCTTTACTGTCTATAGTATTGTAGCGTGTCTCTCATGTGTGACATTTTGTTTACAACAAGGCAAAGCATTGTAAAGTTTATCAGATAAAGATCGTATTTGAAGTCAAGTTGATTATTCAATTGTTTCATCTGAGTTGGTGTCAAAATTTCCTCCGACTCACTTGATCCTCAAAATAGGACATACTAGCAACGATAAGCTCACCACTAGTCTTAACTACATCCTTCTATCCTTACTGTAAATAAAAAGAGACATTTTAAACAACTGAGGCGTCCAGCCAGGGCCGCGTATAGGAGTTTGGCTGCCCGCGTGCATACTGGCTGCTACCTATTGATAAGTATTTAAATCAAATGTATAACCTATTCATTGTACTTCTTATGGTACGCGTACACCTAATCCGTTATCGGACGAACTCTTCCGATCGAAACAAACGTATGTGAAGAAATGAGAGCGCGTACACTAACTACTACAGACGGGATCGTACGATGACGGCCGTCTCTGACCGATACGTCTGACGATCAACCGACGAATCCGAACATGTTGGGATTTCTGAATTAGTAGGATCAGCGGTGAGCTGCCAATTCGTTAACAATGGGACTCTCTTTATATCAAAGTAATTCTCAGTGTTCTGGGGAAGTAATGAGTTTTTTATCACTCCTATGCATTTATATACAATACTGTGTATCGAAAAGTACTTCAATAAACACAATTAAAATAAAAACACTTTCTTTCTTTGGGTGGCATTGCAACACATGTTGGGAAGCAGATACTCGCTAGTTGTATATACCAGTGCATGCCAACCTGGAAGTTCACAAGTTTTTCATTCTTTCAACTGTGATAAAATATGAACATGTGAAATAAAAATAAATCGGTTTATTGTTTTCAGATATAGGGTAACGTGGCATGAAAAATGTTTAGAAGCACTGGTATATACAATAGGACGATTTAGAAAAGGTGTGAACAGAATACTACGCACACATAGCAGAAAAAATATATATTCGTTAAAGCAACATTGACAGATCCAATCCTCAACTGACAAGTACTAGAGCAAGAAAGAGCTTATGAATTATTAAACACAGCCTGGCAAGAAGAGCTTTCGATCTACTTACTCGGGTACGAGGGATACGGACAGCTTTTAACGGCGATTCACACATCGCATCGTATCGGCGTTATAAAGGCTCAGGACATGTGTTTATTTTATGACCCGAGATAGAAATCGAACCTGTGAATTCCGCGTTATCGCATAACCAGCATCTGATCGCGACTTTTGATACCGGTTGAAAGAGTGCGCCCAAGATTCGTGTGAAAATATATATACGCATTTATTAAATGTCTTCGAGGAAGAGCTTTCTTTGCAGGTGAACTGTGTAGTAAGAAAACTGTAAGAATAATATTTCTACAACTGTCTAACAACACATAATTGGATATTGAAGAAAATAATTTATGATTCACACCTATCAGCAACGTTACTTTGATGAACTTTTTTTCGTCAAACTATTCCCGTTCCCACTGTCGAATGTATCGACTTATAATGGAATATATATAAACAGAAGTTTTTCTATAAAGACTGTTTGTTATTCAGTTATTTTAAAAGAATAAAGATTAATGGGAAATAGGCAATGACAGATACAGTTTTAGAAATTGATAGTTATGAGTAAACAGCAATTGAAAATTTGGGATTTCAAGATAAAGCCTCTTTTGTTATCCATATCTACTCTCAATATAGAGTATATGGCCTCCTAATGGAGGTATCTTAATATATTTTTTTCTACGAGAACTGTTTTATACTCAGTTGCTCAACATCTTTTATTCAAAGATAATAGTAGGGATAGAAGGATAAGGCTAGGACTGGAATAGTGGTTAACTAATCGCTGTCGCTATACCCAATTATTAAAGAATAGGAAGGGGTAGGAGGGATTTTTTAGACATCACAAACACCTTTACCTTCGAACAGAAATCGATCGAATAAATGCTGTTCGTACTGGGACTCGAACCCGAAAAGTCCGGCACGGAAGTCCACAGCGCTAACCGCTGCGCCATAAGAAAGCCTCTAGTCTAGATGATTATGATAACAAAATAAAGATGGATTTATGCAGATCTAACACACTGTAAATTATAAGTTAATAGGCATGGACCTGCTTTCAAATCTGCATTCATAATAATAACCGATAAAAACAGTTGCTGTGTTTGCCAATCATGACTTGGTAGCGAATCAAAGCACTTGACGAAGACTCAGAAAAAGCGTATACTGAGCTTCGAGAATCAATGCTTGCGTCATATAATGGGGGTGAAGTTGGTTACACGGAGATAAGGGAACGTACAAGACAGCGCCTCGTCACGTCAGTGGTTATGAAGATACGTTGGAACTGGCTAGGTCATGGAATGTGGATACTTCTGTAAAGCCTTAATCCTGCCTGCTTCTTCTTTCGACCTTCGGGTACTATTCATAGGATGTATTCGGTGGAACTAAGAGATGCTGGCATATCAAGGGAGGAAGCGAAGGAATTGGCAGAATACAGGGAAACATGGAGGTGCCGCGTGGCGGCCGTATGCAGTGGTGTGCTGCCAATACGCTAAGAAGAGGCTTGCTTAATCTCAAAACGAATTCTCGGTGTTTTGGGAAAAGAGTGAATATTTGTATCACTCCTATGCAATTATATGCAATACTTAAATAAGCAATCGATTATTAATTAATACATTTATAATATGTAATAATACGCAAATTATCAATCTAAATGGTTTAAAATGTAATACTGTGTATACTGAAGCTGTAGTAGATAACATATAAGTCAGAAATTGCAGTTATGTACTAATTTGTTCTGATAATATTGCATTCTCTTAAATTAACAAGGGGCTCGCGCGAGCCTCTTCGAGCCCGCCTCTGGCCGTATGCTTTACATATGGAGCGTATATGATCAAAGAAATGTTAGACAATCTGGTACAATAAATACACCAACTGAATTAATCCAAAAAAATAATTGATATCCTAGAATTTCATTATTGTATAGTTATCTTGTTTTTGTTAGTTTGTTACTTACCAACTTTTTCTAGTGCAATGACGATACATTTTATTTACAATCTAATATAAAATTACAATATGTATTGATTACCCACACGCAGATCCATTCATGTAGAATGATTTATGCTTGAATAATATGTAATGAATTTTAAACAGATTTTGTTTTTTTTTTGAGAGCATGCAAAGTGCGTTACTCGAAATCATAAGTCACTCCTTTGAGGAATATTTCTTAAGCTAGGGTTGCCAAAATCATTAACATAATAACATAACACGGGTATTGCATTATATATTTTTTATACTAATAACTGAATTATCTTGAAATAAACTTTAGATAACTGTAATATTTATTTTTTTACAGTTGGAAAATGGAATATGTTTCTTCTTCCTTGGTTATATCTAGACCAGGGATGGGGAACCCTTTCTTCTCTAAAAGCTGCATTTATTTTTCTGATTCGACACGAAGGCCGCAGTAAACATTGACTAGGGAATTTTGCACCGGAAACAGTTTCATGCCAATTTCTAAGGCCCCGAAATTTGCAGAATTCCCAAAATTACTAGCGTGGGAGCTTTTTTTTAGGTCTTTACAGAATTTACAGAATTATAAAATTGGCCAGAAGGCCGCACTAGAGTAGCCAAAAGGCCGCAGGTCCCCCACGCCTGATCTAGACTATATATATAAATGAACGATTGGTTGTTTGTTTGTCCCGTATGCGTTCCTATACCGTTAATCCGATTTTTGGTGAGTTGTTGTGCGGACGCCCGCAAAGGTTTCTGAATTAGTAGAGCCAGCGGTGGACTTCCAATACATTAACAATGGGGCTCGCTTTATATCGAAGCAATTCTCGGTGTTCTGGGGAAGCAGTGATTTTTTATCACTCTTATACAATTATATGCAAAACTATATTTTGTATCCAAAAGCACTTCAATAAACACAATTAAAGCAAGAAGAATTCTTTCTTTGAGTGACATTGCAACGCATGCCGGATATTCGCTAGTTATATATGAACATAACTGATGATATGTTTTTATTTGTATAGTAAAGTTAATAACTTAATTAATTTTCTGTTTTTCCCCCGCTTCCAAGTAGTAAGAATGTTTATGTTACATATCGACTGTGGAAAGAAAAAAGGACGTTACCAACAGTTTTTTAAAAACAGCTTTTTTTCAATAATCGCATTGTATTCAACTTGATACTTGTTATATCAAAAGGATGTAAGCTGCAAATGCCGAATTAGTATCTAAATTTAACTTTTAAGTTTGAAAAAAAGGTTTTTCCTAGACAATTTCTTAAATTAATAATAGATTATGTCAATTAAACACCAGTTTAGATATCTCCGTGCACTTCAAGGTTGTGTTTATTTCATAATTTTCATATGGCCGAAAATCATCAAAACACGTTTTGTGTGCTTCCTATAAAATTTTCTATGTATGGGTTACGTCCTTTTTCCTTTCCACAGTCGATATTATATGTTTCAAATGATAACTGTTGCAATTTAAGCACTTGATAATCGTTTAGTTCTCCGTCACTGATCCTTCCTTATTCAAACTATTGAATATTTATAGCGTATTCATTTTTAAATGCGACATATATTTGTCGAAACACGTGTCAACAGAAATGCGGCTCGCAAGGATCGTTCATGAGATGTGACTGCATTTGAATGAGCAACACTGTCAGAAACATGTTTATGTCAATTTTGAAATATTCATTTTAATTGCAAATGACAGCCGAAAAATATTTGCCGGCCGGCTAATTGAAAAGGCCCATATTATTATTATTCTGCGAGACGGAATATTAAATTAACCACGAGAGCTGACTTATCTTCTCCATACGTGAATTGTGATGGCGTGGCAACCAAATCGTACGCTCATATTTATGAAGCGATTCTCTCTTAAAAGTTATCCATTAAAAATGCATAAGTGCTTCGGTGAAGTATTAAAAGTTATTTTTATAATAAAGCCATAAGAATACTTTCGATAGATTCAACGGTAACTTTGCGGAAATTTATTTTAATATAAAATTTAAAATAGCGATTACGTTTCCAACATTCTAGGCTGAAAGTATTAATCAAATATTTAACAGATTACAGTGGAACCCCCAATTACACTTCCCCGAATTACGCGCTGGCTTGAAATAGTCGCCGCAAATCCCCCAATTGCACGGTCACATTCCATTGTCGTTACTAAGATACTTGGTATTCAACACGTACCAGGCTATGCGCGCATAGCTGGGCGTCTGTCTGTGTGCGGGATATTTATTACTACAAAAACTAAATTTACTAATTTTTTTTGCAAAACTAAGGGGAATCTTAATTTTGCGTTTTCCGCGAAAAAAAACTAAATCCCTAATTTTGTATGAGATTCACACCTCTAATTACACGGTCCCGACTATACTGTAAATGGGGGTTTTATTGTATGTTATTTCCTTTCTGCGTTTGAGTTTGAATTAACATACAAATTTAAGTTTGAAATATTTGTTATTCCACAGTTTGTGTCACAACTTGTTACTAAGCGACTTGTGGATAGTTATCAAATTTAATTTTATATTAAAAATGCAATTTCTCAAAAGTACTACAGGATTTACATAAAAATAGAAAATATTGAACTAACTTGTTATAGGTTAATATAAAATTAAAAATAGCTTGGATTATTTCACGTATTGTGCTACTAACTGTGAACCATGTTTCGCCTCTTTCAGAGGCATCCTCAAACAATTTTACTTTCACAAAACTTGTTTAAGTACGAATGATTTTAATTTTAATATTCTAACATGATTTATTATAAAAATAAAAACGAGAAGCAAGAAGGGGAGGATAGAAAACAAACAAACAAACAATAATGATACTACAAATGACATTTATATTACAAAATGATTAACTAACGAGTTGCATCTTATATCATACAATAAAGAAGTTAACTGAAGAGAGTCATTTTCATAATGCTAAGAGTAGTGTGTTTTTTTTTATCAATTATTAAAAGAAAAATCAAATTTACGGAGGATCGTCGAGCAAAAATCTCTCAGCATTAAACGTCTCTTATGTATTGTATTGTCTATGACTATAATTCTTACCTACCTCGCTGTGAAACTTTTAAGTGATTTCACGAACAAACTCGCGGATTGTTGTTATTTTTAAGTCTCTATGAAGTTCCGAGTTGCGCACGTACCAAGACGCGTTACATACATTTATGTTGCAGTGATTTGTTTTGTACGATCTGGAAAGTTTTCATATTATTGTGGTAAGCATCCGTTCCGTCCGTATTAGAGCGATATACAGTTGAAACTATTAGTAAAAACACAATATTCCTTTGTACTTCATTCCACTTTATTTAATATGTCAGGACCGGTTCGAAAGGTCGACCGGACGAAAATAATGTCATTATTTTCATTGTATCACTTTGTCAAAGAATTCCCAAATTTTAATTATGTTTGTAATTACTTTTAATTCCCATTCTAAATTTATTAATCTGAGATGACTTTTTAATTATATGTTAGATGTGTTAAACATTTTAATTTTGTGCTATTTTAGAATCACTTTTAATGTAATTGGTATTTTCTTTTCAATGCCAATTGTTGTTTATAACTGTTCATTTTTGTATAAATAGCACTGTTAAATTATATTTCTTATCAGTTGACGATGCTCGTAATAAGCGAAACCGGTCCTGACATATTAAATAAAGTGGAATGAAGTACAAAGGAATATTGTGTTTTTACTAATATAATGCCTTTCCACCAAGTATTGACAGTGAACACCCTAAAAGTGAACAGTTGAAACTATTTAAATATTCCAATTATCCAAACGTGGCAAGCAACGTTCCGTCTAATTTTTCTATTGTGTGTGCGGACCATCAACTTCTAGAAGTAAGCAGTAAATTTTCAGCAAAATAAAAAGTGTGCGCAAATATAAAAAATTTGTGAAACAAACTTATTTTTACAATATTTCTATGTGCAGCCTTGTGCGGGGATGGAAAAATGTGTGCGATCCATTTTTGGGATCCATATTCGGGATCCTTAGCGGGAACATTGGTGGCAAGTGCCTTTTACCAATACAAATGTATACAATACAAATGTATTTAAAAAAGTGAAAAATGGATTTTCATATTGAATAATGACAATGAGAAGGAAAATATGATGTAAGAAAATAAATGTATTGTTATGTTAAACAATCTGTGCGGTGGTATAAGGGTGAAGTTGATTGTTGGTTTACATCGAGGACCACACAAAACGTGAATTTAAGTTTCTCGTTCGACTCCAATCTGCATGATCATTTAAATTTATGTACCTTTATAAAAATCAATGATTATTGGTCGAGAAATGTAACCGTTTCATTTAATAAGTATTACGTTTGCTTGAAGCTCATTCACGAATCAATTTATATATAGCCGTTACTGTTCGTCCATAAAAAACCCATTAGCGGAAATAAATGAAGCATACAGAAAGCTTTCTTAAATAAGCTCTGAGCCATTATATGGTAACCAACGTTCAAGCTGTGTTTTATTACACGTATTATTATTGTCGGCTCCAATGGCGCAGTGGTTAGCGTTGCCGGATCTCACGGGCTCGAGTCCCAGTACGAATAGATTTTTCCGATCAATTTATCGATTTCTATTTGAAGGCATAGGTGTTTGTAATGTCTTAATTTCCCACCCTCCCTATATTTCAATAACTGGGCGTAGCGAAAGCGATTAGTTTACCATTAGTCCTGTCCTAAACTTATTCTTCTATCCCTATCTCTCTCTTTGCAAAAAGATAGGTTGAGCGACTGAGTAACAAACGGTTATCGTAGAAAAAACATCTGGTCTAGCTGGTTAATACTTGTTCTACTAATCAGATGGGTCTGGGTTCGATTGCCGGTAAGGTCAATGTCAAATTGGATTTTTTCAATTTTAATTAGATAGAGATCTAAGACATGGGGTGTTTGTAAAGTTAATTCTCCATGAGTTAATCTCATGTGACTTACAAAAATTCTCATCGAGTATATCTTGTATGATCTTTCAACTTCAAAATATTTAAAGCATTGGCTTATGTTGTAATGTAAAATATTTTTTTTAATTTTTAAAATATATAAAAAAAAGAGCGATTTTTCCTTTTGTAGCACCATTTTCTTCTTACCCATCTCTCCTTATTTGAGTGCCTAATTTCCGACAAGCTTGATAATAATACTCTCTTTGATATCACAAATGTATTGTTGTAAATACAATTATCAAACTTATCTAGCATGCTAAATTTGAAGTCCGTTAAACCAATTTTTTCCAACATATCAATTACTATTTTCAAACCATCGGATAAGGCTAAAAAACTAAAAAACCTTAATGCATATATGTATATTGTATTTCATGACAGCAACCCACTAACTCTTGGAATCATAGTTACCAGATGAAAAGTTATTGTTGCCATCGATTTCTCAACCATCAGAGATCAATAACGGTAAATAATCAGTTGGGCGTTTTCATTTTAATAAACGAATGAAAACGCATTTGTAAAAAAAATCAATAATTCATTATAATGAATCGATTATGAAGCATGGACTGACTATAAAATTTTTGCAATTCTCTTAGGATTGTTGCAAACACATTGTATAATTTAAAATTATACTTTCAGAATTTAAATCATTCAAATTATGTACATTCACACAAGTTTTATCACTAACGACCCGGAATTCCCCTTCCAGCATATTCAGGCGTTCAAGTGTACGGATGAACTTGAACAGACGCTTGGTAAATGAATGTATCGTGTTCAGCGGCGGCCGGTCAATGTGGCATTGGATCAATGCACCCCTTTTATATGCAGGGGCGGATATATTTCATGAAACAATTGTCAAACATAAAATTAAGACCAGTGTTTCTCAACTTTTTTGGGAGCGTGGCCCCTTTTGAGTGTCTTTATTTTTCTGTGGCCCCCATACTATTGCTTTGTCTTCCCATGAAAATTATAATTCTAAAAACCCAACTTTTTTTATAGCTCTTCCGAGATTTTCGAAACTAGAATGCCAGTAATTTATTTTATTTACGGATTTACAAAAAATAGCTGAGCGACGTCCGCCATTATGCTCTTCCCTGTATCGTTTTATCAATACTCGTGGCCCCCCTAAACTGTGTTGTGGCTCCCCAAAACAAAAATAAATATCTATATGGCCCACCGTTGAGAAACCCTGATTTAGACCATTCACTCATTTTAAATTCTTCATGCATTTACTGTCTATAATAAATATGTAAAAACATTTTATTTTATTTTATTTTAGAACGTTATGTTTGAACATTATTTCATGAAATATAACCGCTCCTGCATGTACAAGGGGTGCATTTATCCAATGCCACATTGACCGGCCGCCACTGATTGTGTTTATATGAGAAATAAATGTATATATTAAATTATACTTTCAGATAATTCATATTAGTAATAGGATTCCTAAGTAGGGTCTCCAATCCCTGAATTGTGATTGTACCAATCCCGGTATTTCGGGATTCACGATAGCCAGTGAAAATTTTGTTAACCCGTAAAAAATAATTTTGCGCTGAAGTCACTGGAAGTCGTAAAGTTTTGAAAGAACGGAACTAAAACAAAGTTCTCACCTTTTTTCAAAATGGGACATTCGCATTCCTTTATGCATTCATTTATTTTAAGTTAAAAATAACAATGAACAACAAATAAAAAATACGTAAAAAGTACAAAAAAATACCAATGTATCCAAAATCTTAAATCGTTTACTTAAAAATTAATGTAAATTTTGATATTGTATAAAACTTTTAACTATCTTCGTCATTTAATATTTGGTGACTATAATTATTTTGGGCCGCACATAAGAGTCGATTGGGCCGCAGGTTGAGTATGGCTGGTCTAGTGGCTAGACAAATTCCTTTAATAAATAACTTTTTTTGAAAAAAATCGGTTTTGAAAAAGATCCTTTTTTAAGCTACTCAATTCGAACGGCTAAAAAAACCTACTAATCACACTATTTTGACCTCAATCATGATCGTATAAGCAACATATGCCCTCACTAATTCGACAGTGGATTAGCTTTTACTTATAAATTAAAATTGAAATCTAAATTTAACGAATATGATGTTTTTAAATTGTTGGCAATATTAATAAGACAATTTTGAATTAATGCTTCGTTGACACTTTCAAATGTATTGCATAATTTGTAAAATGTTGTGTGTATCATTCGTGAATAATACATATTTCTCTTTTTGCCAATGTATGTCTGTATGTGAATACAGAGAGAAATCAATAACTCCTTATGAATATTCAGCGAAAATTATAGCCATGTGTGGCTTCAAATGAAAAACGGTATGAAATGAGGTAGACAACATTTTAAATTAAGCTTTTAGGTTTTGTAACAAATGTGTGTAACAACACTTTAGAACTATATTGGAGGACTAAATTTGAATCGTTCAAATTGTGTACATTCACACAGATTTTGTCACTAAATTATATTGGAGCACTAGTTTCAAAGAGCAATAAGTCAGGTAATTGATTTATATTATACCCAATATATGTATTTGAATACTTCTCTTATATAACTTCACAAAGATACAACAAGAAACAATCACAACTTTTTTCTCGGCAGGCAGATGATTGCATAATGAAAATAAAAATATATATGTACAATATTTCAGTTCCATATATATAAATACAAACAACTTGTAATATCGTTTTGTCGACTTTGTAATAAATTTGATTCAAAATAAGATACATGACTAAATGATTGACTTAAAAGATGAGAAAAATAATATACAACACAGTATCCATAAGTCAAAACTTTGGTCAACCACATCACAAAAATACGAATTTTGAGATGCAACGAGCGAGTTCCAGACTTTCCGCAGAGAATTGGAAGTTGCTCCAACTATCTCCAATCGGATTGCGAGCTCTTTACGGGGGTTGCTATCTCCCGTGATATTTACTCCCAAATACTTAAAGTCATTGACCATCTCGATGTTCTGCCCCACGGTTGTCAGGAGGTGGTCTGGATCCTGGCAGGCACTGTTACACAGCATATTGGTTTTACTCGCATTAATCTTAAGACCGATGCAATGTGAGTTATCTGTAACCTGTTCATTGTCACCTGAATACCCTCTACAAATTTATCAAATATTACAGTATCATCGGCATACTTGAGGTCACATAGCTTCAGGTCGGAGGCAACGACTACACCTCGTTCAGGTGGAATTGACTTTCTCAGAATGAAGTCAAAGATTATGATGAAGAGGGATGGAGCTAAAATGCAGCCCTGTCTGACCCGGGTTGAGACCCCACGGTAGTAATATAATCAACTCGTATGCAGTACTCACTACCCTCGTGCAGGCATTTAATTATGGCAACGATCTTGGTTGGGATTTCGTAAAGTAGTAATATTTCTCATAGGGAAGACTGATGCAGACTATCAAAGGCCTTCTCGTAATCTACAAAGCAAAATGCCAGCGAGCTGTTGTTGAGAATGCATCTAAAGTTGTGTGTTTAGTCCGCACAGCATCGTCCAAGTAGGGGATACTCATAACTAGAATCCTTATTCTCGCCAAGACTATCTGTGCCAAGATCTTGTCAGGCACACTAAGCAGTGTGATGCCTCGATAGTTATCACAGAAAAGTGGGTCATTTTTTTGTGAATAGTAACCACCTCACCGTTGACCCAATCCCTTGGACAGCGCTCCTGCTCCCACATTTTAGTAAAAAGTGTGTGCATAGGGTGCAGAAGACCAAAACAGTTTTATTTTATGTAAATGTAAATGCCGCCTGTGTGGTCAAGTGGTCAACATCGTTAGCTACCACTACGGAGGGCACGGGTTCGAATCCCAGTACGGACAGTTTTATAAATTGATTTTTCAATCGATTTATGAATTTCTGTTCAAAGGCATGGATGTATGTGATGTTTTGATTTTCCCCCTCCCACCCATCTTATCCTATGAACGGGGCGTATCGAGAGCGATTAGCTAACCACTAGTCCTGTCCTAAGCCCTTTCCTTATATTCCTACTCTTTTTTTGGAAAAAGAGAGTTCGAGCAACTGAGTAACAAGCAGTTCTCGTAGAAACACTTCTGTTGAGATAAACTCCATTAGGAGTCCATATGCTCCATATTGGAAGCGGACATGGTAAAAAAAACTGTTATAATTGTCGCTCCCGCATCCTAAGGTTTGCCACCTGCAATAAAAAGGATTGTTTATTCAACATCAAACGTATTTATTAAGTCCTTATTAAGGATATAATGTTTTTATTGTGGTCGCCACACCCGGTGCCATCGTTAAACCATGAAACGTATAAATAAGGAATTAATTTTGAACTGTACTTAATCTTTTTTCAAGATATGCCGCACGATTATGGATTAATGTCCTTTTATAATGTGAAGTTTATTTTTAACCGCATTCGGAGATCGTTTGCATAATATGCAAATTTTATATTGCATAAAGAACATTTTTTTTATATAAATTGAATACTTTATTCAATACAATTATTGTGAGGCATTTTATAATTATTATAATATTACAGCGGTTTAATACAGTTAGAAGTAATGATTTAATTTAATAAGTTTTAGACATTTCTGCTATAAAATTTAAGTATATTATGCTATTCTAATAGATCATCTAAAAGAAAGGTGTTTTTTACAAC
This sequence comes from Himalopsyche anomala, assembly GCA_031772345.1. Classification (NCBI taxonomy): domain Eukaryota; kingdom Metazoa; phylum Arthropoda; class Insecta; order Trichoptera; family Rhyacophilidae; genus Himalopsyche; species Himalopsyche anomala. Next base: position 22,426,517 of record CM062837.1, on the reverse strand, counting down.
CGATTGTAATTCAGTCGGTCAACCTTTCTTTTTCTGAGAAGGGGTGAATATAAATATAAGTATATAAAAGGACTTTTATTTAGACAATTGTTTTACAATATCGGATCGAGTTTAAGTGAAAACAGTGATAAAAAATGTACATTGAAATATACATAGCCGCCTGTATGGTCGAGTGGTTAACGTCGTTGGCTACCTCTACGGAGGGCACGGGTTCGAATCCCAGTACGGGCAGTTTTATAAGTTGAGTTTTCAATCGATTAAAGAATTTCTGTTCGAAGGCATGGATGTATGTGATGTCTTGAATTCCCCCCTCCCACCCATCCTATCCTATAAACGAGACGTATCGAGAGCGATTAGCTAACCACTAGTCCTGTCCTAGCTCTGTCCTTCTATTCCTACTCTCTTTGGAAAAAGAGAGGTTGAGCAACTGAGTAACAAGCAGTTCTTGTAGAAAAACTTCTGTTGAGATAAATTCCAATAGGAGTCCATATGCTCCATATTGTGAGCAGAAATGGTAAAAAAAAATTATTGAAATACGATTGAAAAATAAATGTTTTTAGGTTTCTTTCTGTTCTGGAGTTTAAGCTTATGACTCAGCGGCTTAAAATTTTAAAAAAAGTCATTTTTTTAACTAAAAAAGAGCTTTAAAGTAATTGTAATTTAAATAAGTATGTTCTTAAAAGCATCTTGTAACTACCTGTAATTAATTAAAAACAATTTTCTTTTCGTTATTACTTCTTAATAAACTTAAATTTACCTTATAGAGAGCTCCGTTTTGACAAAATTAATAAAGCAAACTATTTGTTTCCACAAGATTTTTTTATGTTGAACTAGCCGGTTCTTGGCAAGCGTTGCAACGCAACTCGAATAAAGAAAGTGTTTTAATTGTGTTCATTGTAGTGCACGTTTTCTATTTTTGTCTGTTTGACGTTTGCTGCCGATTTTATATGGTACGACACACGCGCCACATATTGTAAGTTAATTGTACTATAACCTTCGCGCACGTGCAAGTATACGTTGTCAAAATGAACTGTATGGCAGACATACAAACATTGATTTTTATATATATGACCTACTGTAAGTTAATTTTACTATGCCTATAGGCTATAACCTTCCCGGAAGTGCAAGCAAAAAGTGTGTCAAAGTTTTATTGCAATCGGATGAGCGGTGTGGCAACGCATAAAGTACGAACAAACAAATATTCAATTATATATATTAGATTAACAACTGTAAGATGTCACATCGACAAAACTAAAGACAAAGATCGTTCCGAAATGTGTGTGCCAAATCAATTATTTATTAATACGTTATTCTTATGGAATTAGGTACTTATCTTCTGTGTTTTTTTATTTTAATATATCGGCTGTGGAATGGAAAAAAGATCGTAACCCACAGTTTTATCTAAACAGCTTATTTTCAATAATTACAATGTATCAAACTTGATACACATTCTATCAAAAAGATGTAAGTTGCAAATGCCAAATTAGTATCTAAATTAAACTTTTAAGTTTGAAAAAAGATGAGCTTGTGAAAGTTTAAATACATTAAAAAGACTGAAAAAAGGTTTTTCTTATACAATTTCTTAAATTAATAATAGATAATGTCAATTAAACAGTCGTTTAGACCAGTGCTCCGCAACCTTTTCTCACCTGCGACACACCAAAATTCTTCCTAGAATTCCGCGGCACACCAAAAGCAAAAATATATAGGTATTAAATTGATACACAAATTTTAAAATAAATTTTCGTTTTTTATTTGAAAAGTTTACATACATAAAACTATAATATATTTACTTTTATGCAATTTTAATAATTATTATAAAATAATAACTAATAAATGTGATACCTGCGCTTTGTTTCAATTAACACAGAGGTTTTAATAATAATTCAATTCAAATAATTTTTCATTATGTATTTGACCACGGCACACCTGCATCCGGCTCACGGCACACCATTGTGCAGCGGCACACCGGTTTCGGAGCACTGGTTTAGAAGACTCCGTACACTTCAAGGTTGTTTTTATTTCATAATTTGCATATGGCCAAAAATCATCGAAACACGTTTTTTGTGCATTCTGTAAAATTTGCTATGTGTGGGTTACGTCCGTTTTCCTTTCCACAGTTGATATTATATCTGTTTTAAATGTTCATAGTCTCATAGCGTACATTACATAAAATTGTAGACGCGTATGTACGCCCTCGCAGAGGTTATAATAATTCATTATTAACCAGACATTAACATAATATTAAGATGTATCGTACCCCTAGGAATATTTATCGTACATTTGCAATAAATCTCCTCCAGTGCTAACGAGAATGGATTCGCCGTAATAACAATAATGAAAGTATCTGTACGATCGTTATCCTAAACAACATTTTAGTGTCTTTCCGTTTTCTTTCAGTACAATTAATTATATTGACTAGCTGTAGGCCCGTTGACCTCAACGGAGGGATTTTTGTTGCATTTTTAAGTAGTCAGAAAAGTTACTGGCGTGAAAAATAAATTACTAACCTATTTATTGAATAATCCAGAAATTCTGATAGTAAAAGAAATATCTCGGGGCGTATATCGACAGCCCTGCCCTGCAGTATTTAAATTGTAAATTATTTATTTTTGGAATAATGTTCTAGTTTGCTAACAACTATTTTTCGTAATAGCAGAAATTTCGTAAGTTATTGAATTTTTGGAATAATGTTTAAGTTTGCTAACAATCATTTTTCCTAGAAGCAGAAATTTTGTAAATTATTTAATCTTTGGAATAATGTTTATGTTTGCTAACAACCATTTTTCTTAGAAGCAGAAATTTCGTAAATTATTTTATTTTTGGTATAATTTTTAAGTTTGCTAACAATTATTTTTCCTATTAGCAGAAATAGACCTCGTAAATTATTTAATTTTTGGAATAATGTTTAAGTTTGCTAACAACCATTTTTCATAGTAGCAAAAATAGTCCTTGTAAATTACTTAATTTTTGGAATAATGTTTAAGTTTGCTAACAATTATTTTTCCTATTAGCAGAAATAGACCTCGTAAATTCATTTTTCCTAGAAGCAGAAATTTTGTAAATTATTTAATCTTTGGAATAATGTTTAAGTTTGCTAACAACCATTTTTCTTAGAAGCAGAAATTTCGTAAATTATTTTATTTTTGGTATAATTTTTAAGTTTGCTAACAATTATTTTTCCTATTAGCAGAAATAGACCTCGTAAATTATTTAATTTTTGGAATAATGTTTAAGTTTGCTAACAACCATTTTTCATAGTAGCAAAAATAGTCCTTGTAAATTACTTAATTTTTGGAATAATGTTTAAGTTTGCTAACAATTATTTTTCCTATTAGCAGAAATAGACCTCGTAAATTATTGAATTTTTGGAATAATGTTTAAGTTTGCTAACAACCATTTTTCATAGTAGCAAAAATAGTCCTTGTAAATTACTTAATTTTTGGAATAATGTTTAAGTTTGCTAACAATTATTTTTCCTATTAGCAGAAATAGACCTCGTAAATTATTGAATTTTTGGAATAATGTTTAAGTTTGCTAACAACCATTTTTCATAGTAGCAGAAATAGTCCTTGTAAATTACTTAATTTTTGGAATAATGTTTAAGTTTGCTAACAACCATTTTTCATAGTAGCAAAAATAGTCCTTATAAAATACTTAATTTTTGGAATAAAGTTTAAGTTTGCTAACAATAATTTTTCCTATTAGCAGAAATAGACCTCGTAAATTATTGTATTTTTGGAATAATGTTTAAGTTTGCTAACAACCATTTTTCATAGTAGCAAAAATAGTCCTTGTAAATTACTTAATTTTTGGAATAATGTTTAAGTTTGCTAACAACCATTTTTCTTAGAAGCAGAAATTTCGTAAATTATTTTATTTTTGGTATAATGTTTAAGTTTGCTAACAACCATTTTTCATAGTAGCAAAAATAGTCCTTGTAAATTACTTAATTTTTGGAATAATGTTTAAGTTTGCTAACAACCATTTTTCATAGTAGCAAAAATAGTCCTTGTAAATTACTTAATTTTTGGAATAATGTTTAAGTTTGCTAACAATTATTTTTCATATTAGCAGAAATAGTCCTTGTAAATTACTTAATTTTTGGAATAATGTTTAAGTTTGCTAACAACCATTTTTCTTAGAAGCAGAAATTTCGTAAATTATTTTATTTTTGGTATAATTTTTAAGTTTGCTAACAATTATTTTTCATAGTAGCAGAAATAGACCTCGTAAATTATTGAATTTTTGGAATAATGTTTAAGTTTGCTAACAACCATTTTTCATAGTAGCAAAAATAGTCCTTGTAAATTACTTAATTTTTGGAATAATGTTTAAGTTTGCTAACAATTATTTTTCATAGTAGCAAAAATAGTCCTTGTAAATTACTTAATTTTTGGAATAATGTTTAAGTTTGCTAACAATTATTTTTCCTATTAGCAGAAATAGACCTCGTAAATTATTGAATTTTTGGAATAATGTTTAAGTTTGCTAACAACCATTTTTCATAGTAGCAAAAATAGTCCTTGTAAATTACTTAATTTTTGGAATAATGTTTAAGTTTGATAACAACCATTTTTCATAGTAGCAAAAATAGTCCTCGTAAATTACTTAATTTTTGGAATAATGTTTAAGTTTGCTAACAATTATTTTTCATAGTAGCAAAAATAGTCCTTGTAAATTACTTAATTTTTGGAATAATGTTTAAATTTGCTAACAACCATTTTTCATAGTAGCAAAAATAGTCCTTGTAAAGTCCTTAATTTTTGGAATAATGTTTAAGTTTGCTAACAATTATTTTTCCTCTTAGCAGACATAGACCTCGTAAATTCTTGAATATTTGGAATCATGTTTAAGTTTGCTAACAACCATTTTTCATAGTAGCAAAAATAGTCCTTGTAAATTACTTAATTTTTGGAATAATGTTTAAGTTTGCTAACAACCATTTTTCTTAGAAGCAGAAATTTCGTAAATTATTTTATTTTTGGTATAATGTTTAAGTTTGCTAACAACTATTTTTCATAGTAGCAAAAATAGTCCTTGTAAATTACTTAATTTTTGGAATAATGTTTAAGTTTGCTAACAATTATTTTTCCTATTAGCAGAAATAGACCTCGTAAATTATTGAATTTTTGGAATAATGTTTAAGTTTGCTAACAACCATTTTTCATAGTAGCAAAAATAGTCCTTGTAAATTACTTAATTTTTGGAATAATGTTTAAGTTTGCTAACAATTATTTTTCCTATTAGCAGAAATAGTCCTCGTAAATTATTTAATTTTTGGAATAATGTTTAAGTTTGCTAACAACCATTTTTCATAGTAGCAAAAATAGTCCTTGTAAATTACTTAATTTTTGGAATAATGTTTAAGTTTGCTAACAATTATTTTTCCTATTAGCAGAAATAGACCTCGTAAATTATTTAATTTTTGGAATAATGTTTAAGTTTGCTAACAACCATTTTTCATAGTAGCAAAAATAGACCTCGTAAATTATTTAATTTTTGGAATAATGTTTAAGTTTGCTAATAACCATTTTTCATAGTAGCAAAAATAGTCAACGAATAATTCAACTGTTTATGTATGCATGTGAAGTATGCGTATTTTGGAATTTTTAGAATAATTTAAATGTGTGCTTAATATATAATATTTAAATTAGATCAATTCTGACAGTTGTGTGTTTGCCCGAGCGGTAACGATCTCAACTCATAATCTACAGGCGATGGTTCGATCGACGGTCGTGGCGTTTTTTTGTATGAAATTTTTTCAGCGATTTGTTTCGTCAAATAATAAACAGTGTATTGGGAAAATACGTCTTTAGTATGAATAAAAATATTGCGTCAGCGGAGCTGTGAGGAGGGAGGGGGAAGGGGCAGGGGGAGGGGAAAAACGCGGACAATCATGCAATCATTCGGACATTATCGAGTATTAATATATAGATGATTATTATTTCTAGAATATTTCATTCAGAAAGATGTATTGAATATTTTATTCAATTGTTTATCTTTAAAATCAGGCGCCGTGTAAGAATTAAACGAACATATGTTTGGATATATACTGCATTATTTTAATATATAAAAACAGGGCTGTGGAGTCACGTGAAAAGAAGACCACTCCAACTCCAGCTTTGAAATAATTAACGTCTCCGACTCCGAGGAAATTTTTAAATAATTTCATTTTAACTTATATATATGTATACCATCAGGTCATCTTTAGTCAGTTAAGCATGAAATATTAACACTTTTGAATATTTTGTTTAAATACACATCGTTAAATATATTTTTCAATCAAGCCGCTCATATTTCACGACTCCGACTCCGACTCCACAGCCCTGTATAAAAATATAATGTTTTTTTTTCGTATTTTATGCGTTGTTATACCGCTAATCCGATTGCAATAAAACTTTAACACACTTTTTGCTTGCACTTCCGGGAATGTTATAAGCATTAACTAACGTAAAATTAACTTACAGTAAGTCTTATATATAAAATTCAATGTTTGTATGTCTGCCATACAGTTCATTTTGACAACAACTTACTTACAGTAAGTGGCGCGTGTTGTACTATATATAATCGTCAGTAAACGTTAAACAAACATAAAAATAAAACATGCACTTCAATAAACACAATTAATACACTTTCTAGAGATATAAAATGTATATAATACTTTTATATTAACGATGGATTAATTCCGGCAGAAAATTCTACAATATACGTTGTCTAGTTTGTTGTTTACTAGGTTTTTTCGATGATGTCTCAATAAAAAGACTCGCCTATTCAGAATCGTCATTGAATGTATTCTAGAATAATACCAGCAATTTGAATTTTCATATATTTTGAAAAGCCATAAGAGAAATAAAATAATAAAATAATCCTTATCTAAGGCTGTATTTGTTATATGATTTTAGTTTCATTTCAACAAACCATGTAAGCTTTAAATTATTTTAAGCGGATACCAATTTTCGAAGTTGTAAAATTATATAAAGGCAAGTTCAGGGGTCAGCATTTTGAATAAATTGCAGGAACCGCTCAGTCAATTATTTAAATTTAAGCACTATTTATTTACCTTTGAGACATTATTAATTCTCAAAAAAAGAAATCATTACTTTCGTAGAATACATGCAAATTTTGTAAAGATTGTGTAAAATTGATCATACTTTTACTTTGCTCAGTCAATTTTTGTAAAACAAAGTAATCTTTATTATTTCAATTAAGTTTTATGTACGAAAAACTCTCTTGTTAACTGCATATTTTGTAAATAATTACAATATTACAGACCATATTTCAAAGCAATTGCTTTTATGATATGATATGCGTTTTTAAGAAGTGTATCATATTATTAATGCAGTTATGAAAGTGATAAAACAATGAATGCATTTTAAATAAATAGTAAAAAGAAGTGATCAAAGTAAAATAAGCGAAGTGAAAAATCTGAAAAAAATCAAAAAAACATTATAAAAGCTACACATATGTACACTATATGCTATGTAACTTGGTTAAAACTTTTAACTTTAATTTACTTAATCTAAAATTAAACTTTATACATATTATTCCAACTGTTATGTTAAAAATTGTGGCACGTGTTTTGCCTAGACAAAATATCGAAAAAATTAATAAGTTATAAATTACAAAAATATAAATCGGGTATTTTTTTCTTTTCTCTTGGACTAGCAGGTAGAAAATAAAAACATTGATATTACTATTTATAAATAAATCAATTATGCATGATGATGCTATTTAAATAGGCGAAAAAAAAAATATTTTAAGCACAATTAGTGGAGTTAGAAAGTGATACAAAGTTACTACCGAATCTATGGAAACCGTATTTTTATCGGTTGAGAATGCTCGCGATGAGTAAAACCGATGTCATGTTGAAATTGTCTGTCAGTGGTTTCCAATCTTTATGTTACTGTGCCTCCCTTTGAAGAAAACAATATATTCGCGCCTCCACATCTTTCATTTCATATAGTAATAAAGAGACGTTTTAAGGGGTGAATAAATATTATGGACTGTTCGCTACTCCCTTTCCAATAGTCCACGCCTCCCAGGTTGAAAATCACTGGTCTACGTCAAAAATGACAGGGATTTAAAAATGGAATAGCTTCAGATATATATAAGGCAACTAAAAAATATACATCAATTAAAAAATATTGTTGTTTTAAAAAAAGTGTTCGTTAATAATTGCACTGTTTATTAATAACTAGCTGTAAGCCCGTTGACCTCAACGGAGAGATTTTTGTTGCATTTTTAAGTAGTCAGAAAAGTTACTGGCGTGAAAAAAAAATTACTAACCTATTTATTGAATAATCCAGAAATTCTGATAGTAAAAGAAATATCTCGGGGCGTATATCGACAGCCCTGCCCTGCAGTATTTAAATTGTAAATTATTTATTTTTGGAATAATGTTCTAGTTTGCTAACAACTATTTTTCGTAATAGCAGAAATTTTGTAAATTATTTAATTTTTGGAATAATGTTTATGTTTGCTAACAACCATTTTTCTTAGAAGCAGAAATTTCGTTAATTATTTTATTTTTGGTATAATTTTTAAGTTTGCTAACAATTATTTTTCATAGTAGCAAAAATAGTCCTTGTAAATTACTTAATTTTTGGAATAATGTTTAAGTTTGCTAACAATTATTTTTTCTATTAGCAGAAATAGACCTCGTAAATTATTTAATTTTTGGAATAATGTTTAAATTTGCTAACAACCATTTTTCATAGTAGCAAAAATAGTCCTTGTAAATTACTTAATTTTTGGAATAATGTTTAAGTTTGCTAACAATTATTTTTCCTATTAGCAGAAATAGACCTCGTAAATTATTTAATATTTGGAATAATGTTTAAGTTTGCTAACAACCATTTTTCTTAGAAGCAGAAATTTCGTTAGTTATTTTGTTTTTGGTATAATTTTTAAGTTTGCTAACAATTATTTTTCATAGTAGCAAAAATAGTCCTTGTAAATTACTTAATTTTTGGAATAATGTTTAAGTTTGCTAACAATTATTTTTCCTATTAGCAGAAATAGATCTCGTAAATTATTTAATTTTTGGAATAATGTTTAAGTTTGCTAACAACCATTTTTCTTAGAAGCAGAAATTTCGTTAATTATTTTATTTTTGGTATAATTTTTAAGTTTGCTAATAATTATTTTTCATAGTAGCAAAAATAGTCCTTGTAAATTACTTAATTTTTGGAATAATGTTTAAGTTTGCTAACAATTATTTTTCCTATTAGCAGAAATAGACCTCGTAAATTATTTAATATTTGGAATAATGTTTAAGTTTGCTAACAACCATTTTTCTTAGAAGCAGAAATTTCGTTAGTTATTTTGTTTTTGGTATAATTTTTAAGTTTGCTAACAATTATTTTTCATAGTAGCAAAAATAGTCCTTGTAAATTACTTAATTTTTGGAATAATGTTTAAGTTTGCTAACAATTATTTTTCCTATTAGCAGAAATAGACCTCGTAAATTATTTTATTTTTGGTATAATTTTTAAGTTTGCTAACAATTATTTTTCCTATTAGCAGAAATAGATCTCGTAAATTATTTAATTTTTGGAATAATGTTTAAGTTTGCTAACAACCATTTTTCTTAGAAGCAGAAATTTCGTTAATTATTTTATTTTTGGTATAATTTTTAAGTTTGCTAACAATTATTTTTCATAGTAGCAAAAATAGTCCTTGTAAATTACTTAATTTTTGGAATAATGTTTAAGTTTGCTAACAATTATTTTTCCTATTAGCAGAAATAGACCTCGTAAATTATTTAATATTTGGAATAATGTTTAAGTTTGCTAACAACCATTTTTCTTAGAAGCAGAAATTTCGTTAATTATTTTGTTTTTGGTATAATTTTTAAGTTTGCTAACAATTATTTTTCATAGTAGCAAAAATAGTCCTTGTAAATTACTTAATTTTTGGAATAATGTTTAAGTTTGCTAACAATTATTTTTCCTATTAGCAGAAATAGACCTCGTAAATTATTGAATTTTTGGAATAATGTTTAAGTTTGCTAACAACCATTTTTCTTAGAAGCAGAAATTTCGTAAATTATTTTATTTTGGTATAATTTTTAAGTTTGCTAACAATTATTTTTCATAGTAGCAAAAATAGTCCTTGTAAATTACTTAATTTTTGGAACAATGTTTAAGTTTGCTAACAACCATTTTTCTTAGAAGCAGAAATTTCGTAAATTATTTTATTTTTGGTATAATGTTTAAGTTTGCTAACAACCATTTTTCATAGTAGCAAAAATAGTCCTTGTAAATTACTTAATTTTTGGAATAATGTTTAAGTTTGCTAACAATTATTTTTCCTATTAGCAGAAATAGACCTCGTAAATTATTTAATTTTTGGAATAATGTTTAAGTTTGCTAACAACCATTTTTCGTATATATATAAATAAATAGTTAATTAAATTATTATATATAATTGAGCAGCCCTATATAGCCGTTCACAACCCTGCAGGTGGAAATCTTGGAATTCAATATCGTTTAGTGCAAGATTTCACCCACAGATGTCATTATTAGTTCACTTAAAACGCGTTCTTATTTTTTGCTTTGTATTATTTAAATTATATAAAGTTTTTATATCGCTTTGCTCAAGTGGATTCGTAGATCAGTGTGTAAGCCGTCCGAACGACGCGCATGAAAATTGGGGCATGGTATCGAATCCCACAGCTGGAGAGAATATTTTTTGAAAATTAATTGTTTTTACACATAATAAAATAAAAATGTCATGATTTCAAAAATTCACTCATGACGTCAGAGAAAAATGAAGAAATGAATTAATGACGACAGCGGGGCAGGATGGGGGGGAGGGGGACCGTCTTTCTTGACGTCATCGAAAAGGCGAAATCGCGACCATAATATACAAACGAAAAAAGTATCTCTTTAGTATGAATAAAAAAATGTTGACAGCGTGGCTGGGGCGGAGGAGGGGAAGGGGAAATCGGGGACAATTTACAGACGGACGGACGGACGGACGGACGGACGGACATTAACGACTATTAATATATAGATAGTGTATTAAAAAGAAATAATCTCGTTTGCATGATGATTTATAATCTTCATTAAAACAACGTCAGTGATTTCTTATTAATTAAATCACTACCTTATATGTAATACTAGGAGTTCATAAAACTGAAGGAGGTGTATCAGATTTATCTCGCTTACTGACGATAGAAAACGATGACTAATATACCATTACTGAGAAGCGGGTACCAGGCGCCCATACATTCGAGGAGTAAATAATACCTCAAGACATTTTCTATGAGGTCAAGTTGCTAATAAATGTACTTCACACTGATCATGTTGATAATGTAATATAGAATAATTAATGTGCTTTTACAGCAGATGAGTATTAAATTATATCGACTGTGGAAAGTAGAAAAAGACGTAACCTTCAGTTTTTACAAAACACCTTTTTGTCGATAATCACAATGTACCAAACTTGATACATATTCTATTAAAAGAATGCAAGCTGAAAATGGCGAATTAGTATTTAAATTTAGCTTTTAAGTTTGAAAACGATGGCCTTGGAAAAAATTAAAACCAAGAAAGAAGACTAAAACAAAAGTTTTTCCTAGATGATTGCTTTAATTAATATTAGATTATGTCAATTAAACACCAGTTTAGAAGTCTCCGTGCACTTCAAGGTTGTGTATAATTCATAATTTGCATATGTCATAAAATCATCAAAACACGTTTTTAGCGCCTCCTTTAAAATTTTATATGTGGGTTACGTCATTTTTCCTTTCCACATTCGATACATAAACATCACTTTATAATAAACTATTTTTATCATTCATAACTGAAGAGCTCAAAAGACAAACGACACAAGCGCAAAATTAGAGTACATGACCGAATATATATACACCCAATCCTTTTTTACGCGATACGTTAGTTCCAGAAAGTGGCGCGTAAAAAAACTCACTATCATAAAATTTGATAAGTTGGTTTCAAAAATAAAAATATCGCGTAAAAAAGGATCAAAAATGTAATGAAAAAATTGTTCTTCAAATTCACGCAAAAAAAATATTTTACATTTAAAATTTAATTTTTTTATTTATTATAAAAATACAATGACAAACAGATAAATAATAAATATACATGCAAATCACCATATTAATGTTTTTTAATTAAAAAATAATATTTCCATATTAGGTTCGTATTTAATATATTTGGACGTCTGGATTGCATTTTTTTGACATAGTAACGGTGGTAAAATTTATGACCGTAAAATGTGCTATTCAATGAATTAAATAAATGCATTGTATTTTAACAAGTTTCAGAGCAGAATTACATCACATGATTTTGAGCAGGGTCTTCACTTCTTTAAGCGCATATGGAGTTCCCGTGAACTTCTTATCTCTGTAGTGATCGCGCCCTTCCGTCTGCAAACGACGGTAAGGGGGTGCAATTTACAATTTTTCAAAATCTTTATCGATGAAGGAGACTGGAAGAACCTTAGTGCGTCCTGGTACTTGAAGCTCCATAAATTTGATATCCAAAAAAAAAAAAAGGGTCACCATTTCTACTGTTAAAAAATCGCATAAAAAAGGACTGATTGTATATATGTATATATAAATATATGTACACTCTTCGGTAATTAAATGAATATAGTACGATTTATTAATTCTTGTCATATATTTTTTTTAAATAATACCTATTTTTAACACAGTATGTATTATATTTGCCAGTAAAAGTTTTGAAGAAATTATAAACTCGCTTCAATATTTCATTATAATTAAGATACGTTTCTATGGCTACTGGTTTTTAAAACATTGTCTTGTTTTTTTTTATATATATAACAAGAATCCATTAGAAAATACTGCCGCCGCACGTTCACGAACGCATATCAATTACACTCCATAATAACAGAACATTGTATATTGTGAGTTCACAATTTTTGTACGTATAAACGTATTAATGGGTTAATAAATTATGATATAGTCAACCAGTCATTATATGCCCCATTATGGATATCTAATATAACAACGAAAGTGTTTCCAGTGATGCCTTATTTAGCCTTGTGCGTAAATTGAAAGCTTACGACGCATATGTACTGCCGTTCTTGTAAGCCATTATGGAGAAATTGTCCGTTGATATTTTCACAATGCATAAAATCACGTAAAATTGAAGTGACACCAAGCAATATATGGATGGAGTTGATGGATGTGTTATGCTATTGTCGTATGATTGATGCCGGCGGTAACTGTGTCGCCAGTTGCCTTAATTGTCTTCAAAGTGGACAAATACCTAGTGACTATAATTTAACAGCAATATTGTTGTCATTTAAATTTCTAATATTAATTTACTCTGTTAACTTTTTGACTTATAAATAATAAAATAATAAATATGATCGGCACAGTCTTCACTTTATTCGACCTCTTAATGGATGTATCTTAACAAAAGTTTTTCTACGAGAACTATTTTACTGTCACTCCGGAAAGCTTCAATCCTGCCTCTTCTTTCGACTGGTGGGATTCCGGCACCCCAGACGTCCTTCGGGAACTATCCATAGGATTTACTCGGCGTAACCGAGGGATGCTGGCATATCATGGGAGAAAGCAAAGCAATTGGCGGGAGACAGGGAAACATGAAGGTGCCGCGTGGCGGCCATATGCTGGAGATAAGAAGAAGAAGGAGAAGTTTTATTGGTCTCAGTGCAAAAGCAATAAACTCTGGTGATCGCGAAAGTTTTTGATGATATTTTTATTCCGTATACTCGAGAAGTTGCTCGTGATAAAAGTGAATAAATGTATGGAGAAAACTAAAATTTCAACTAGTGTTTCTTCATTACATCCGATATCTCGCTGTTTCCGGGATCGCAATAACCGAGTTCAACTCTATGATTTCAACTTTATGACTCTATGACTCAATACTCATATACCGTATAATAATTAATTTGAATAGCAGAAAAATGTACTTACTTACCTAAGATTGCAAGAATGAAGAGTTTCAAGATTGATGTAGAAACTTCTTTGGCCATGTTCGCCTATGTGGAGCATGTGACTGCCACGCGGCACCTCCGTGGTTCCTTGTCTTCCACCAATTGCTTTGCTTCCTCCCATGACATGCCAGCATCCCTCAGTTCCGCCGAGTATATCCTATGGATAGTACCCGACGGACGTCTGGGGCACCGGAATCCCACCGATCGAAAGAGGCAGGCAGGACTGAGGCTTTCCGGAGGCATCCGCAGCACGTGACCCAGCCAGTTCCAACATCTCTCCATAACCAATGACGTGACGGGGCGCTGTCTTGTACGCTTCCTTATCTCTGAATTCCCCACAAAATCAAACCACCTCACCCCCATTATCCGACACAAGCATCTGTTCTCGAAGCTCAGTCTTCACCAGTCTTCACCAGGTGCCAGAAACAGTTAGGTACTATTCTTTTAGCTTCAGTTCCATGATTCCAACAATTTTATTACGCCGTCGTAGAAAATATGTTTGTCAGAAACTGCATTAATGAACTGATTTGATCTAAGAATAGTATTGATATTTTTTTAATTTAACAAGGAGGCCTCACAAGCACTTCTAACCAACCCCTGGATGGAAGGTATAAATTGTGGTAGATCTGACATGACGTCAGCTGAGTGCAAAACGAAGTCAAATATTTTTTGATTAATTGTGCACAAGAGCTACTTAACGATTTAACTTATCGATGTATTTTAAAGTAGCCAAGGTTTTTATTGTCAGTAGAGATATTTTTTACAAACACTGTAGAGCAGCGTTTCCCAAACTTTTTTTCACGCGACCCGGTTATTTTAATGTTTCTCCTTCGTGACCCACTAATTTTTTATGGCCTATACCAGTGCTTACCAGATTGGGGGCCGTGTAATGAAAAAGGTTGGGAAGCACTGCCCTATATTACCGGCCTATAGGTAAAATAAAACAATATATTTATGTCAATACAGTCTTTATATGTTATAATACAAAATAATTTACTTTGATAAACCTATATATGTAGAAATAAAATGTACCAATAATTTATTAATTTGTTAGTATGCCGCCTGCGTGGTCGAGTGGTCTACGTCGTTGGCTACCGCTTTGGAGGTCACGGGTTCGAACCCCAGTTCGGGCAATTTTATAAATTTATTTCTCAATCGATTTATGAATTTCTGTTCAAAGGCATGGATGTATGCGATGTCTTGAATTCCCACCTCCCACCCATCCTATCCTATGAAAGAGGCGTATTGAGAGTGATTAGCTAACCACTAGTCCTGTCCTAGCCCTTTCCTTATATTCCTACTCTCTTTGGAAAAAGAAAGGTTGAGCAACTGAGTAACAAGCAGTTCTCGTAGAAACACTTCAGAAATAATTTATTGATGAGAGGTATCACGAAATTATATAGTAAATATACAGATTTATTTTAGGAAATTGGCGACCCGGCATTTTGCTTTCTGCGACAAGGTACTGGGTCGCGACCCATCATTTGGGAAACGCTGCTGTAGAGCTTTATATGTCGATTATCATTTTACATAGTATGCCTTTTAGTTAAATGTTGATTGAATTCAATACATAATCATTGATCTCCGTTTGCGTTTCATCAATTGTTGTTTTTTTTTTCACTAACTAGCGATTTGCAAACACGATGCGAATAAATATTTAAGTGTAATCTTTTAAGTACTCTATTCAGTGGCGGATTATCCTATAAGCGCATGAGGCGCTCGCTTGGGGCCTCTGAATTTTAGGGGCCTCAAAAATAATTTATATTATATTACCATACATATTTTGTTCCGATTTTTATAAATTTTACATCAATTTTTTTGACGTCCTTATGTTATTTAAAAAACAGGGCCTACAAAAATGTTTGCGCCTGGGGCCTCTCTTGTGCTTAATCCGCCACTGACTCAATTACAATAATAATGACTCGTCTGATATTGTTGAAGATTTCAATCATCTTTGAGAACTTATCACAGACTTGGAGCAACTCCTCAATTCTTCGTCATCTTATCTTAGGTCGTAGCACAAGGAATAACATATCGTGTTGAAAATAGTATAATTTTCAAGCACAAAAACTATAACTATGATGACGTCTTAGTTCGCTTTTTAGAAACTGTTTGGAGACAGACATATTACAATATTTATATTTTATAGTTAAGATTATTTTAACTATCGCTAAAGAGATATTGTCTCTGATATGATACAAATAAAAAAAGTTAAATTGTGTATAGCTTAAAACCATCAAATTATTAGGCAAGTATTTTTCTAGAAAAGGAAGTTTTGTTGAAAGGGACAAACCCTGACCTATATATTGTAATTTATAACTTATGAATTAGAATCAATTTTTAGTTTATTTGTAAACCTTGCGATTTAACGTCTGACCATGCTTCTCAAATAGGCGAAACACGTGTCACTTTTTGTAACACAACAAGTGAAAAAACAAAGTTATCGAATTTAAATTTATTTTTCCAAAAACTTACCGCTAAATCCAACAACGTTTATACGTAATATTTTTCAAAATTATAAAGAATATTTGATTTATCATATTATTTATTTCGGTTCAAATAACCATCGCTTACAGATAAAAGAAATCGAAGCCGAAGCTTAATTGCTAATTCTCAAAAGCTTTTACTCTACTTGGTTCGAATAAGCAAATGTTAACTTTCATTTGATGTTTTTTTCGATCAATCTATGGATGTCTGTGGTGGTTTTAATTATCCACAATCATCAACTATGTACTATCAGACTATTCTCTAATACAGCATATAGATGGGTTTTCTAAACTGTGTTCCACGGAACACTGGTGTTCCACAGAACCTGAATAGGTGTTCCGCGAACACCCACATAACTTAAAAACCACTAATTTTCAATGTTTTCCAAAAAATATCAACAGGTCAATATCTGACTGATTTTATTAGTGATTGTGATATAAATGTCATTAAACTCTTTATTAGCAAGTTTGTCAGAGGAATCTTTCAATGTATCGAAACAAGCTATTATTGTTTTACTTCGGTTATATTCAACCTTTTTATACAAAGCAGGATTTCCTTTTTATGCTGCGACGAAGTGTTTTATTAACATTTTTTTTTTGTATATATATTATTATGATTTTTTTAATTATTATTATTCCATATCCGCTCCCTATACGTAGCATATGGTCACCACGAAGTTCCTCCATGACTCTCTATCCCCAGTCAGTCTCCCTGCTTCCTCCCAGGTCACCCTAGCCTTCCGCAACTCCGCTGAGTACATCCTGTGGATGGTCATCAGTGGCCTTCCACGACGCCGCTATCCATCCGGTTGGAAGAAGAGACAGGCAGGGTTCAGACTCTCTTGAAGCATCCTTAACACGTGTCCAAGCCAGGTCCACCGCCGCTTCTTTATTTCGGCCGTAATAAGAGGCTGGTTAGTCCGCTCTCTAATCTCCGTATTCCTGACAAAGTCAGACCATTTCACTCCTAGCATTCGCCGCAGGCATCTGTTTTCGAAACACAGTATACGGTTACTTTGCGCTTTTGTAATGTGCCATGATTCGCAACCGAATTATAACCGCATATGAATTACCCGACCTAAAAAATATTCCAAGTTTTCCGTTAAAATTTCCGAATTTGCGAAGTGTTACATTGCAGAATTTGGGAAACTCTGGCGTAGAGGATAAATCTACCTTCCGAATAAAGAGATTCTGTATTAAGGGGAGCATGTAAAATATTTTTTATAAATATTCAGTCACGTAAAAAATCATCTCAGTCAGATAATAATATACTATAAAGGATCTTTAATACTAAATATGTACGTTACTCTTAAGCTCGGAGCGTAACGATTGTTTCCCAACAAATTGTATTTACAATACAATAACCGTCGATAATACACCAATAACGGCTAAATAAGTCTATCGATGAAAAGTTAGTGCGCCGTGCTTCCGAAAAGCTCCCGGCGATAGAGACATTACGATATGGATGATTGCTTGTGTGGTCACGATTTTCATATGAATATATTTATGAAATCGGAATAAACAGATTATAATACAACATGAAATACATTGTCTACCTCAGTTTGTAAAAGGGTATGGATATTTTAGAAAACATCTTTATACGTATAATTTAAGATTTCGACTGAAAGTGCTTGGTGGAATTTCAATATTAAATTTGAATCGTTCAAACTATGCACATTCTCACAGATTTTGTCACTAACGACCCGGGTTTCGCCTTTCGGCATCTTCAGGCGTTCAAGTGCACGGGTGAACTTGAACTGACGCTTAGTAAATGAATGTTTCGTGTTTAAATAAGAAACTAATGTATCATTGAGCTTAGAGCCATTGCTGGCGAAAAGGATAAGCTTATGGAAATGCCCACAGATTCGAGTAGTAAGTAGTTTCAAGAATTATATTTATTTGTTTGTCGGCAAAGGATTTATGATTATATTTATATTTTCTTATATAAACACGAAACATTCATTTACTAAACGTCAGTTCAAGTTCATCCGTGCACTTGAACACCTGAATATGCCGAAAGGCGAAATCCGGGTCGTTAGTGACAAAATCTGTGGGAGTGTACATAATTTGAACGATTCAAATTTAATCTTTATACATTACTCAATTTATTTAACAATTGTGGGGCTATAATGCAAAACGTACTATTTCCAAAATGAGCGATATTAAGTTAGGTACGCAGATAAGGTAATCCAAGCCTAAGAAATCGACTGATCCTATTAATTTTAATATAAAATGTCTAAAAGACTTTCGTTTTTAAATTAGAAATCATATTTGTATTTAAATGTTATTTTGTTTGTGTTATTCGTTATAGTATTTGAGTCTACTGAAATGTTCGAGTTTTGGAAATAGTACGTTTTGCATTATAACCCCAGAATTGTAATCGTTGAATTTTTTTCAATATTCAACTTCAAATTCAAAATCACTTGCGGTAATCGCTTTTAAGGTGTCAATACTTGGTAAGGTTTTATATTCAAACTAATAAAATATTCTTTCCTATTAATTCCACCGTTATTTAATATGATCAAGACAAATTTTGCTCATCACGAGAAATTCCACACCAAAACCTTTCTGATCATAATTAGTACAAGACTGTTTACTTTTAGGGTGCTCACTGTCAATACTTGGTGGAAAAGCATTATATTAATAGAAACTCAATATTCCTCTGTACTTAATTCCATTTTATTTAAAAGGTCAGGAGCGGTTTCGCTTCAGCGATTCAGTTGAAAGTGCTCGCAATGAGTGAACCCGGTTTTGACCTTTAAATAAAGTGGAATAAAGTACAAAGGAATATTGTGTTTTTATTAATACAAGACTATTTTATATTTTTAACACTTGAGGTAAACTCAAGGTGAGTAACATAAAATTATTTAAATTCGTGGCAAAAAATACATCACAAACTACGCGAATTTATTCTTATCATGATCAAATAAAAGTGTGAACAAAATATTTATATTCGTATCCTGTAAAATCGCTCAAATGCTATGATATATAAAAATAAAGAAAGAATATTCACGATACAATGGGTGGCCTCTGTAAAATAGAACAGTCCGCCCCTGGTGCGAGTCATCGATGTGTAATCTCTTATTTATGGAAATTTCGCCTGCATTACAGTATTTTATTCGATAATAATTGGATGGTAATGCGATATTATGCATTACCAAACAGTACATGTAAAATGTTGTAATAATAGCAATACAGACAGTTGTTTAACTTACAAATTTTCGTTTAAAATTAGTGTTATTAAAGTAACCATGGGTTTAATAATTTACTGGTGATAATATTCACATTTGATATAAAAGTTATTGAAATTAAAAAAAAAACAAAATATTGTTTAGTACCAACCTACAATTATTTAATATGATCAGGACGTATTGAAGTATTTTCAACTGATAAGAATGTAAAATTTACATCAATACTAGATTATTTATATTAAGCCAAGATTAACTGTTAAGTTAAAAGTAAAATTTAATATTGATAAATCAATCTCCCTTCATTTGATTGCTTATCAGAACCAACAAACCTTTGCCACCACAACAACTCTTAGAAAATGTGAAGAATCTATATATTAATAGTCGTTAATGTCCGTCCGTCCGTCCGTCCGTCTGTAAATTGTCCCCGATTTCCCCTTCCCCTCCTCCGCCCCAGCCACGCTGTCAACATTTTTTTATTCATACTAAAGAGATACTTTTTTCGTTTGTATATTATGGTCGCGATTTCGCCTTTTCGATGACGTCAAGAAAGACGGTCCCCCTCCCCCCCATCCTGCCCCGCTGTCGTCATTAATTCATTTCTTCATTTTTCTCTGACGTCATGAGTGAATTTTTGAAATCATGACATTTTTATTTTATTATGTGTAAAAACAATTAATTTTCAAAAAATATTCTGTCAAGCTGTGGGATTCGATACCATGCCCCAATTTTCATGCGCGACGTTCGGACACCTAAACCACTGCTCCACAAGTCCAGTTGATGGTTACGAAAAAAAAACTCTATTTAAAGTTTTAGTTAACTAATAATGACATCTGTGGGTGAAATCTTGCACTAAACGAATTTGACCGTTCTGCAGCGTTTTGAGAGGCTATATAAGGCTGCTCAATTAAATAAAATAATTTAATATATAATAATTTGATTAACTATTTATTTATATATATACGAAAAATGGTTGTTAGCAAGCTTAAACATTATTCCAAATATTAAATAATTTACGAGGTCTATTTCTGCTAATACGAAAAATAGTTGTTAGCAAACTTAAACATTATTCCAAAAATTAAGTAAATAACAAGGACTATTTTTGCTACTATGAAAAATGGTTGTTAGCAAACTTAAACATTATTCCAAAAATTAAATAATTTACGAGGTCTATTTCTGCTAATAGGAAAAATAATTGTTAGCAAACTTAAACATTATTCCAAAAATTAAGTAATTTACAAGGACTATTTTTGCTACTATGAAAAATGGTTGTTAGCAAACTTAAACATTATTCCAAAAATTCAATAATTTACGAGGTCTATTTCTGCTAATACGAAAAATAATTGTTAGCAAACTTAAACATTATTCCAAAAATTAAGTAATTTACAAGGACTATTTTTGCTACTATGAAAAATGGTTGTTAGCAAACTTAAACATTATTCCAAAAATTCAATAATTTACGAGGTCTATTTCTGCTAATACGAAAAATAATTGTTAGCAAACTTAAACATTATTCCAAAAATTAAGTAATTTACAAGGACTATTTTTGCTACTATGAAAAATAATTGTTAGCAAACTTAAAAATTATACCAAAAATAAAATAATTTACTAAATAGGAAAAATAATTGTTAGCAAACTTACGAGAAATTAAATAATTTACGAGGTCTATTTCTGCTAATAGGAAAAATAATTGTTAGCAAACTTAAACATTATTCCAAAAATTAAGTAATTTACAAGGACTATTTTTGCTACTATGAAAAATGGTTGTTAGCAAACTTAAACATTATTCCAAAAATTAAATAATTTACGAGGTCTATTTCTGCTAATAGGAAAAATAATTGTTAGCAAACTTAAACATTATTCCAAAAATTAAGTAATTTACAAGGACTATTTTTGCTACTATGAAAAATAATTGTTAGCAAACTTAAAAATTATACCAAAAACAAAATAATTAACGAAATTTCTGCTTCTAAGAAAAATGGTTGTTAGCAAACTTAAACATTATTCCAAATATTAAATAATTTACGAGGTCTATTTCTGCTAATAGGAAAAATAATTGTTAGCAAACTTAAACATTATTCCAAAAATTAAGTAATTTACAAGGACTATTTTTGCTACTATGAAAAATGGTTGTTAGCAAATTTAAACATTATTCCAAAAATTAAATAATTTACGAGGTCTATTTCTGCTAATAGAAAAAATAATTGTTAGCAAACTTAAACATTATTCCAAAAATTAAGTAATTTACAAGGACTATTTTTGCTACTATGAAAAATAATTGTTAGCAAACTTAAAAATTATACCAAAAATAAAATAATTAACGAAATTTCTGCTTCTAAGAAAAATGGTTGTTAGCAAACATAAACATTATTCCAAAAATTAAATAATTTACAAGGACTATTTTTGCTACTATGAAAAATAATTGTTAGCAAACTTAAAAATTATACCAAAAACAAAATAATTAACGAAATTTCTGCTTCTAAGAAAAATGGTTGTTAGCAAACTTAAACATTATTCCAAAAATTCAATAATTTACGAGGTCTATTTCTGCTAATACGAAAAATAATTGTTAGCAAACTTAAACATTATTCCAAAAATTAAGTAATTTACAAGGACTATTTTTGCTACTATGAAAAATAATTGTTAGCAAACTTAAAAATTATACCAAAAATAAAATAATTTACTAAATAGGAAAAATAATTGTTAGCAAACTTACGAGAAATTAAATAATTTACGAGGTCTATTTCTGCTAATAGGAAAAATAATTGTTAGCAAACTTAAACATTATTCCAAAAATTAAGTAATTTACAAGAACTATTTTTGCTACTATGAAAAATGGTTGTTAGCAAACTTAAACATTATTCCAAAAATTAAATAATTTACGAGGTCTATTTCTGCTAATAGGAAAAATAATTGTTAGCAAACTTAAACATTATTCCAAAAATTAAGTAATTTACAAGGACTATTTTTGCTACTATGAAAAATAATTGTTAGCAAACTTAAAAATTATACCAAAAACAAAATAATTAACGAAATTTCTGCTTCTAAGAAAAATGGTTGTTAGCAAACTTAAACATTATTCCAAATATTAAATAATTTACGAGGTCTATTTCTGCTAATAGGAAAAATAATTGTTAGCAAACTTAAACATTATTCCAAAAATTAAGTAATTTACAAGGACTATTTTTGCTACTATGAAAAATGGTTGTTAGCAAATTTAAACATTATTCCAAAAATTAAATAATTTACGAGGTCTATTTCTGCTAATAGAAAAAATAATTGTTAGCAAACTTAAACATTATTCCAAAAATTAAGTAATTTACAAGGACTATTTTTGCTACTATGAAAAATAATTGTTAGCAAACTTAAAAATTATACCAAAAATAAAATAATTAACGAAATTTCTGCTTCTAAGAAAAATGGTTGTTAGCAAACATAAACATTATTCCAAAAATTAAATAATTTACAAGGACTATTTTTGCTACTATGAAAAATAATTGTTAGCAAACTTAAAAATTATACCAAAAACAAAATAATTAACGAAATTTCTGCTTCTAAGAAAAATGGTTGTTAGCAAACATAAACATTATTCCAAAAATTAAATAATTTACAAGGACTATTTTTGCTACTATGAAAAATAATTGTTAGCAAACTTAAAAATTATACCAAAAACAAAATAATTAACGAAATTTCTGCTTCTAAGAAAAATGGTTGTTAGCAAACTTAAACATTATTCCAAATATTAAATAATTTACGAGGTCTATTTCTGCTAATAGGAAAAATAATTGTTAGCAAACTTAAACATTATTCCAAAAATTAAGTAATTTACAAGGACTATTTTTGCTACTATGAAAAATAATTGTTAGCAAACTTAAAAATTATACCAAAAATAAAATAATTAACGAAATTTCTGCTTCTAAGAAAAATGGTTGTTAGCAAACATAAACATTATTCCAAAAATTAAATAATTTACAAGGACTATTTTTGCTACTATGAAAAATGGTTGTTAGCAAATTTAAACATTATTCCAAAAATTAAATAATTTACGGGGTCTATTTCTGCTAATAGGAAAAATAATTGTTAGCAAACTTAAACATTATTCCAAAAATTAAGTAATTTACAAGGACTATTTTTGCTACTATGAAAAATAATTGTTAGCAAAC
Source organism: Himalopsyche anomala (assembly GCA_031772345.1). Lineage (NCBI taxonomy): Eukaryota > Metazoa > Arthropoda > Insecta > Trichoptera > Rhyacophilidae > Himalopsyche > Himalopsyche anomala. The sequence continues at coordinate 22,402,727 of CM062837.1, read as the reverse complement.
TTAAAAATTATACCAAAAACAAAATAATTAACGAAATTTCTGCTTCTAAGAAAAATGGTTGTTAGCAAACTTAAACATTATTCCAAATATTAAATAATTTACGAGGTCTATTTCTGCTAATAGGAAAAATAATTGTTAGCAAACTTAAACATTATTCCAAAAATTAAGTAATTTACAAGGACTATTTTTGCTACTATGAAAAATGGTTGTTAGCAAATTTAAACATTATTCCAAAAATTAAATAATTTACGAGGTCTATTTCTGCTAATAGAAAAAATAATTGTTAGCAAACTTAAACATTATTCCAAAAATTAAGTAATTTACAAGGACTATTTTTGCTACTATGAAAAATAATTGTTAGCAAACTTAAAAATTATACCAAAAATAAAATAATTAACGAAATTTCTGCTTCTAAGAAAAATGGTTGTTAGCAAACATAAACATTATTCCAAAAATTAAATAATTTACAAGGACTATTTTTGCTACTATGAAAAATAATTGTTAGCAAACTTAAAAATTATACCAAAAACAAAATAATTAACGAAATTTCTGCTTCTAAGAAAAATGGTTGTTAGCAAACTTAAACATTATTCCAAATATTAAATAATTTACGAGGTCTATTTCTGCTAATAGGAAAAATAATTGTTAGCAAACTTAAACATTATTCCAAAAATTAAGTAATTTACAAGGACTATTTTTGCTACTATGAAAAATGGTTGTTAGCAAATTTAAACATTATTCCAAAAATTAAATAATTTACGAGGTCTATTTCTGCTAATAGAAAAAATAATTGTTAGCAAACTTAAACATTATTCCAAAAATTAAGTAATTTACAAGGACTATTTTTGCTACTATGAAAAATAATTGTTAGCAAACTTAAAAATTATACCAAAAATAAAATAATTAACGAAATTTCTGCTTCTAAGAAAAATGGTTGTTAGCAAACATAAACATTATTCCAAAAATTAAATAATTTACAAAATTTCTGCTATTACGAAAAATAGTTGTTAGCAAACTAGAACATTATTCCAAAAATAAATAATTTACAATTTAAATACTGCAGGGCAGGGCTGTCGATATACGCCCCGAGATATTTCTTTTACTATCAGAATTTCTGGATTATTCAATAAATAGGTTAGTAATTTATTTTTCACGCCAGTAACTTTTCTGACTACTTAAAAATGCAACAAAAATCTCTCCGTTGAGGTCAACGGGCTTACAGCTAGTTTATTATTATTCTACGAAGAGGTTTGCAGTAGGGCATCCAATCCGAGAAAAAAAGGTTTGCAGATAATCTGAAGAAAAAAGTATAGGGAATTGAGGATTTCAAATTTATCAATCCCGAAATCCCGGGATTGGATATTCTAGTTTGCAGCACTTTTATGTCATTCGAAAAGCAGAACCTCCGACATTTATTGCGCCTGGGACCTCCAAAGTGCTTAATACGCCACTGTTGTACAGTATGTATTTAAGGATTAAAAGTAGCTCAATTTTTGGAACGATGTTTATAATATGCAATGATTCATTTTATAATGATTATATCAGAATATATTTACGCCGTTAGTAATATATAAGTCAAGCTGAATAGCTCTTCCGCAGAGCTTGAGTATAATTTGAATTATGGCCACATAAAGCCTAAATGAATCGAATAATTTATTCGAAAGAAACCAGATCTTGCTATGAAAAGGATCTCATTATTAAGGTGTGCTAAGGCGAGAGGATAAAGTTTTCTTTGTGGTCTATAAAATCAACAATGCGACGGATAGAGTATAATATTTCACGTGTGTAATATTATTATGTTTTTGACAACAATGGACAGTAGTAAAGCACCGCGGAGAGGACCACCTACGTACAACGTTGCACCATATTATTATGCCACAGGTTGTTTGGAAATCGTATTATAAAGTTTATATAATACAATATAGGTCAAAATCAAGATTTTGTAAATCATTGCAATGTTTTGCGTGTTTCAATATTTCAACTGCAAATATGAAACATTGTTCAAGTAATAAAAATAATAAATGACTAGCTGTAAGCCCGTTGACCTCAACGGGGGGATTTTTGTTGCATTTTTAAGAAGTCAGAAAATTACAAACCTATTTATTGAATAAGCCAGAAATTCTAAAAATAAAATAAATATATCTCGGGGCATATATCGACAGCATGCCCTGTAGTATTTAAATTGTAAATTATTTAATTTTTGGAATAATGTTGAGTTTGCTAACAATTACTTTTCCTATTAGCAGAAATATACCTCGTAAATTACCTAATTTTTGGAATAATGTTTAAGTTTGCTAACAACTATTTTTCGTAGTGACAGAAATTTCGTAAAATATTAAATCTTTGGAATAATGTTCACGTTTGCTAACAATCATTTTTCATAGTAGCATAAATCGACCTCGGCACATATATCGACAGCCCTGCAGTTTTAAATTGTAAATTACTTAATTTTTGAAATAATGTTTAAGTTTGCTAATAATCATTTTTTCACATGCAAAATGGTATAAATTAATTGCACATTTTATCAAAACAAAATTATCAAAATGTTGACTGATTCTCCAAACAGAAATCGCGGACAATCATGCAATCATTCGGACATTATCGAGTATTAATATATAGATTTTAAGTACTTTTTCCACTTAAAATTTATTTGATCAGTACCGGTTTCGCTCCTCGCGAGCATTGTCAACTGATAATTTCAGTTTCATTTTGTTTAAAAATTTCCCAAATTTTAATTGTGTTTATAATTAATATCATTTGCCACTTATATTTATTGATGATTTTTTAATTGTGTAATTATAATGTAATTTGTAAATCCTTTTCATTGTTGGTAGTTGCTGACACCTTTTTATTTGAATTTAACTTGTATAAATAGCACTGTTTAATTTATTTTTCTTATCAGTTGATAATGCTTGCGAGGAGCGAAACCGGTCCTGATCAAATAAATTTTAAGTGGAAAAAGTACTAAAAATCATTTATTATTTTTATTATAATGCCATTCCACCAAGTATTGACAGTGAACACCTTAAAAGTGATCATTGTTCAAGTATTGAAATATAAATATATATAAATTTATTTCAAGTTATCTGTAATATACCTATAAAGAAACACACACTTTTTCAGCGCAGAGAGAGAGTGTGTGTGTGTAAGAGTAAATGTTAAGTGAATTTTAACGCATGTATTTATTTTAATGCGTTCGTCTTGTTAATGTTATTATTAATCGCATATTAAGAGTTGGATTTTGTATTTTTGAGCTGTGGAAAAAAAGACGACTCCGACTCCAACTATAAAATGATTAACTACTCCGACTCCGAGGATATTTTTCAATCATTTCATTTTAACTTACCTATATGTATACCATCAGATCATCTTTTGTCAGCCATGCTTGCAATGTCAATCCAGCTATAAAATGATTAAGTACTCCGACACCGAGGAAATTTTCCAATAATTTCATTTTACTTACTTATTTTAATGTATTTTTCAAAAAAAAGCCGCTCATTTTTCACGACTCCGACTCCGGCCAAAATACCCCGACTCCGACTCCACATCCTTGTATAAGATGTATTTTTATTGCTAAATCTTTTGTCATCAATATGAATGGGTGACCAAAAATTATATTTCATTTAATTAAAGATTTCGAGTGAAGGTGCTTGGTGAAATTTCAATATTAAATTTGAATCTTTCAAATTACGAACATTCGCAGAATTTTTGTCACCAAGGACTCGGGTTTCACCTTTCGGCATCTTCAAGCGTTCAAGTGCACGGATGAACTTGAACTGACGCTTAATAAATGAATGTATCGTGTTTTTATTATATAAAACTAAAGGCGAAACCCGGGTTGTTAGTGACGAAACTAACAAATAAAATTTTGTATTGCAATTAAAGCGTTCAACATAACTACATTATAAACAACAACAAAAATACCTACTATCATTAAAAATATTCACATGTTGTATAATTAAACTTTAGGGTATGTCAATTTTTATTATCAATAAATGAGTATATAATGTTGGTATATACAGCATTCAAAAAAGATGCTTGCATCGAAACCGTGTTAGTTGTACGTAGGGATTCTGTGTTCAGACGTCCCGGGTCTTGTCGGGTTTTTTACTGTCTTGAGTCCTGGGACTTTTTGTGGAAAATGTCCCGGGAATCGTGACTGTGATTTAAAATGTTCACATGTACAGCTATATTGTGAAGTTATGGTCATAAATTTACTCCTGACGGCGACCGAATTCATTGATATTTTTTCATTACACGTACCGTTATCATCCATTCATAGTAAAAAATTAACCGTAAGCATTGCACACATCCATTACATAAGAAAAAAAAATTATTAAATATTGTAATAAAAAAACACGATTTTTACTAGTGCGTTATTTCAAACGGCGCCGAGTGTATTTAATACATAACATACATGCAAATATTAAATTTCAATAAAATTATGATTTTGTTGAAGGGAAAATAAAAGTCTCGTGTCCCGGAACTTTGAAAACCCCGATACTTCAGAATCCCTAGTTGTGTGCTGAGAAAAGCGGCGAATCGAGTAAAGGGTTCCAAATATAGACAAAAACACGTCAAAACATTTAACGACGCGCTTACATACATATAACTGTACTAATTTTAACACTGTGAGATAACTAGGTGTCGAAAAAACGATAAATATCATTGAACATCTCAAAGATCGGCCGCTAAAAATAACATAGTATCGGCTTTCTCACGAACATAAATCAAATCGTTAAACGTCAATTAGAAACCATCCGAGCATATTATGCCTAGATAAAATTACGACGCATTCATCAGCAAGACAACAATAAACATGTTTTTTCTTTTCGCGAACGACACCTTTACCATTTTCGGAGTCAATTGCAGCGACCGAAATTCTCTTGAGACTTTCTCATCTGGCATAAAACGACCAAACGAGGTTTCCGGTCGGGCAATGTTTGGGAACATTCCATTTGTTTGCTAGTATGCAGCCTTATTGAGGATGTTTTATGCTTTATTAATAAAAATAATTTATAGCATTACATCACTACCAATGTTGTGAATCATGAATTATAGTCTGCGGGTAATTTATTAAACATTTATCTACAATAGTTGTTTGTGGATCAAAGATTAAAATAGAATATTTGATGAATCATACTTTTAAAAATATTGTTCACATGCATTAAATATCGATGAATCAGTGTCGAAATGGTGTGTTTGTATATAAAAAATGTATTCCTAAATTATTATGATATTTTCGAGTCCGTGGTGCAGTGGGCAGCGTGGTTCTTTGGCGAATATCATGGGTTCATGTCCCAGTAATTAGAATTAAATTATAAGAGATGAAAAAATATCATAGTATTTAATCAATATATGACCCTTGCAAGATTCTCATCTAAATATTAATAAAGAATGAATTTAGCATCATAAAAATGTCTCTCTTTGGCTGACTTATTTGTGTACTGTATGCGTGTATGTACATATGTATGCGCATGTGTGTGTTTATAATAATATTTTTTTATAATTTATTATTTTTTTTAAAACTAAAATACATTGATATTATTTACCATATTACAATGTAGTTCTACCAAGCATAAGTCAATTCAATAAATAAATTATGAATTCTGTATCAACCAACATCACAAATCCGCGTTCAGTGGTCGTCGTATAAACGAGTACTCCCTGCTTATTACGTAGCAGTCAGGATCGGCTCGGAGCCACGGCGTCGTGCACGGATGACAATGGAGTTTGATGATTGCGAGGGGAAATAAATTTGGAGATGCTTATCTGTCTTGTTGAGTGACTGGTGTGTCACTGACGTGTTAAGTAAATCACGTGCTAACTATATTCTCGTCACAAAGGCAGATTCCAAATGAAAACGTGGCCTTTTATTTGCGTAATGACAACATAAAATTTGTTTTGTTGCTCTTCCTTATATAGGAGAAACATTATTATAAATATGTTACAATGCTTAATACGTACTGTTTATTTGACAGCAGGGTTTCATGAAAATAGCGTTTTGTTTAATTCCCAATTGAATTTTTCCCAAGAAGAAGATAATGCTTTTTTAGATGAATACAACAAAAAAACAAGACGAATATGTTTAACTGTTATTTTAGTAATAAAAATTATTGTGATACAGTTGTGTATTACAACCGCCATTCACTAGGGCAGTGTTGCCCAACCAGTGGTCTGCTTCGCCTGGCCGCAAACATTATGCCAAATTTCAAGAAATTCGCCATGCAAAAATATAGAATTCGGATTTGTATCGCCTGCACGTTTACTTGTATTTTATTTTTTTTACCATGCCCACTCCCAATATGGAGCATATGGACTCCTAATGGAGTTTATCTCAACAGAAATGTTTCTACGAGAACTGCTTGTTACTCAGTTGCTCAACCTCTCTTTTTCCAAAGAGAGTAGAAATATAAGGAAAGGGCTAGGACAGGACTAGTGGTCAGCTAATCGCTTTCGATACGCCCCGTTCACAGGATAGGATGGGTGGGAGGGGGGAATTCAAGACATCTTTATCACAACGAGACATCACATACATCCATGCCTTCGGACAGAAATTCATAAATCGATTGAAAAATCAATTTATAAAACTGCCCGTATTGGGATTTGAGCTCGTGCCTTCCGTAGCGGTAGCCAACGATGTTGACCACTCGACCACACAGGCGACATTCTGTGTATTTTTAGTTATTGTTAAATAAGAAGACATCAATAATGCGACTCCGTATTACTAACAATTCTAAAATCCGACTTTAAAATTTGTAAAGTTTAGTTCATTGCGGATACTTATTTAGAATTTCGACTGAAGGTGCTTGATGGAAATTTAATGTTAGATTTGATTTATTTTCATTCTGTACACTTCCATAAAATTGTTTGTCGATAACGACCCGGGTCATTTCGAGTGCATTCGTACACCGGATAGTACCAGAAGATGCCTAATATGTGATGCCGAGTGTATATATAATATTTTTTAATTATTTCAACAAACTAAATACTTGACGGACAAGACTATATCGCCTGTCATATTGATAACAACTTCTGATGATACGATGATCCGTCTTCCAAGGACACCAACACTCTCGCCTCCAACTGATATTAATAGTTTGCATCATTTTCAATCTCTGGTCGATTAGTCCCATTGTACACTAGGTGGCAGCACCATTTAACATTTGACAGGAGACCCAAAAAAAAATGGGACATAAAAAATACATTACAACGTGACATGTCAAATCAAAGAATACCGGCCACTGAAGTGCTTAATGGCATCAAAATATTGTAGAATAGTCCCATCAATTGCCGGATTTTTAGGCTCCTTAATCCTGTAAAGCAGGGATAATCAACAAGTTATTAATTTGAAATACGGTTAACATATCTTAGTATTTAGTATTATGAGAAATAAACAATATAATTGATAGCTTTTTTGGTATCAGTCAGAGTAATCATAGTTGTGAAACTAATCGAAATAAAAATTAAAACTAAATTTAAAATTATTGAAGAACTAAATATAGTGAGTAGTAGAGAAAGAATGATAATACTAGAACAGGACTAGTGGTTAACTAATCGCTATTGCTACACCCAGTTATTAAAGGATTAGAAAGAGGAGAAGAAATAATGTGAATTGACATCACAAACACCCAGTCTTCGATCACAACTTTGAATTGAATAATTCTCAAATTTACTGTGATCAACTGGGCCGCAGCAGGCGACAGTATAGTATATTTGATACTTTTCAATCAACTAATAATCATCAAATTTTTGATCGTTCAAATTATATACATTCACACAACTGAACTTGACTGATAAAAGTTCATACGTGCACTTGAACGTCTGAAGATGCCGAGAGGTGAAAACCGGGTCTACAACGACAAAATTTGTGTGAATGTATGTACGTAATTTGAACGGTTAAAAAATAATATTAAATTTCCACCAAGCACCTTCAGTCTAAATCTTAAATTATAATAATGATCAATTGTCACATTGTTGAGCATTCAATACATAAAAATAATTAGAAAATTTGTAAAACTTAATCATTATACTTTTAAATCACGAGTTTTTTGTCAAATTTCTATCCGACATCACAAGTATTCATTTGATGATTATTTGTATAAGAATGCTTTGCAGATTCAATTTAGAGTTATTTAAAATTTTCACATTTAAATCTGAGTCAAATAAGTGTCACTTATTCATAATTTGTAAATTCTTTTCAATACCAATTGTTTATTAAACCTTTTAATTTCAATAATTTGGTGGAATGGCATTATAATAAAAATAATAAAAGATTTTTAGTACTTTTTCCCCTTAAAATTTATTTGATCGCGAGGACCGGTTTCGCTCCTCGCGAGCATTATCAACTGATAAGAAAAATAAATTAAACGGTGCTATTTATACAAGTTTATAAGCAACTACTAACAATGAAAAGGAAAATCATCAATAAATATAGGTGGCAAATTATGTCAATTATAAACACAATTCAAATTTGGGAAATTTTTGAACATTTTTTTTTTATTTCATTTAGTTTTGTATTAATAACACTGCTAAATTTTATTTCTTATCAATTGATAATGCTGTTCATGAACGGAACCGGTCCTGATCTTGCTAAATTAAAGTGGAAGTAGTACAAAGAAATATTGTTTATTTAATTTTCTTATTTAATGCTTTTCCACCAAGTATTGAAAGTGCACATCCTAAAAGTGATTAAATAGTAATTTTGATTTGACAATATTGCTTTTTATTAAAGTAACAAGTGTTTCGCTTGCCGCAGCCAAATTTAACAAGGGGCACACGCGAGCCCCTCCGGGCCTTCTCCAGCCCCAGTTGTAACTAAATGTTGTATTACTTAAGAATTTATTCGCAGTACACGACATTAATCAACCGTACACTTAATCTGCAAATATCTGTAAAGTATCATTTTAGTTGGACTTCCGAGAAATAGTTGACTATGTATAACGGTTGAATCTAATAAATACACATTGTGATCTAACAAAAAATGGTTTATTTATAATGATTAGAATTGTGTTGGTCACATCAGAATCCTTCAGTGAACCATAATACAAATGGCCATCATCCTTGACTACCCATCACTCCGTCGTTGTGTTGAAGCTGTTATTGATGGATAATAAGAATAGTCAGTCTTTTGACCTGGCTAGCTCCTGACATCGAGGTGAGGGGTGACGTCGGCCAGCTTGTGCGCTGATGAGGCAGCAACGAGAAGACCACTCCGACAGCGCCAACAAAACAAACCGAAACACGTTGAAACGTTTACGCGGTGATAAAATGTTTTGAAATTGGTGTCTAATGAATGACGTGTTCGTAGCAATTGAATAAAATTATTCATTATGTACAACGATTTATATTTTGGGATGTATTCAAAATTAATAAGCTCGTATTTTTATTCAACATCACCTGTTTTCACGAAGTTCTACTGGAATAAAGCCAACATGTTTGGCCTTGATACTATCAAAGTAAGGCCTAGTTGGTTAAAGCTTGCTCTACCTATCACGCAGGTCTGGGTTCGATTCCCGGTAAGATCACAGTGAATTTTGATTCAATTCAAAGCTGTGATTAAAGACTGGGTGTTTGTGATGTCAATTCACATTATTTCCTCTACTCCCATCCTTCTGATCATTTAATAACTGGGTGTTGCGATAGTGATTAGTCAACCACTAGTCCTGCTCTAGCCTAATCCTTCTTTCCCTACTACTCACTTTGAAGAAAGTGAGGTTGAGAAAAAAAAAACTTCTGTTGAAATACTTAAATTAGGAAGCCATATGCTCTACATTGGGAGCGGACATGGATAAAAAAACATTGTAAGAGAAAAGGTTTATTCGAAAAATAATTTACCAGTAATTTCTAATTAGTACCTACTATTATTTTTATATCTAGCCACCTTCCTGCGTCCAGTATAAAGGAAAAAAACACAACCTTATTTTTTTAATTTATAAGATCATAATTTGAATCAACGTGTGTTTTATTCAATGGCGGATTAAGACCTTCGGAGGATTCAGGCGCAATAAAATTTGGAGACCCTATTTTTTGGATGACTTGAAAGTGTTGCAAAATTTATATAGAAAAATGAATTTGAAATACATGGGTATATCATATAAACTATTTTAAGGCCCCTAAGATTCGGAGACCCCTAGCGCGCGCCTCATTCGCTTATCTTATAGGGTAATCCGCCACTATCTATTTTTAGTAAATTACGACACTGCCTGAAGATACTTCTCAACGAGGCGGAACACGTGTCTTATTAAAGTAATCGAAATAAAATTTAAGTTAAAAATGAAATTTCATAAAGACACCGTCGAATTCATCAAAAATTGTAAATTATAATGTTACAGTTATCATGCATATTTAATAGTTTATTCGACTTATCGAAAGCTTCACAGCGGATGTCTCTACTTATACCTACTAAACCTAAGAATATCTTGATGATTGAAAGGGTCTGAAAACTGCACGGTGTGTATCATTCGGCACGGTCGTGTTATTATCGAACACCCGTGCCATATACTACTCTTGTCATAGCGTGAAAGAGCGAACCGATGTTGACTTTAAAATATTTCGCATTTCACATTTAAATGACTATTGTATCTTATTATATTCTTAGTTGTCACACAAGCAAAGAAACATTTGTATTTCCTACGTTACACAATACAACTGAAATATGCTGAGTTTGAATGACCGTAATTAGTGAATGATTCTGTGCAAAATACATGTCTAAAATTTTCACGCATTCATACTTTATTAAATATCAATAAATCATTTTCTATTAAGTGTTAGTATTTTTATGACATATCCACTGTGGAAAGGAAAAACGACGTAACCCACATTTAAAAAAAAAAAACAGCTTTTTTTTCGATAATCACAATGTATTAAACTTGATACACGTTCTATCAAAAGTATTTAAGCTGCAAATGCAGAATTAGTATCTAAATTTCGCTTTAAATTTTTAAAAAAAGTTCAGCTAGTGAAAAGACTGAAAAAGAGGTTTTTTTCTAGACAATTTCTTTAATTAATATTAGATTATGTCAATTTAAGATTTCGACTGAAGGTGCTTGGTGGAATTTCAATATTAAATTTGAATCGTTCAAACTATGTACATTCTCACAGATTTTGTCACTAACGATCCGGGTTTCGCCTTTCGGCATCTTCAGTCGTTCAAGTGCACGGATGAACTTGAACTGACGCTTAGTAAATGAATATTTCGTGTTTATATAAGAAATTGCATAGCCTTCCGATTTTAAATGAAATATTAAACATGCCGGGATCTCCACTTCTATACCCTTTATAAATATAATCATAAAACCTTTGCCGACAAATAAATACATGTAATTATTAAAACTACTTACTACTCAAATCTGTCAACATTCCCATGAGCTTATCCTTTTTGCCAGCAATGGCTTTAAACTTAATAATACATTTATTTCTTATATAAACACGAAACATTCATTTACTAAGCGTCAGTTCAATTTCATCTGTGCACTTGAACACCTGAAGATGCCGAAAGACGAAACCCAAGTCGTTAGTGACAAAATCTGTGAGAATGTACATAGTTTGAACGATTCAAATTAAGAGATTATGTCAATTAAACACCAGTTTACAAATCTCCGTGAACTTCCAGGTTGCGTATATTTCATAATTTGTATATGATCCAAAATCATCAAAACACTTTTTTTGTGTCTCCTGTAAAATTTGATATGTGTGGGTTACGTATGTTTTCCTTTCCACAGTCGAATAATAGCATTATTAGAAGTTTAAATAATAGTTAATTAATGAACATAGAAATGTATAAATACTTGAAGGGACTTGACCACCTTGTGAGCGTAAGAAAACAAGGAGTCAAGATAACTAATGTGTGGTATTCAGCTTTGTACTTCTGAAGCGTTTCAAATGATAACAAAATAATGACAGCGGTCAGTTTCCACAATGGGCAGCGGGGAATCACGCTAAGCAACCAAGACGGGAATAAATTACAGCGATAATGTGAACAACAAGAGGCCTACAAGGCAAAACAAAACACCCCAATGAAAGGTACAACGGCAAAAGAAAACAATGTAATGAACCTACCGGAATGAAGTGAAGTTTTTTTAATTATTTAAATAAAAAATATTTAAATTTTCTAGCAAAAAATCGATACAAAAGAAGAGGGACAAGGAATCAATTTGCGATCGTTATTTTGATATCGACTGTGGAAAAGAAAAATAACGTAACCCACACTTCCTTCAAAACACCTTTTTTTAATTATAATTTCGAATGAACGTGCTTGGTGGAATTTTAATATTAAATTTGAATCGTTCAAACCATGTACATTCTCACAGATTTTGTCACTAACGACCCGGGTTTCGCCTTCCGGCATCTTCATGCGTTCAAATGCACGGATGAACTTGAACTGACGCTTAGTAAATGAATGTTTCGTGTTTATATATTCGCCAGCAATGGCTTCAAACTCAATGATACATTTATTTCTTATACAAAAACGAAACATTCATTGAAACGTAAGCGTCAGTTCAAGTTCATCGGTGCACTTGAACGCCTGAAGATGCAGAAAGGCAAAACCCGGGTGTTACTGACAAAATCTGTGAGAACCTCGAAAAATCGAATTTTGGATACAATCGATAAAATGTCTGATTAAATACGAAAAAAAATGAATATTTTTTTTTATTGATTAATAAAGTCTCATGTTGCAATTTTAATTTGATATGCACATTTTTTAATTTTTCGTGTGAATGTACATATAATATATGTGTAACAATAAGATAATAAAATTATGTTAAAATAGTGTTTATATGAATTTCCAATATTAAATATCTATGTATATTCAAAAATATTAGCCCTATTACCAGTGGTGAAGTGGGGCCAGGTCGGCGAGCTGGCACCTGCAAATAAGGAAGGCGCCCTGCCACCTTTTTGACTTGTAACTTAATTTTCAAGTACATACATACAAATATTCAATATAAGCATATAATTCAGTATATTCAAAGTCGTTTTTTTTAATTGTTAAAACTTTTGGTTTTTTTTACAAAAAAAAAAAATGCAAGAAATCAATGACTAATCTAGTACCTATTTATTTACCACTTTACCACTGCCTATTACAGAACAGCACAATATTCTTAAATTAATGAGACAAAATACGTATTAAATTATAAACTTTTCAAATACATTATAATTAAATATTTTGTTTGTTTCTATTCTGAAAAATATTTGACACAATTGTCATAAGACATTACACATTATAATAAAACATTGATTTTTATATTTCAATCTACTGAGTACTCTGTGTACAAAATCGTGTGTGTTCGGAAGAATCGGTGTACGAAGAATTCCTGTTAGGAAGAATTCGTTTACCAAATTAGTCAGCTATTTGTGAATAGAGTTGCAGATTGCTCGTTGTTTCGGTAAATTTTAATTTTAATTTTATGAAAGATCGATCATAGCAGTTATATTATAACTCAGAGTAAATTAAATCTGTAGAACTAATGAACTACGTCTCCGTTAACGATTAAGCTAAGTTCAGGATCACCCTGTTAATCTCCGGGTGGTTCAGAGTACAAAGGCAAAGAACAACGTTGGATTAATCGACGATCACTCTCACTTCATATTAATTCACCTTTAATCTTTTTGTACTCTTATTAATTATTGAAGATGTTCTGAGGGATTGTTAAGCTTGTGGCACACGAATATGTTATACTTAGTGTGTATTGAATTACGCATGACTAATCACTACTGCTGTCAATCTAGGATTTAACAAAAATATTATAAAACTATAATACAATATATTTATCCAAAACTAGAAATTTGAATCGTTCAAATTATGTACATTCACACAAGTTTTGTCACTAACGACCCGGGATTCACCATTCAACATCTTCAGGCATTCAAGTACACGGATGAACTTGAACTGAAGTTTAGTAAATGAGACTAACAACACGAAACTTTAACACTAACTAACTATAGAGTTTAGTCAATCTTGCTGTACTTGCAATATTGATATAATTTAAGATTTCGACTGAATGTGCTTAGTGGAATTTCAATATTATATTTGAATCGTTCTAATACCTTCAATTATTATATATTGGCATATTTGCATTTTTAAAAAAAGCATTGCTTAAATTGACACGATTTTTGAAAGAATATCTTAAATCCGTTTTTACGTGTGTCTTTCATTTATATATTTGACACAAAATGACCGTAATAAAAACCGAATAAAATGTTTAAATTCTTTATTCCTTGCAATAAACGTTAAACCAAATGCAAAAATGTTTGAATTATCAGCAGGGGGGGCTTTTTGACTTTAAATAGCTTATCTCCGGAGCCAATTTTAATCCAAGTATTCATAAATTAACGCATTGTATTCTTAGTCCGTAAAAATATAGTACACAAAAACAATTTTTAATATACATTTTATATTTCACAGTCGATTTGATTTGGACTGTCTGGGACAATAAGTTTACTTATAAATTTTTAATACATTTATAATGGAATTGATATTAGACAATAGATTTAATCGTTGAAACAATTTTGAAGCCGATGTTTAAAAAATGGAAAAACTTGTGTGAATGTACATAATTTGAAAGATTAAAATTTAATTTGTTTTATATTACCTTATAATAAATTAATAACTTTTAGGGTGTTCACTGTTAATACTTGGTGGAAAGGCATTATATTAATCAAAACATAATATTCCTTTTTACTTTATTCCACTTTATTTATTAGGTCAGAACCGGTTTCGCTAATTGTGAGCATTGTCGACTGATAAGAAAAATATATAAACAGTGCTATTTATACAGGATTGAGGCTTTCCGGAGGCATCCGCAGCACGTGACCCAGCCAGTTCCAACGTCTCTCCATAACCACTGATATGACGGAGTGCTGTTTTGTACGTTCCCTTTTTTTCGAATTCCTCACAAAATCAAACCACCTCACCCCCATTAAACTGTTCTGGGAGCTCAGTATACGATTTTTCTGAGTCTTTGTCAGGTGCCATGATTCGCAACCGTAAAGCAGTACCGGCAAAATGCTTGGCAGTGGCATTTGGTTTTAATCAAGTGCAGTTGTGTGTCCCAGACAGTCCGTATTAAGTTGAATGTGGAAATAGCTACGTAAAGTTAACAACAATATTATATTCTTCAGCATTAATAAATGTTATGTATACATTTATAAACGTCACGGAAGCAGAGTGTTAAAAAAATATCTGAATCACATTAATTTGGGGGGGGGGGAGTAAATTGATATCATCTGCATCTTTTGTTCGGTATTTTTATTTAAGATTTAAGTATCGCTTTAAATTTCCTGAGCACGAAATTATCGTAAATACGGCTCGCAGGAAATCGAGTAGAACAATATAATATGTTAAATGCCTCCTGAATGGGTCAAGCATCTTTATTTGGCTGCTGTAAATTTCATTTGTTATAAAGATGATCTTTAATGATCACTTCGCAAGACATATGCAATCTCGGTTGATCTTTTGTGTTGTAATACGATACAATATTAAATTAAATAATTTGGGTATAATATAAACACCGAAAGGTAACTGGACTTGACTGGAAATATGGTAAAACAGAACATAAATAAGCAAGTAAAAATATAAAATATATTTTTGTTGTGTCTATTTATTAATTAAAGGCTCGTATTTTTCGCCTCCCAGGTTGGAAATCGCTGCTATAAATAAATAAATAAACTCAAGAATTGCTCGAGCTCATTTTCTTTAGTATGCATATGTAACCAAAACACTAAAGCCTAGAGACTATTTCTTTGGTTTGACTTATTAAAGTTATTCACAAATTAAAAATGTGGTAATTATTAGCTAATCATTAATCACCATGGAAAATAGAGGTTGGGCAACTGAGTAACAATCAGTTCTCGTAGAAACAATTATGTTGAGATAAAGTAGCCTGCGTGGTCGAGTGGTCAACGTTGTTGGCCGAATCCCTGTACGGACAGTTTTATAAATTAATATTTCAATTGATTTATGATTTTCTGCTCGAAGGCATGGATGTATGTATGTGATGTCTTAAATTCCTCCTCTCCCAACCATCTTATCTTATGAAGGAGGCGTAGCGAGAGCGATTAGCTAATCACTAGTCCTGTCCTAGCCCGATACTTATATTCCTACTCTCTTTGGATAAGAGAGGTTGAGCAACTGAGTAACAAGCAGTTCTCGTAGAAATACTTCTGTTGATATAGTCTATTAGGAGTCCATATGTTCCACATTGGGAGCAGATATGGTAAAAAATATATATGTCATGATATCAATAATATCAGCTTCGAATTCAGTCTCCTAGCTTCGTACTCAAATTTTAGTATTCATTTTACTTTGGTTTGTATTTCAATATTTTGTATGTCTTCAAGTATTTATAAAAATAATTTAAAACAAATTAAATAATTAAAAATATAAAGATTTTAATAAAGGTTAATTAAATACATTGAATTGTTATAACTACACGTAAAAAAATAATTAAATAATAATAAGCAAGGATGATAAGAAGTTAATGGCACTAATGAAAAAACTTTTAATTTTGAAACAGATATGATTAAGGATTGAATGGTGAGGGACAGTGAAGGTAAGCTTTTTCTCCAAAAGAAGTAGAAATTTTCTTGAAGTGACGGAAATTCTCTGGAGACGAAACTAGATCTGGATGCCCGATAGGACCATCACAGTTATTTCTACATAACGAAAACAATATACCTTCTTTTGTAAAATGTTGCATCTGAAAAATGCAAAGTATTTCGTCTTTTAAGCGTTGGTATGTGTTTGTTAAGAGCACCTCTTGTAATTCGTTTCGCTAAAATTCCAAGCGACAGAAATAATTGGCTGGAACATTAGCCAGACACGAGCCAATGAGGCAAAAAAAATGGCCGAGGGTTATTTTTTATTGCAGATACGTGTTTCGGTACAAGCTGATAATGGTAATCTTTAATTAAAAGCATTATTTGGAGCATGCAATCGGCAGCGGCGTCATGTAAACAGGAAACTCGAATATTCTTTGTAAAAAATATCGATTCAATTCTACATTTGAATTATTTTTATTCTGCACACTTACATAAATTTTGTCGATAACGACCCGGGTTCCGCCTTTCAGCATCTTCTGGTTTTATCCAATGCACGAATGCACTCGAACTGATAAAACGAGAAGATGCCGAAATTCGCCTTTCGGCATCTTCTCGTCACCGGGCACCGGGCACCGGGTCGTTATCGACGAAATTTATGGAAGTGTTCAGTCGAAATTCTAAACGTCTTACGAATCGTTTTTTCTATACGTAATAATATCGGTCCTAATATTATGTCGCCTGCTGTGGCCCAGTTGGTAAGAGTTTACTCTACCAATCACACAGTCTGGATTCGATTCCCGGTAAGATCAAGTGAATTTGAGAATTATTTAATTCAAAGTTGTGATCGGACACTGGGTGTTTGTGACGTCAATTTACATTATTTCCTCTCCTCCCATCCTTCTGATCCTTTAATAACTGGGTGTAGCAATAGTGAATAGTCAACCATTAGTCCTGTTCTAGCCTTATCCTTATTTCCCTACTACTCATATTGAAAAAAAAGTGAGGTTGAACGACTGAGTAACAAACAGTTCTTGTAGAAAAAACTTCTTTTGTGATACCTCCATTAGGAGGCCATTTGCTCCACATTTGGGAGCGGACATGGATAAAAAAAATATACTATGTAGCTTAAAGGTGGCCATATATCAAGGAACAAGTTGTTCCATCGAGTCGTGGAACATTTCACGTTACTCAATATAGGTCCCCATGTTCACTCTCTGGAATCGAGCGCAAACGGGGAACTTGGGAAACATGCATGCGCGCGCAGCTATAAACAAACTGTATAAAAAGTATATTGCATCATGACTTCATACCAAAGCTATGACGGCTTGTGGACAGTGCCGACACAAGGTTATTTGGCGCCCTAGGCAACAATTATTGGCGCTCCCTCTTTTTTCGAAATAATGAAAACATATGTTTTTATATATCCATGTCCGCTCCCAATGCAAAGCACATGGTCTCTTAATGGATGTATCTCAACAGAAGTTTTTCTACGTTGTTTCAACTAAGTTCATTATTTTTCGAATTATATAGAATACGATACATAACTACAACGAACAAACAGAAACGTCCAAATAAAATAAACCTTATCATTTGATTATATAAAAATAATTTAAATACTCTACTTATGCGCCCCCTTATATTTGCGCCCTAAGCGGTTGCCTATTTCGCCTGTATGGTTGCGCCGGCCCTGTTTACGGAATACATTATTATAATTATAAAAACAGAATAGTCCTTGCGAGCTTTTATTTTTTTGGCTTAGACCTCAGATAGCTTAGGCTTAACCCGCCTAGGAATATATATTTTTTATCTTCATATTGTACTAGGCATACACAGCGATGGGCTGACAATACGTTAACAATGGGCTCGCTTAATCTCAAAGCAATTCTCGGTGTTCTGAGGAAGGAGTGATTTTTTTTTATATCCCTATGCAATTATATGCAATACTTAAATAAGCAATCGATTGTTACTTAATACATTTATAAAATGTAACAATATGCAATTTACCGTAAATTTATCAATATAAACAGTTAAAAGTGTACTACCGAAGTTGTAGTAGATAATATATAAGTCAAAAATTGCAGTTATATACTAATTTGATCTGAGAATATTGTTTTCTTTTAATTTAACAAGGGGCTCGCCAACCCTACTAAAATTTAACAAGGGGCTCGCGCGAGCCCCTCAGAGCCCACCCCTGGGCATAGATAAAAAGCTTCTTATAAATATGTTACATAAAAATATACATCCTCATTATTGGGCAGTACCCATTCGGTTTTTTCGACTGCCACTGACTTCGGGAAAGTGCGGCGCCGATTCGAGAACTTATTGTTTCATTAGCATTCGTTTGTTGCACCGACCCCTTTGTATCGTATAACTCGTAAAAAATGCACCGATGCACTCGACTGCATCCCCGCTACATTATTGCGCCTCTCGGCTTGTTGCAATGATAAAAGCTTTCAAGCATTGATAACGACCCACCACTTTCCGGCCTTTTAATTTGTAATTCATTTCGTTTTCATATCAAAATAAAATAACGCATACACTATCGTCTAAAATTGAAACAACACAGCCACTTTGAAAATTTCCAGGACACGTGCTGAGAAATTCTTAGTCAGTGGGGGACTGCCAATACGTTAACAAGGGGCTCACTTAATCTCAAAGCAATTCTCGGTGTTCTGTGGAAGCAGAGATTTTTTTTATCACTCTTATACAATTGTATAAATATAATATTTAAATAAGCAATCGATTGTTACTAAATACACTTATAATATGTAACAATATGCAATTTACCCTAAACTTATCAATGGAAATGGTCAAAAATGTACTATTGTGTATACTGAAGCCATCCTAAATAATATACAAGTCAGAAATTGCAGTTATGTACTAATTTGATCTGATTTTTTTTCCCTTAAATTAACAAAGGGCTCGACTGCCTTAGAAAAATGTTTCAAGGGGCTCGCGCGATCCCATTTGAGCCCCCTCTAGCACACCCCTTGTCTTTCATACAATGTTCCAAATATTACGCATCGAATGTATACAGCCTTATTAATGAATAATTTTATATCAAACGGAAAAAAACATGGTGATACATAAATTGATGATAAAGAAACCTAGAGGTTTCCCAGACATCCATATATAGAACCTTTTATCACTGAAGCATTACCACTGAAAATAATGATAAATAAATTGGGTTAATAATGAGCTTTTTGAAATTGATGGTGAAGTAATTAACAATTCTTTCTTTTCAAGTTAAAAAAAACTACAGTTGGAGTGAAACTGGTTTTAAATGTCACTTTTTTTACCATGTTCGCTCCCAATGTGGAGCATATGGACTTCTAATGAAGTATATCTCATCAGAAGTGTTTCTACGAGAACTGCTTGTTACTCAGTTGCTCAACCTCTCTTTTTCCGAAGAGAGTACGAATAGAAGGATAAAGTTAAGACAGGACTAGTGGTTAGCTAATCGCTCTCGATACATCCCGTTCATAGGATAGGATGGGTGGGAGGGGTGAATTCACGACATCACATACATTCATGCCTTCGAACAGAAATTCATAAATCGATTAAAAATCAATTTGTAAATCTGTCAGTATTGGGATCCGAACCTGTGACCTCCGTAGCCGGAGCCAACGACGTTGACCACTCGACCACACAGACTGCGGTAAGGTCACTAGTGTATTTAAAAGTACTAAAAAACAATAAGTGTATCTAGTAATATTAACTCGATATCATTCGTTCAGAACCTTTACAAAACAGACACAACACGACAAAAACTTTTTACTAAAATAATAATCGTATGAAAACAAAATGTTAAAAGTTTAAATATTATAAAACATTTAATATAATTAAAAACGTGCTCGAAATAAGTTCAACACAAATAAAAAATGTGGCCGATTATACATACATCCAGTGCCGGCGCGAGTTTATTTGGCGCCCTAGGCAACAGTTATTGGCGCGCCTCTATTTAACAAATCGTCCCATTTTTTCGAAATAATGAAAAAAAAACAATTCGGAATCATTATAAATATTTTTTTTATAAATCTATGTCCGCTCCCAATGTGGAGCATATAGCCTTCCAATGGAGGTATTTCAATAGAAGTTTTTCTACGTGAACTATTTGTTACTCAGTCGCTCAACCTCTCTTTTTTCAATGAGAGTAGTAGGGATAGAAAAGCAAGGCTAGAACTAGTGGTTTATTAATGGCTCTCGCTCAACCTCTCTTTATTGAATCAAATAGAATACGATACATAATTACAACGATTGTATACAAACATCAAAATAAAATATAACTTACAATTAATTTAATTGGCCGCCTATGTGGCCGAGTGGTCAACGTTGTTGGCATCGGTTACGGAGGGCACGAGTTCAAATCCCGGTACGGACAGTTTTATAAATTGATTTTTCAATCGATTTATGAATTTCTGTTCAAAGGCATGGATGTATGTGATGTCTTGAATTCCCCTCTCCCACCCATCCTATCATATGAACGGGACGTATCGAGAGCGATTAGCTTACCACTAGTCCTAAACTAGTACTCTTTGTAAAAAGAGAGGTTGAGCAACTGAGTAACAAGCAATTCTCGCAGAAACACTTCTGTTGAGATAAACTCCATTACGAGTCCATATGCTCCACATTGGGAGCGGACATGGTAAAAAAAATAATATATTTTTAATTATTAGAGCATATAAAAATAGTTTTAATACTACATTTATGCGCCCACTAATGATTTGCACCCTAGGCAGTTGCCTATTTCGCCTGTATGTTGGCGCCGACCCTGCATACATGCGCCACGCTGTTGGGCAAAATCGAGTAACTAATCTTTTCCTTTCGTAGAGCTCGAATTTGTTTTTGCCGAAAGATAATACGGCGAGACATTACGCAAAGATCTGTGTCTCGAAATTATCTTATTTGTTTGTCTTTCTTTCTGCGTTTTGGTTAACGGGGTCGCCTGGTCTCCGCGCAAAGTCGTGATTTTTATTCCGGCGACTATTGTCCACTCCGTGAGATCCTCGTTCCTCGCAGCCTTTGTTCGGCACCAATTCTTTTTGTTGCTACTTACCGAAAATAAATTTAAAAAAAAACGTTACACACACTTTAAAGGTGAATTTTTCACTGTATCAAGGTGTTTTTTTCAAATAATATGTACATGAATTCTTTCCCTCTTTCCTAATAGAGGTGACGCAAGAGAAATTATTCTACGAGCCTTCTACCTCTTTTTTGGCTACAGTATTGACAGAATACTTTTAGGGTGTTCACTGTCAATACTTGGTGGAAAGGCAATATAGTAATAAAAACACAATATTCCTTTGTATTCCAATATATTCCACTTTATTTAAAAGGTCAGAACCGGTTTCGCTCGTTGCGAGCATTTTCAACTGATAAATAATATAATTTAACAGTGCTTTTTATTCAAAAATAAATTGAAATGAAAAGATGTAAACAACCATTCACATTTAAAAGAAATTACAAATTACAGTACATATAAGTGATTCTGATTGAAAAAATTCACCACTTTATTAATCTTTGATGTTTTTTTAATTACATGTTAGAGGTGTTAAACTTTTAAATTTTGTGTAATTGACAGAATAATAGGAGTACAAGGTTATTTTCTAATTGCTTCCTTTTAATATAATAATACGTCAGGTTGTTAGCATCGATCTAATTGACTTCATAAGGATCCATGTTTTTAAATACAAACCCATAAATAAATTGGATCTGAAATTCAACCAGCAGACGGCACAACAAAATATGACTAGAATTTTTCTTAAAATGGTCCAGTAACATATAAAAGTATGATACAAACAACACTTTTATTATGGAAATATTTAAAAGTTTCTTAATTTCGTTTTAAAAAAAAGATTTATTTCAAACGAGGGTATTATTTGCAAACACGGCTCATTCCAAAACGGTTAAAAAATGGAACTTTTGGATTTCATTTTGTAAAACAATATACATTTTTTAAGTATTTTTAGTTTTACATTACTTTAGAATGATATTTTGTATGTTATCAAACCTTGTTTGAGTCTGATTTCTAAAAATACTTTCAAAATTTATATTTATTTATTAAATTGCACTCATGGTTCATGTTTCAACAATTTTGGAATAAGTCATTCATCCTTTTTTTAAGACTCTTATTCAAACCACACCCCAAAACACCGTCTGACAAAAATTTATCGAATAATAATAACTTTTTTTTATATTATTTAAAACAAAAATTCAGTTGAATTATGAATAATTAGTTTGCTTATTTGAACATTGCTATTTTAATATTTCTGAAAATATTGTTACACATACATAATAAGTGTAAAAAAAACTATGTCGTATTTTACTATACTTATATCTTTTTGCAGGTTTCTTTTTCCCGGTGGTCTCTGAAACGTATCGACTATAAAAAATACTCTTATAATTATATTATAATGTAAAAACATTCTTCCGAATTTCGCGCGGTATCAGAAAAGAGCATATGAAAAGAATAAATTTTCAGAAATATTTATTTATGTGACGAGTGACGTTCAATTATTTATGAACTCCAATTGTGTATTTTATTAAAAACATTTGGGATAGAGTCAAAATTCATTTATGCGATTTGATTGAAAAAAGGCCCTTAAAATAATATCGATTGTTCCTTTATTTGACAATTTTACGTCGCTTGACTTTTTCGTAGTTTTCGATCAAATCTTTGGAAGCCGGGTGACGACTATTGGAGATCATTTCATGCCATTGTCACGGATTTAAGTGTGAAATCTTGTCAATGTATGAATTAACTACAGTTTAAGTTCAGACTTAGATCATATCACTACTGCTCCATTTAAATGAGCCAAATAACCTATTGTCACTTTTTCAATATGACCATCTTATATAATCCAATATGATGATTATGCTCCTTAATAATTGAATCATTTGACATTTAAATTTAAATCGTTCAAATTATGTACATTCACACAAGTTTTGTCACCTACGACCCTGGTTTTACCTTTCGGCATCTTCAGGCTTTCAAGTGCAAGGATGAACTTGGACTGACGCTCAGTAAATGAATGTATCGTGTTTAAATATGAACCAAATATATCACTAAGCTTAAAGCCATTGCTGGCGAAAAGATTATCTTACAGCAGTGGTTTCCAAAGTGGTTTCAGTGGACCCACAAGGGTCCATGAGACCACTGAGGGGGTCCGTGACGAATTAAAAATCATTTAGGGGTGCGTGGACATCGTCAAGGGTTCCGCGAAGAAATAAATATTTTTAAAAATCCTGACAGCTTTTTTATTATTATCAAAATTTAAAATAAATAACAATTTTTACTTCCTTTGTAAAATATAATTATAGTACATAAGAAAACAAGAAATGACAATCAACCTCCGTGGAATCACGCTAATTGCAGTTGTCTTTAATCAGGTTTACAAGAACGTCTTCCAACGTCCAAACAATTTTATTCTGACTTATAAATCATAAGAAGTGCATTCCACGATTTTTTCCTGTTTTAAAAAAAAGTTAAATCATTTCAAATAAGGTCAATTTACAGGTCCATAAATATCAATAATTAGTAAAAACACAATATTCCTTTGTACTTCATTCCACTTTATTTAATATGTCAGGACCGGTTTCGCTCATTACGAGCATCGTCAACTGACGATGATCAGTTGACGATGCTCGTAATGAGCGAAACCGGTCCTAACATATTAAATAAAGTGGAATGAAGTACAAAGGAATATTGTGTTTTTACTAATATAATGCCTTTCCACCAAGTATTGACAGTGAACACCCTAAAAGTGAATATCAATAATCATGGGTATAAATCTGTAGTAAGGTATCCAATCCCGAAGCTCTTTGTGATCCCGGGATTTCGGGATTGATTAATTTTCAATCCCGAGATTGGACACTCAACATGAAATGGTGTATAATTTGAGAAAAGTTTTAGCGACAGAAACTTTGAATGCAATATTTTTTTCAACAGACATCAGATTTTTTGTGACACATTTGGGATGCGATCAAAATTCCAATTTGGAATGCGATCAATTTTCTCCGAGAATTCTTTTTTTTTTAATGACAAAATATTTTTTGTAACACAAACATGGAATGCAATATTTTTTTTTACAGCCATCCTATTTTTTTTTAGGCGATTAATATTCCAATTTGGGATGCGATCGATTTTCTCCGAGACAATTTTTTTTTCAATTGACAAAATATTTTTTACGACACAATCGAACAAAAATTCGCGGAGAAAATTGATCGCATCAAAATTGAAATATTAAATTTTGGAATTTTGAATTTCTTGGATGAGTTAACAAAACGGGTCACGGTAACATTTTGGGCAAATCGGAAAATTCCTAGGTTTTGAGATTTTCAAATTATTGGAAGAGCTAAAAAAATTATATCATGCTGGTATTTTGGGCAAATCGGTAAATTATTGGGTTTTTGAAATTGAAAATGAAATAATGAAAAAATTCCGACACCAAAACTTTTCTTTAAAATTAAACACGATTTCATGTTGAGTGCCCAATCCCGGGATTGAAAATTAGTCAATTCCGGGATCACAAAAAGACTCCGGGATTGGATACCCTAGTCACGATCATACACATGAGAAAATGTAATTTAGAAAAATACTTGAAGAAGAAGACATTCCTGCAATTCAAGAGAAAAGCTCAAGATTATTTTAAAATTAATCATTTATTTATTTTATTTTTATTTTTATTTTTATTTTTATTTTTATTTTATTTTAACCATGTCCGCTCCCAATGTGGAGCATATGGACTCCTAATGGAGTTTATCTCAACAGAAGTGTTTCTACGAGAACTGCTTGTTACTCAGTTGCTCTACCTCTCTTTTTCGAAAGAGAGTATGGATAGACGGATAGGGCTAGGACAGGATTAGTGGTAAAGCTAATCGCTCTCGATACGCTCTGTTCATAGGATAGGAAGGGTGAGAGGGAGGAATTCAAGACATCACATACATCCATGCCTTTGAACAGAAATTCATAAATCGATTGAAAAATCAATTTATAAAACTGTCCGTACCGGGATTTGAACCTGGGCCCTCCGTAGCCGAAGCCAACAACGTTGACCACTCAACCACACAGGCGGCAAATCCCGGTACGGACAGTTTTATAAATTGATTTTTTTTTTATTTTATATGTGTAAAACATATGTTATTTATTTTTTAAACTGCAACTACAATTTTTTCATTTGTTTAATTTTACTTCGCAAAAGAAGTCAAATAAACATTGTATATTTTAAAACTGTATTAAGTCATTGAATGAACAAACAGCAAACTCACCTCGATAATATAAAACGCTCTAATGTAATTTTTTTAATAAATGTACACTAATTAATCGACGAATGCAACCAATTACATTCAAGATACTTGGAATAATTATACAACGCATGCTTTATTCATTGACTAACAACTTACACGCCATCTGAGGTGCAAATAAGATTCTTATACCTAACAAATCAATCGATTTCACATCAAAAACTTTCAAATTAATACAACGTACCTGGTGAACGATTTTAAGCCATTACTTCATATCGTATTTTCCTCTCCATTTTCTCACAGAGTTTTTTCTGAGCGGTCTCGTAACACAGTTCACATAGGTAGGAAAAACAACCCATGGTCACTGTTTGAGCCAATCACTTTAATCAATTAAATGAACGTGATAGCGTTTTAAATAATAAATATACGTCAGTCAGTTAATACTGGAAGTAAACAATTATCTATCGGTTTAATAAACTGTCAAAAGGCATCCGTTATATGTAAATGTAGTATACTATATTAATTAAATTAATTGTGTTTTCAAATTCAATACGCCTTTATTTGAAACTATTTTTGATATCATATATTTGGGCCTGGACTTGTCGCTTGCTGTTTGTTGCCCAGTTGGTTAGAGTTTGCTCAACCGGTCACGCAGGTCTGGGTTTGTTTCCCGGTCAGATCACAGTAAAATTGAGAATTATTCAATTCAAAATTGTGATCGAAGACTGGGTGTTTGTGATGTCAATTCACATAATTTTCCTCTCCTCCCACCCTTCTGATATTTTATTAAGTGGGTGTAGCAATAGCGATTAGATAACCACTAGTCCTGTTTTAGCCTTATCCTTCTTTCCCTACTACTCATATTGAGAAAAAGTGAGGTTGAGCGACTGACTAACAACAGTTTTCGTAGAAAAAAAACCTTCTGTTGAGATACCTCCATTAGGACTTAGGCCAAATAATAATTTAGTTTTCGTTAAATCCAATATTGCTACCAATGTTATTTTTTAGAATTCCGACAAGGACTGACTGTTATTCAGTCGCTTATCTAATTCTGTTAACAAAATTTCCTGAAATATAAAATACTCTTTCGCTGAGCGAAGTACCCAGTTCGTATAGTTTTGCAGCGATTTCCAACCTGGGAGACGTAGACTATTGCAAAGCAAGGCGCGAACAGTCCAACATATTTATTTATACTTTTAAATGTGTTTTTATTACCATATGAAGTAAAGGATGGAGAGGCGCGAAGACATATTTTTCTGTAAAGGGAGGCGTAGTAACATGAAGGTTGGAAACCACTGATCTAATGGAATATTTTTATTGGTCCTTTTGTTTTAGACTCGTTTATTTAATTCAATCTTCAGTGTTTTTTATCCTACTGATAAACTGTATCCGAATCAAAATTCACAACTAAAACATTTTTAACCAATTCATCAAGAGTCTCCAACCTTTTTGGACCCTAAAGCGTATTTTAAAATATTGGTAAGGCGGCGGGCACCCCCTATTTTTCTGGAAAATTATAATTAGACAAGGATAATAAATAATATGTAAAAAGTAGTGTTTATATTTTAACAAACAAAATGAAAAATAAACATTTATAAAAAAAAAGTATAATTTTTATCTCAGTCGGTGTGATCATTGGCCAGCGCTTCATAATTAAGAATGTATAATGATGTTCCTGTTAGCAAACAGTTTCTGTCGGTGTCAAACTGTCGGTGATGCGAGATCTTTACTTTGATTTTATGAAGTTCATGTCACAATAACGATTTGCAAAGATACGTCGAACCGAAAAAGGATTGTATTTTGCAGGGCTGTGGAGTCGGAGTCGCGGAGTCGCGGAGTCGCGGTATTTTGACCGGAGTCGGAATCGGAGTCGTGAAAAATGAGCGGCTCGAATTTTCAAACAAAAAAGTAAAAAGTGTTGAAATGTCATGCTTGGCTGACTACAGATGATCTGATGGTTTACATATATGTATGTTAAAATGAAAATAAAATCCTCAGAGTCGGAGTTGGGGTCGTCTTTTTTTTACACGACTCCACAGCCCTGGTATTTTGTATGCCTCTTTTTTAACCAATGTACATGGCGCCCATGTGCACAGGTTGGATATCCTTGATATATACTAGCAATTAAACTAAATATTATTATATTTTAAACTATTATAGATAGTTTTAAATCAAAATCTAAACGTTTTTTTAATAAATAGAACAAACTATATTCTAATTTAAAAACTGGTATACCGCGTTGAAAAAACCTGGCTTTTGAATGTGCAAAAAACGGGTTATAAAAATCGAGACACCCTAAATATGACGTCTTTAAATTGTTGATTATATTACAAAAAAATACATTTAATAAAAGCTATCCACGTTAATAAATATTTAAAGCTAAAAGTATGCTTAATTTAATGTAAATAGTCGCTGGTATTGTTTTTGGGTAAACCGCAATCTTAACTAACATCTAGTTGCCACCGTGATACGAAAACCGCCGTTTTATCGTCATGTTCATACAATATCGTGTATTTCTAGCTGTTATTATTGATTATTATTAGTTTGAGCCGTTTCCTTAACGGTCAGCACATTCAAATAGTCAATTCATCGATAGCAAACAATAACGTTCCTAGTTGATTGTTTGGACATTAATGTAAGCATTACTGCCTTAAAGGTAGAGCAAAATTAATCGGCAAACATGCATTCATGTCTTACATGATTGGTAAACAAATGCCTGTCGACTTCTCTTGAGAAAAAAGATACAAGAAGCAAGCAGTGGATAAAGGCATACAGTGCAGTACTCATATGAGGATCATAATAAATATTCAATATATGTATTGTAAGTTTATTTATTGATTTGGCATTTACTTGGTAGAACTCCATTTTAATAGGGTAAAATATCAAGGTATTTCAGTTCTACAGTTTTTTTTTAAGTTAAAGGTTGATAGCTATTTCGGCTTTCGCCATCGTCAGAACTATGATTTAAACGTAAATTTACTCAGCTATATATACTGGCTAAGAAGAGATACACAATGCATCATATTATTCACTCTAACATACTAATTCAAATTCTAATTACAATATTGCACCTTTTAAATGTGATTTTAGTGTTACAAAGAAAGATAAGCAGTCTGGGTTTTTAAAAACATTAATTAGAATAATTTAAACTGATATTTATTATTAATTATGCTACATTAAATTTACTAACTATGGCTTTAGTGTTTTGTATTTATTGTATTGTAAGTTCTATATTGTGCATTAAATTCTACTCAATGAATCCACAGTACAAAATCATAGGATTCAATTGTTTATAAATACTGGCCGGTTTCCGGCAAGCGTTGCAATGCCACTCAAAGAAAGACAGTGTTTGTGTTTTAATTGTGTTTATTGGAGTGCATGTCTTATTTTTCTGTCTGTTTAACGTTTGACGTTTGCTACTGATTGTCTATGGTACGACACACTCGCCACCTACTGTAATTTAATTGTACTATGCGTATAACCTTCGCGCAAGTTATATGAACGGTATGGCAGACATACAAACATTGATTTTTATATATAAGACCTACTGTAAGCTAATTTTAGTATGCCTATAAACTTTGCGCAAGTGCAAGCAAAAAGTTTGTCAAAGTTTTATTGCAATCTGATCAGCGGCTTGGCAGCCCATAGAGTACGAGCAAACAAACATTAATTTGTATACATTAGATATATAACATATATGCATTCTAACAAGCACTCCAAACCTTTTTTTAGCTACAACCGGTTTGTATAAATGTCAAGTATAAATGTTCAATTTTTTTATTTTGATTTTCATGTTGTTCATATCATTCCACACAATTAATTCACTGTACAAAGTCGTTGGATTGAATTTAATTTTAAAATATTTAATATATATTTGTATTGTAAGAGTGCAGGCCCCCAACCTTTTTTGTTTCGCAACCCGTCTGTGTATAAGTCAAGTTACCCACGATAGGAGATATTATACTTCAATACATTTTTTTAAATCTCTTAATTTTCAGGATGCACGTCGTGAAAATGAGATAACAAAAAAAAACTTTTTTTGAGCTGGAGTAGTACTCGGAATTCGAGTTTGTCAAACTCACTTTTTTCAAATAAAGTAACAATAGAAAGATCCTCCGTAACCGAAGCCAATCACGTTGACCACTCGACCACACCGGCGGCTCAATAATATATTATTTGGTTTTATTTTTTGTATTTATTTATTTAGTAGGGGTTTACCGTTAAGCGTGTTTCGTGGACACGCCACTGGAGGGTAACTCGCCGAGCTGCTATGAGAAATTTCGCAATGGCATATTACCGTTTTGGCGACCAGTCGTATCGGTGGAGGTTGCCGTTTGCCTTGCTGTCAACATTCAGAATCGAGTTTGATCGAACGCGAGTAAATCAAAATCAGCCATAAAGTGCATCGCTCGCGTTGCACCAACTAACTCACTTGCTTCATTTTACCCCGATCTGGTCATGTACGTAATACAGATCGGCCAACAAAACTGCTCGATATATGATCATAAAATTATAACACGACTTAGCGTAATTATGGAACAAAAAAAATATAATGTGGTTAAAATAGTAACGTATTTGGTTGCACGAGAATTAGTTATTTATTTATGTATTTCTGTAAATGGATTTTTCGCCTATGTACGTTATTTAAACGAAGATATACACTATATTGCCTTGCATACTTTAACATCTTAAGTTTCAATAGGGTAAAATATCAAGGCATTTCAGTTCTACAGTTTTTTAAAAAGTTCTTTAAAGGTTGATAGCTATTTCGGCTTTCGCCATCGTAGCTATCAACCTTTAACTTTTTAAAAAACTGTAAAACTGAAATACCTTGATATTTTACCCTATTAAAATGGAGTTCTACCAAGTAAATGCCAAATCAATAAATATCTTAAGTTTCTTTCAAACCAAGCTTTTGATTTGGACTGAGTCGAAGTCCGAGTCATGAAAAACGGGTGACCCCGACTCAATCTGCATATATTATATGTATAATTATATTATATAAGATATATTTAAGAACTCGCAACGACTGTATAAAATAATATGCATCTTTTTTTTAAACTGAAGTCGGAGATAAAATTCAACAACAACGTATCGGCCAACGTATACTAGTCGATGTGACTTTATGTTAACCGATTCAAAACCAATTGTAAAAAAATGTTAAGTTTTACTACTTTGAAGTAATCTTACTTGCGGGAGGAGTCATGGGAAAGTAGTATCCTAAAATTCAACGACAACGTATCGGCCAACTTATACAATTCGATATGAATATGTTGTAATGCCACTCAAAGAAAGACAATGTTTGTGATTTAATTGTATTTATTGAAGTGCATGCTTCTTTTTCTGTCTGCCTGAAATTTGACGTCTGCTGCCGATTTATATGGTACGACACACGCGCCACCAACTTTAAGTTAATTTTACGATAGCCTTCGCGCAAGTGCAAGCATACGTTGTCAAAATGAATTGTATGGCAGACATACAAACATTGATTTTTATATATAAGAACTACTGTAAGTTAATTTTACTATACCTATAACATTTCCGGAAGTGGAATCAAAAAGTTTTTCAAAGTTTTATTGCAATCGGATGAGCGGTGTGGCAACGCATAAAATACGAACAGACAAACGTTCATTTTTATATATTACATACATATCATTTATAGTAACAGTCATAATAGTTCCTTTTTGGTCATAAATTAGTTTTAAGCTTGTTTTTTTAAGAAAAAAGGTGTGATATTTTTTATTGCCTTATTTATATAGATTTTAAAAATATTAGCTACAATAATCTTACTGTGATAATTCTGCAGAACACCAGTTGATGACGCGCTGTTTTAAATAAGAACTTCATTTCAGTGTTGAAAAAATAACGCGTAAAAACAAGACATATGAATTAATATGTTTTTCTTGAAATATTTCTTTCTATACGTGAGTGGCTTTCCTAACTTTTAAAAACAAAACATAATATGGTTAACAGCTTTTTGTTTTGTGTGCCATCTTATTTGTAAGCAAGACAAACAATAGCTCGTGGACCAATTTAAATAGCACGTCATTATTCTTGTCTTTTCTCGCCTTAGCGTGCTTTTTGTAAAGGCTTTTTGTCACTGCTTTGTTTTTGTAATTTTCTACTTATTATGTTTCTAACAATTATTCGTCGTTAGCCATTTAAACGGCTACCTGCACTGAATACTAAAATAAAATTTTCCTTGCTTTCTCAAAGTGTTGGATGAACACATCAGACAATTGTAAGACATATACTTGACGAATATTATAACCCGACGATCTCTTAAGAACCTACATAATTCTGACGAGATAATACATAAAAATCGTTTAAGGCTCGTTTAAGCAGTTGTGATCGACGACCCCTGATAGATATAAATATTCTTTTAAAAATAAATGCAACCCCTAGTACAGGGATGGCGAACCTATGGCACGCGTGCCCGGGGTAGCACGTTTGTGAATTTGGTTGGCACGCGAACGATTTCCAAGTTTTAAAAATTAAAATTTCGATTAAATAATCCATAAATTATTATTTTATTCCGTTTTATTAATTTTCAAATATTTCCCAAGATAAACGACGATCGTTTAAAAAAAATATTTTTTCTATTTTGTTAAAAATAATACTACTTGGGCACGCCACACAATCGAGAAATAATATTGAAGGATTTTTGGCACGCTGACCCAAAAAGTTTCACCATTCCTATCCTAGTATTATAAAAATGTCTCTCCTCAGTTTACTTTTTTATGTATTGCATGGGTGTCCAACCAGTAGATCGCGATCATCCAGTCGATCCCAAAGCAAAAGTTGATCGATCCCGAAAGCTTCTGTGATTTTCGAAAAAATATGTAATTTAAATATAAAAAATACAAAAATACTAAAATTGACTTATTTTGTGAGCACTAATGATATGTATGTATATCGCATAAGTTTTAATTTGAAGAAGGGAAAAAGCCCTGCAAAATAAAATTTCTTATAAGAATCATGTTAGAAGTCGATCGCGAGAAAACTTAGGATTGAAAAGTCGATCCCAGGGCAAAAAGGGTTGGACACCCTTGATGTATTGTATATAAATAATATATAAATATGTACGTATCTACATATGTATACATATATATATATGTGTTGTTTCTTTTTAACAAGTTCGCTCCCAATGTGGAGCATATGAACTCATAATGGCTTAAAAATAAATAATTAAAAATATTTAATAATTAATTAAAATTAATGAATTCATTAATTTTAAAAATGAATCAATAATAATAATTAATTAAAAATAATTTAACCCTTGTAAATTATTTTTTTTGTTTATTTCTACATATCGTAGTTTCCCGGGAAAATCTCAGAATCCCGGAACCACAAAATACAGGGAAATGAGAAACCGTGCACACAACTTACTTGAATGAAATCTCAACATTCAGGTATTAACCCAACTACGCATTCGAAAAAATAGTCACTTTGACGATTTATCTTTAAATATTCGAAATAATTAGTTAAGAGTTTAAATCATTTGAATAGTTGAAGAATCACTGTATGCATGAAAGGTTGCATGAAAGGATTAAAAAATGAGTCATACAAAGTAAGCCGATCAGGCCTGGCTCTGGTTTGTTTATTGGGCATTCGATTCCAATATGACAGCCACTTGTCAGAGCGTGCCCCACTGCTAAGCTTTATGACATTTTTAGTATGTAAGGGCATTGGTATTATTTTTTTATTCTATACGACTCTAATAACACAATTTATATCAAAACTGGATATGACAAATAATTATATTTATTTTATTAAAAATTGTTTACCTTTGCGATTTGAGTCACAACGCTGGTTTTACTTTTTTTTTATATCCATGTCCGCTCCTAATGTGGAGCCTCCTAATGGAGGTATCTCAACAGAAGTTTTTTCTACGAGAACTTTTTGTTGCTCAGTCGCTCAACCTCAATTTTTTCAAAGTGAGTAGGGAAACTAGGATAAGGCTAGAACAGTACTAGTGGTTGACCAATCACTATTGCTACAACCAGTTATTAAAGGATCAGAAGGATGAGAGGAGAGGAAATAATGTGAATTGACATCACAAACACCCAGTCTTCGATCACAACTTTGAATTGAATAATTCTCAAATTCACTGCGATTTGACCGGGAATCAAACCCAGACCTGCTTGATTGGTAGAGCAAGCTCTAACCAACTGGGCCACAGCAGGCTACACTTGCTTTTACTTGCAAACCAATATTTTTTATTGTGTGAAAAACATCTTTGGAAGTAAAATTATTTTTTTAATTGTAAAATTTTTGCCAGCGTTTTGATTACCTAAAATGAGCACCCAGACCATGGGTAGGGAACTTTTTCATTTCTGAAGGCGACGTTCATTTATCTGAATCAACATATGGCCGCAGTATAGAAAACTTTGAAACCCTCCCACCTTTTTTGACGGTCGAACATATAATGGGTTGATTAAGTTTTTTTTCCAAACGCTCGCGTGTCATTTTTTGATCAAGTCAAAAGACCGCACCAGAGTACCCAAAAGGTCGCACAACAAGCGACTGGGTGTTTGTGATGCATCTTTGCCTCGAACTGATCTTAAATCTCGAATTATTTCTAGTAATCCATCGCTTTCCTACATCCAACAACCAGTTCTTGTAACTGATATCCTTTCAGGATAAGCAATTCATTATATGTAAGTTTCTCTATATAAATAAGCCGAAATTTGTTCAAATCATCTCATAATTATTTTTAGTAACCCTTCGCTTTCTTCCATCCAACAACCAGTTCTTGTAACTGATATCCTTTCAGAGTAAGCAATTCATTTTAAGTTTCTCAATATGCCGGTATTTGTTCAAATCATCTAATAATTATTTCTAGTAATCCATCGTTTTTTCCATCCAACAACCAGTTCTTGTAACTGGTATCTTTTCAGAATAAAAAAATCATTATATGTAAGTTTTTCTATATAAATATGCCGAAATTTGTTCAAATCATCTCATAATTATTTCTAGTAATCCATCGTTTTTTTCCATCCAACAACTAGTTCTTGTAACTGGTATCCTTTCAGGGTAAGCAATTCATTTTAAGTTTCTCAATATGCCAGTATTTGTTTAAATCATCTCATAATTATTTTTAGTAACCCTTCGCTTTCTTCCATCCAACAACCAGTTCTTGTAACTGATATCCTTTCAGAGTAAGCAATTCATTTTAAGTTTCTCAATATGCCGGTATTTGTTCAAATCATCTCATAATTATTTCTAGTAATCCATCGTTTTTTTCCATCCAACAACCAGTTCTTGTAACTGGTATCTTTTCAGAATAAACAATTCATTATATGTAAGTTTCTCTATATAAATATGCCGGAATTTGTTCAAGTCATCTCATAAATATTTCTAGTAATCCATCGCTTTCATCCATCCAACAACCAGTTCTTGTAACTGGTATCCTTTCAGGGTGAGCAATTCATTATAAGTTTTCCTATATAAATACGCCGGCATTTGTGCATGTTATAACAACATCAATTCAATTAATGCGTAAAATCGCGTTCGAAATTCAAAACAAAAAAGAAACACACACACATTCGAAAATATGCCGCGTTGTTATGTTTGTGTGGCCGAAATTGTTCTGGTGGATGCCCGTGTACGCAATTGCGGCCGAATTGAAAATTGCATGTTCGTAATCGCGCGCAAAAAGAACATTTTCCCATAGTTATGTACGTACTAGCCATACGCATTGCATTGGCGACATATTACGCTGCGCCAACCGCCGCCACCGGCCAATCACTCTTTATTTGTGGGACACGTTCGAACCCTTCGAGGATGTTCTTCGGACTACTATGACTATATATAATATCGTCATAATTTAGATTTAGACAAAAAGTTTTGAGCCAATTAACGTTGCATATTTTTGTGTTCAATTTATTGTTCTAATCTAATATTTAAAAATAATGTTTGTTTATTCGTACTCTATAGGCTGCCAAGTCGCTGATCCGATTGCAATAAAACTTTGACAATCTTCTTGTTTGCACTTCCGGAAAGATTATAGGCATAGTAAAATTAACTTACAGTAGGTCTTATATATAAAAATCAATGTTTGTATATCTACTGCTCATGCAATTCAGCTGCACATGCCTGGCTCTCCACTTTCATACCCTATATAAATATAATCATAAAACCTTTTCCAACTAACAAATAACTTAAAACTACTCGCCATTCAAATCTGTGGACATTCTTTGTTCATTCCATGGGCTAATCTTTTTCGCCAGCAATGACTTTAAGCTTAATGATACATTTATTTCTTATATAAACACGAAACATTCATTTACTAAGCGTCAGTTCAAGCTAATCCGTGCACCTGAAGATGCCGAAAGACGAAACCCAGGTCCTTAGTGATAAAATCTGTGTGAATGTACATAGTTTTAACAATTAAAATTACAAAGCACCTTCAGTCGAAATCTTAAATTACTACATAATACATCAAAATCAAGAAATAAAAAAGTAAAACTTAATAAGCAGTTCACAAATACTGTCACTAAAAATGTCCACTTCTCTAAGGCAATGAGTTGATCAGCCGAACGGCCCTTGGAACTGGCGACTCATAAGATATATTATATATTTTGACCATTTATATAAAATATATGACAATTTTTGTTATGTGGCATTGAAACAGTTGATGTGCTCCCTCAGAGGCAAAGGTCTTAATGGGGTGTTTAAATTCGGCGCACGCCTCGTTCCGGAATGCGACCAGAGATCTTTTTGCTTCGCATCTCGAGCGAACAGCGATTTGAATCAGCTGGGATCCCAGATAACACGATATGCAATGGGCATCGATGCATTAAGCTGCGTTTAGATATTTTTAAATTATAAACAATTCATAATAAATTTATAAAATTACATAAGATTCAAATTTAAAAACATTAAAAAATGATCGTTCAATAAATATTATTAAGCAATAATCTTTAACGAAAATTATAAGTCAATCACAATAACCAAGTAGTAAAGCTCTCAGCCAGATTTTGAACCAACAAAAAAACATTTTCATACGTTGATTGATGAATTTGTATACAAAGACATCAATGTCTTCGGTCGAGGCTGGATTTAGATGTAGTGAGTCTCCTAAACCCAAACGTTAGAAGTAGAGGAAAACGGATTTTAAGTGTTTATAAAAAATACATGTGTTGATATAA
Organism: Himalopsyche anomala; assembly: GCA_031772345.1. NCBI lineage: Eukaryota > Metazoa > Arthropoda > Insecta > Trichoptera > Rhyacophilidae > Himalopsyche > Himalopsyche anomala. The sequence continues at coordinate 22,365,789 of CM062837.1, read as the reverse complement.
ATATTTTTAAAATCGGCTGGAAAAATATATACATATATCTCGACTGGATGCCCCCTGGATTTTGAGAGCGTAAGCTCTGTCTATTCTGTTTTTAATCCAAAGATTGATAATACTACCAATTCTTTCATCGATTCATACCCGCCCCTAAAAGAGAGTCCAACGTTCCCTCTAATTTTTCTATTGTGTGTGCGAACCATCAACTTCTGTGAGTAGTAAATTTTAAGTAAAATAAAAAGTGTGCGATAATGTAGAAATTTGGCCAAACAAACTTATTTTTACAATATTTCTATGTACAGCCTTGTGCGAGGATGGAAAAATGTGCGCGAGCACACGCACACACCTTAGCGGGAACATTGAAAGAGACATCTCACATCTACCTTACAACTAACTACCCCTTGCTTAATACATATTGTTTAACTGCTCTATTTCGAGTTTAAATGCTGTACATTTCGAAAGGATTGACCTAAAATAATTCTTTATTTAGCACAAATACAATTCAATTAACACAACATGAACCATTCTAGCAAAAAATGTTGCTTTGAAAAAGTCGTTTCTTGATTTATTAATAACAAAAGTTTTCTTCTATCAACTGGGAAAAGTGTCTGAAAGTAATTATTTCTATTATACATAATAATTAATATGTTACAACATATATGTCAAAAATAATGCTTTAAACACTTTTACAGTTAAATCACATTACTGTAATATTTCATCAATTATATTCCACTATTATTCATTAGTTAACCGTTTGAATACCGCACAAATAAATTATTAATATGTCCCAGAGATACTGCGTGTTTTTGAGAAAAATAATTTTGCTTAATATACACTCGAATTTCATATTTTAAAAACCTATATTGACTCAGAATAGATGGAACAACACATATTCATCAAAATATTGCTTATATTCTATTAGAATACCAAGTATTTGATTTTTTAAATGTCTTGGACATCCGTGTTCGCTTGCATATATTCCGGACACCCATGTCCGCTTGGTATTCAAGTGGTTTATAAAATGTATCCCCATTAATTTAGTTAAATGTATATCATCGGTGTAACATACTCTCAATCATTGTTTCTTAACATTTCAAATAAATATTTTAATTATATTTTAAACTATACAATTTCGAAAGTATGGCTGCACCTTAAGAAGCATAATACTAATATTTGGTTGGTTATATTTTTTTATCGATATATATCAGACATATGAAATTTCAAATGATCTTTAACTATGACCATTCGACTATTTACAATTCTAATAGGCGCCACTACCTGTGTTGTCATTTGGTTGGCAGTATCCTGTATATAAAATGCAGTAATTGAAAATTCGTTTAATAAACACATCACAACTGTTCACAACATCATTAAGCGACTAATGTATTTAATACTCCCAGTTGGGCTTGTTCTTATGGGTGTTTTTCAGGGTTGTGGAGTCATTAAAAAATAAGACAGCTCCGACTCCGACCTTAGCTTTTAACAAGAATTATTTGAATACACATATTTTTTCAAAATGATTCGAATTTATTATTAGTTTTTTCCGACTCTACAGCCCTGATTTTTTAGAGGAAATAATAAAAATCACTTTTTCCAGCAACAGCCAATTTGGCTTGCTCAGTTAGGTTTGCCATTTAATTATGAGACGCCAGATGAACGCTTAGAAATTGTGCAAATTTATCTCTTCAAAAGTGATGCCGGCCCGAACGTTAATATCAGTAGGGAGCGCTATTGATCAATTATTATTATTGACATTTTCTTTCGTTAATAGAATGGCATTAGTGTAGAAGAGCTGTGGTTTATATAAGACAGCTCAACAGTCAACAAAGTGTCTGCCACCAACTGGCTGTCGCTAAAAAAAGTGTTATTAATTCGAATGTATTAAAATAAATGTGTGACTTTCTTAACAAAATTTAAAAAACGTGGAGAAGTGGTAGTCTGAAAACATTCAAATTTAAAACTAAAAATGTATATAAATCAAACGATAGCCATCCACAATAAAGCACTATTCAAAAATATTTGTCTAGAGACATAAATAATTATATCGAATATTCAGCTGCGACTAATTACCTTTTAAGTAGCATACATTTTTTGAAAATGATAATTTAGTGCATATTTCTTTTTTGAAAATTTGTTCCGACTGAGCATTTTATATTTCATTTTACTGATGGCTTGATTATTTTTAAATATTTTCAGCAGTAAAAAAATACATGATGTTTTGTTGTGCTTGGAATAGATGTAAATTAATATTATTAACGTGAACGAAATGTCATTTTAAAACAAAAAAGGTCCCAGCAAGGATTTTCATCGGTAAATAAAATTTAAAAAAAATATCTTACCTATAACCATTCGAAGCACTGTTCTTATTTGTATAAATATTTTAAGTATTTCAAATCGATTGTGATACTGATAATATGACAGCAAATTATATATTTTAATTGAATTGTCTGACATAAAAAAATATTTAATTAAATAATACAAATTTTAATGAGTATGGTGTAATAATGACAAACCAACAGCATCAGATATATTTATATATCATCCTTCATTTTGAAAAAAACTCAGAAATACTTTTTTTAAGAAAAAATAAATAGTTGCTTAATTAATTTTATGTAAAGATAACGAGAACAAAGGATTCAAATTTTAAAATATTTTATTGCATTTTCCATGAAATTTGGTACTTTTTTCAGACGAAATGATAACTTGAAAACAATTTAATGTAAAAATTTCGAAATATTTTTCATAAATAGTCTTGTCTCGCATCTCGATTCGCGTTTTTTTAGTGGAACCCCGATCTACCGTTTTCGCTATCTCTTTTTTTTGTATGGGTCGCTTATTTTTTACTCGACCAATTTAATAACAATTTTTAATAATTCCACGTTAATCATTCCCCGATTTCCTCGATCTTTCATCTAAATATTATCGTCCCGTTCCAATTACTATTCTGGTTGACTGTTTTTTAGTTAATAGTCTTACATCGCATCTGGTTCCGCGAATTTTTCTAAGGAAACTAGAACTCTTGCTGAGAAACTGAAAACAATTCAGGGCGTTGAAAAAAACATATTTTAGTCTGTTCTTATGCAATTTTGTAATTTTATAAAATAAATAATTTAAGTCATAATTTGCAATTTTGTGAAGCATTGAATGTATTTCACTACAATTAAAAAATAACTCTTTCAATTATCTTTATGATTTAATTGCACCTGATGGATGAAACTGGTGCATAGCTGTGATGCAACGTGATAATTTTATTCGAATAGGTAGTGAACAGCATATCGTGGCATGTTGGTTTCGGTTGGACTTATCGTACAGAGTAATCCTGATCGATTCCCACCGACCTTCTAAGACGTGCGCCGTACACACAATCGCAAAGAGTAATGTCCCCAGCCGGTTATGGATCGCAGGACCGAATCGGTGATTTACGGAATCTGCTTAATATATTGAAATAAACATTAGGAATGTACATGCTTCTTTTTATATGTATATATTTTTCAAATTGGAATAACCATAATTGACCGAAATAAATTGAACTATAATAAAAAAAATATATTTTATCAAAAAAAGAAACTGATCTAAACGGATTATAAAATATGAGGATTAGTTGTAAGCAGCGACGTAAAAGGCTATATTATTAAATAATTAATAAATTAATTGTAGAGATTTCTATTATTTTCTTAACTTGTGCTTGATTTTAGTTTGCGTAAAAAAATAAAATGAGTCATGTTATTTTCTATGTTTTATTTAATACACCAGTGAGTAAAAACATATTTAAAATTTATCAAACATTTTATTATGCAAATCAAAAAAAAAAATGTTTTTATACTAAATATGAAAAATTATGCCGCGCATTTCTTGAATTGGCCCGCACAGCTAAACTCTTGCCTCAGAGCAGTGTTTCCCAAACTTTTGACATATCTGTAGCCTTTCTATAATTTTCGAAACAACGAGCACCCCTCGTCAAAAAATGCATTTACTTTAATAACAATCAAAATATATAAGCTGCTTGTTGCACCAGGCGCAGCCAAACCCCGGTGCAGCGCGTACCCCTACCATACTCTTCACGTACCCAAGGGGGTATGGGTATGGTTGTATGAGTACCACACTATGGGAAACACTGCTTTAGGGAGCATTGGTTAATAAGCACCCAAAATTAATGCATTTTAAACGTCGAATCTTATTCAAGTAATCATAATCGCATGCCGAAATATTGCAACGCACAAGTCTTTAAATTTGTTTAAAATAAAACATTGTTTTACCTCCTTTAGATACGATCCCAATATGTGTGCGCTGATATAACTATAATTAATAAGAACAAGAAATAATTTTCTGATTCAATTCTGTTGGAGCGGCCGTTTTTTAGCGTATCGTCAAAACGGGTGCAGGTAGAACCACGAGGTACATATCGGTTCGCAAACTTCAATGCAGTCTGTATTGTTTGTTATGTGGGTATTTTGTTGTTATTTATCCGACATGAAAGACAGCAATTTTCTTACATATATTAAATTAATAAAACAAAAAATATTTTCATATTAACTAGACCGATTTTTCTACACAAGTTATCACTCAAAATAACAACAACAAACATAAAAACGACATAAAGAGCGACTTTAACATGGGGCTCTGAGGGGATCGCGCGAGCCCCTTGTTAAATTTTATTAAGGCATGCGAGCCCCTTGTTAATTTAAAAGAAAACGATATTCTTAGATCAAATTAGTATACATCTGCAATTTCTGACTTATCGTCGATGCACATCAAATATGATCTATGTGACTATGTGTACTAGGGTATCCAATCCCGTTGTCTTTTTCTTATCCCGGGATTTCGGAATTGATAAACTTTCAATCCCGGGATCCCGGGATTGAGATAAATTTACCGAGGAATTTGAAATCTCCGATTTGGTATCCTTTTCCCTAGGATTCTCACGAAAACTTGCTTTTTTTTTTAGCTCACCAAAGAATTTGGAATCAGCAATTTGCCAATTTCGTCTCACTTTTCGAGATTTACTCAAAATTTCTCAATCCCAAAATCCCGGGATAACGACCATGTCAATCCCGGGATTTAGGGATCAGAAAATTGAACGGGATCCCGAATCCCGGGATTGGATGCCCTAATGTGTACCCATAGTCACATAGACCATATTTGATGTGCATCGACGTTATATATTATCTACGACAGCTTCAGTATATACAGTAGTACATTTTTAACTATTTACATTGATAAGTTTCCGGTAAATCGCGAATTGTTACACATTATAAGTGTGTTAAGTAACAATCGATTTCTTATTTGAGTATTGCATATAATTGCATAGGAGTGATAAAAAATCACTCCTTCTCCAGAACACCGAGAACTGCTTTGAGATTAAGCGAGCCTCTTGTTAACAATACGTCAGAAGCCTGAATGACTGAATGAAGCAATTACCAACTACTTAAGGGAATTTAATTCATTAATCATTCAAATGATATTTAAAATAATACAATCATATCAAAAACAAGTGATCCATACATAATATAGGTCCATTAGAGGTAAAGTGAGTCAAGTTGTATTTAGAAAAAAATTTGACGCGTTGTAATATTCTACACGTCCTAAAGTATTTTAAAAGTGAAGTAACACATTACAATCGTGTTATCTCCGTAAAATAAAAATACGCAATCCACCAAAACATCAAATAAAGACGTGATTAAAAGTCCAAGAAAACGTTTTACCATTTTACTATAATAGTTAGCTCACTTCACCTCTCGAGGATTCATATGATCAATTCAGTAGCTATATAATATATAAGTGGAAGGGTATGGAGAATTTTCAGACATTACATGTCATTAAAAAAATACTGTTCGTACCGGGAGTTGAACCCGTGATACACGTCTAGGGACCTAACGACGCTGACCACTGCACCACGGATCCAACAGCTAATTATGTATATATAACAATTTAAAAAAATGATATCTTCTAAACCGGTGCTTCCCAACCTTTTTCATTCCACGGCCTATGGGAAGCACTGTTCTAAACCTCGGCACATAATTTTTTGACGTATTTATAACCGAGAAAATTTGCTAAAATCAAATATCTATCGATTATGTGATTCAAATATCTATTTGATTGATGCACCATCAATTTTATTATGAGTTTATTTGAGATAAGAAATGGGTGTTTTTTTTTATTATACCAAACAGTGTCATTTCAAGACATGTCTACTCCCATTAGGGTTTGCATTACCGGTAAATCGACTCAAATCGACCATCGGTAAATACCGGTAAATCAAAAAATTTACGGATAATTCCTGAAAAATATTTCATCTCGAACTAAAGACAGATACGGGCATAATATGCCAATAAATGATTATTGGAGATATTCATACGGAATTTGGAGTTTTGTTTTTGAACTCTAGCAACATTTAACGCAACAACGTATTGTAATCGATACTGTTTATATTTATTAGTGGCATCTATCTGCCTTCCATCACCGAAACGATTTAGCTTAACATCTTTGTTATAAGAATATTTTAAGAAATTATGTTTTTTTTTTCTTATATCCACTCCCTAGTCGAAGCCACCACATGATTCCTCCAAGATTTTAATCCCATCCTGCTAATTGAACACGTGGCTCTCTGAAATCAAGTGATTAGCGAAAGTAGACGTGTCTTTTTTTAATCTAAAGGCCATGTGTTCTGAAAGTCTAGTTTTAAAGTTCTTTCTGTTTTTCCGATATAGAATTTTGTGCAACAAAAGCATTGCAGTCTATAAATTCTACTAAACGTCAGTTCAAGTTCATCCGAGCGTTTTAACGCTGTAGATGCCGAAAAGCAAAATCCGGGTCGTTAGTGACAAAACTTGTGTGAATGTACATAATTTGAACGATTCATGTTGAATATGGAAATTCCACTAAGCACCTTCAATCGAAATCTTAAATTAAATATGTTTGTCACTTTTAAGGTGTTCACTGTCAATACTTGGTGAAATGGCATTATAATAAAAATAATAAAAGATTTTTGGTACTTTTTCCACTTAAAATTTATTTGATCAGTTGATTATGCTCGCGAGGAGCGAAACCGGTCCTGATCAAATAAATTTTAAGTGGAAAAAGTACAAAAGTCTTTTATTATTTTTATTAAATATGTTTGTATTTACATATATGTATAACATTATTCATCTTAGAAATATTTTGATTTCAATCTAGGACCCAGTTTATAGTAAATGTACTAACCACATACCTAAAAGACTATTTTTTTCATTTACCAGTAAATTACTAATGGGTGAAATTATTTACCGTTTACCGGTGATTAAAATTTGACGATTAATTGCAAGCCCTAACTTCCATGTTCTGGGAGCCAAGCAGTTAGTATCTATTTAATACGCATCTACAAATCTACGATAAGTTTAGGCAAGACGGAATGTTGACTGGGACTTTTCATGGTGATTGATTTAATGATACCTTTTATTAAAAGCGTCACGTCGTATCCATTTTTAAAATGACAGTTTAAATAATAATAAGACAAATGTCCAAACGGATATATTTTGGATATTATATATCCAGTGGTGCTTCACCTACTGGGCACGTATTGGCGATAAAAATCTCAATAATTTAAACTCCGACATTTTTGAATATTTTATGAAATATTTAACCTCGATAACGCAGATAATCTGCAAGGATTTTACTTGATGATATACATCGGTGTTACTCAAACTTTTTGGGCCCGTGGCCTCTTTTGAGTGTCTTTATTTTTCTGTGGCGCCCATACCATTGTTTTGTGTTCCCATAAAAATTCGAATTTCAAAACCATAGGAACTTGCGGATTTAAAAATTGTAACAGCATGGGACCATTTTTTTAGCTCTTCCAAGAATTTCAAATATACATCGGTGTTACTCAAATTTTTTGGGCCCGTGGCCTCTTTTGAGTGTCTTTATTTTTCTGTGGCGCCCATACCATTGTTTTGTGTTCCCATTCCAAAAATTCGAATTTCAAAACCATAGGAACATGCGGATTTCAAAAATTTAACAGCATGGGACCATTTTTTTAGCTCTTCCAAGAATTTCAAGTCCAAAATCCCAGAAATTTACAAAATTGCCAAAATTAACAGCATTTTTTTTTGTTTTAGCTCTTCCAAGAATTTTTGAATCTAAAATCACATAAATTTTGGGACGGAAAATTTTCCTAAATTTCTGTGACCCCTTGGAACACGCTGTGGCCCCTTGTTAAGAAACCCTGATATACATCATTACTTTAAACTTTTTTACATACCAGTATTCATTTAAGAACATAAATATGTACATTCTCCAAGTAAGGATGATGTAAACAACACGAGAATCGAGTAAAGTGTGCATTATTTTAATTAATAAAAAATAATATTTTGCATCCCTACTTGATTATATTTTTTTTACTTTTTTGAGGGACTAGACATAAATCGCTTTCATCGCTAAAAAATTCTGACACGGCATAAATATTAAAATCTAATAAAGCCTTTGTTTGTTATTGTGATGTTGAATTTCTTGAATTAGTAAATTCGTTATGTTTTTTGTTTCCGGGAAAAGTGTTAGAACAAATTATTCGTGTAAAAATATATGTAGTATTTTTTCTCTATAGTGGACTGTGTTATTTTAAAATCGTTTACAAAAATGAGTGTATTTAGTATTTTTAATACAACAAAGACGATTCGATTAAAATACGATACATCGTATCACTCTAACTTGTTTTTTCTCCACAAAATGTTATCGAAATAACTTGATTTTTAACATCTTCAGATTGCGCGCGCTGCGCTGTAAAAAAAATGACGTTTCTTTGTCAGATTTATTCGTTGTGTGTTAAAAAACTAACAATAATAAGAACAGCGCACTTCAAGTCACACACCCGCGATAACACCACGTATTTTTTGCGTGATCCTTTTCAGTATGCAGGATCCTCTGATCCCCTATTCCTCGGGATATGGTCCTTGTCAACGAAATAAAAAGCCTGTCCGATAATTTAACGATTTGTTTCAAAGATAACATCCGACCGTCAAAAGAGTATACCTTACGACGAAGGCAACAAAAAAATATCTTGATGCTTTGGCTTATCTATAATCTTTTGCCTTACAACTGGGTGCCGCTCACAGAAAGATAGTACATTGAATAAAAAAATCTATGAATATTTAATTTAAATTAAAATATAATATATAAAAGATTAAATGGCGACTTTTTTAAGCTTCGTCTTCAAAGTTGTTGTCGTAAAACCACACATATTTATCCAACTATTAGAATAATACAATATTTATCAGCGAATAATTGTGTTGGGTATTTTCTAAGTGAACTTTTTTTCTACTTGAAGAAAATTAGTTATAAATTTTGAACAGGTTTAGGTTACACAATTGATAAATAATTGGTGCAGCAACAATTTTTATTTTATTATAAATCAACCAATAGGAAAAGTGCATATATAATGAAGTTCTGTCGTTTAAACAGTCAATTGAGCTAATTAATTAGTAATCAAAATAGCTTATTCATTTCGATTGAATTTTGCGACAGAAATAACAAAAAAACGATTTAACATTAAAGTTAATAAGTTCACTTTGAAAGTACACCCCTCAATTATTCTTTGTTCACATAAATAATCATGTTTCGAGCAATTTCAACTTAATTACATATTGTTACAGTTGACTCGATCACATGTGATAAAATGACATTAAAAAAACATAAAACATTATTTTTTACTTTTTCCGCAATTATTTATCAGGATCAAGACCGGTTTCGTTCACCTCGAGTATAAGAACTAATAAATATATATACGATTGTATATACATATATATTGATTTAAACCTACATATGTATCGTACGTGGCTCGTGATTAGCAAAACCGGTCCTAATCCAAATAAATAATTGAAGAGGTAGTACCAGAGAGCGATCCATTTTTCAAAACATAATAATGCTTATCCACCAAGTGTTGATAGTGGACACCTTAAATGTTAACAATATAGCATTCTTTAAAAGTTATAAAGCTATATATTATTTTATTCTACAACCAAATACGCTGTTATTGTTCACTTTACAATAATAGAAAAAAGCAAACATAATTCACTATACTTTCGATGGTTTCGGCGGTAACTTTGTGGATATTTGTTTGCTTTATTTCGATTCTATAACCCCCTCTTTAAAAGAGAAAAATCCCAATCTAATTGATTGCAGCTCATTAGTATCATTATTTGTTTGCTTTATTTCGATTCAATCACCCCCCTCTTTGCTTTTCTTAAAAGGAAAAAAAACCCAAACTCCATTTTGTAATTTCATAATTTAAAAATTTTAGAATCAATCTTGCTTCATTACTTAAGCAAAATTTGCGATAGTAAGTCTGAAGATGCCTCTGAAAGAGGCGAAACACGTGTCACAGTTAGTTACACAATACGTGGAATAATCAAAGTTATTTTAAATTTTATATTAATAATTCACTATATTATTATTGGACTTAGGATGTAAATATTTTAAACATATAGTCAGAAATCTTTTAAAAATAAAAAACTTTTACTTATAAGATTAATAATACATTCTTTTACTATACGAAAAAGTCCATTTAATAAAACATTGCTTAATTAAGTGACAAAAAATAATTAACTCTCGCATGTTATTTAAAAAATCGGATGCCATTAAAAGCTGTCTCCCGTGAGATTATCAGCGCGGTATCAATAAGACAAATAGCTGATAATGTAACCCCATACGATGGTCATTAATATCGCTTAAGGTTGCACGACCGCGAGCAATTAATAAACAAAAAAACAACCAGTGCAGACAACATTGCGGATACAAGCAAAAAAACTTCACGTTGCTATAAACAATTAAAGATTTTTTAACATCTCTGCTCCTATGCAATTTTAAAAATGTTGTCTATGATTGCTTACCGGCCAGAAAAGAAAAATATTTAGTAGCCTTTATATTTTCCAAATTTGAATACAGACCAAATTTTCTGCGATTGAAAACAAACGAATAAGCATTTTTGACAGTGACTGAAAGTTATGCACAAACTTGACGTATTATATAATGTGAAGTAGCGTAACTGTCAAATGTAAACACCGAAGTGTTTGTGATGCCTTTAATTGGAAGTTTGTTTGCTGTGTTGTTCCAGTAATTAATTTTGCGATAACTTTATTGGTAATACAATAAATATAAACTGTAATCTATTAACAAAAATAACGCTTATATTTCATTTCCAGGTATGTTTCAAATGTATTGGTTATCTAAAATTCATTTCAACGTTAAAACTTCACGTCTATGTCACCCATTCAAGCAATTAGGGAAGACTATATTTTTACAATACATTTCTAATTTAATTTAATTTAAATCTACAGTTTTAAGAATTCTCAAATCAACCACAGCTGTACTTTCACGTCACTGAGTTGGATATTACGAAGAATGTTTGTTTTGATGTTTACTAACTTACAACGTATTATAATTTGCTTTTATAATAATATCCTCAATCATTAAGATGCTCGCTATTCTTTTTGACCATAAAAAATTCATTCCCTTGCAGATTTTAAATGTAAAATACAATGTATCTCTCTTTCTTTGAGAAGATTAGCATATTATGAAATATATCAATTATCATAATTATCAACATATCAATTGCATATGTATGTACATTCATCCAATATGTTTTTCTAAATAAAGAAAAAACATTATCAATCGCTACTTGGTTACAAACGGAGACTTTTATGAGGGACTGGACCTAAATCGCTTTTATCGCTAGAATTGTCTTGAAACGTCTGATAATTTGTTATTATCGTACTGTGTTGTTGAATTTTTGTTTTTAGGTAATCTGCTACTTTTTGTTTCTGGGAATCTTGTAAGTACAAAAAAATCGTGTAAAAATATACTATTCGTAACTTTAGTGGACCGCGTTATTTCAAAACAGTGTCTTCAAAGAGTTGTGTGAAGTATTATATTTAAACAAAAAAAATGGTTTACTTTCTTTTGAGCCTCGAGCTATGTTATGTGCGTATGCATTCAATATTTACTTTTGCTTTGCTTACACCAGTGCTTCCCAACCTTTTTCATTCCACGAGCCCCTAAATCTGAAAAAAAAAACCGCGGCCCTCAATACAAAACATGTTCTGCGGCTGCCCCCAATGTGGGAAGCACTGGCTTACATACACCGTATGATCAAATTATTAATGTTGAAGTAAATATTTCCACATCCGTTTCATAACTGGAAATGGTGGCTTCGATGCCAAGTTTTTCGGACTTGGTACGACTCGAATTGTTTTTTGTATTTTATGCGACTATGAATTACACGGTAAAGAATGTGAGGAGATGAACATTGAAAGACAAGAATAATAATTAATAAGACTTTCCGAAACATAGTTTTATCTTGAGCCAAAAGGCACCTCTGACTTGGCGGCTACAAGATCGAATTTATCAAAATGGTGACCCAGAAGAACTCGGCATTAAAAGGTTTCCCATTAAACATTTCCGTATTGTGCATATTTGGCTTATTACTTCTCTGAGACTCTCGGCAGCGTCTAATGCTGCCGGATTAAAAGATTCTCTCAGACTGCAATTACACAGCGTTTGTTGGTGAATACAACAATAATGAAGAAAAAGATTCAAAAGTAGTTAAAGTCTTTTACGTATTCGATTAATTCGAATACTTGGCTGACAATTTTTCATTGAAAACGAATTATTATAATAGAAATAATATTTTTAGTACTTTTTCCACATTAAATTTATTGGATCAGGACCAGTTTCGCTCATTGTGAGCATTGCCAACTGATAAGAAATACAATGAAACATTGATATTTATTTTTGTTATAATGCCATTCCTCCAAGTATTGACAGTAAACACCTTAAAAGTGAATTATATAAATAAACAAAATAGGCTTATGTTTAGGAACACCAATAAAACTACAAATATTCGAATAAATATTCATTTAAATCGTACACTTCCTTTACAAAGTAGAAGGGAGTAGTGACTATGACAAACTTTTGTCGAACATGACAATGTTTAATCAAAATTTTAGTATGTACTGTATCCCCACACTTTGGAAAGTGTATTAATTTCATAAAAATAATAAAAGATTTTTAGTACTTTTTCCACTTAAAATTTATTTGATCAGGACCGGTTTCGCTGATAGTGATAATGCTCGTGAGGAGCGAAACCGAACCTGATCAAATAAATTTTAAGTGGAAAAAGTACTAAAAATCTTTTATTATTTTTATTATAATGCCATTCCACCAACTATTGACAGTGAACACCTTAAAAATGTATTAATTTCGTAGGAATCAAATGGTAACTTCAATAAGTATGTGAAAACTATATTTTCTGTAAGAAATATCAATATATTAAACAAATGAGCATCTGAAAATAAATTATTTTGATAGTTTTAATAACTGTCAAAAATATCCATCAGGTGACATTGATAATTCCATTTTTCAAATTTTGCATGTTACTGCTTTCTCTCTTGGAATTGTAGTAAAGAAAGCTCTATCATTATGATATGAAAAATAGCAAAGTATTAAGTAATTCATTTCAGTATCACGCCATTTTCTGTTCTGGTAACAGCGTGAAACTGAATACGTTTCCCATGATTAACATAATAAAGCAGGCGTATGTTTTATTGCAGCAAACCAAACGTTTATGAATTACATATAGGGGTTGACTGGAGGGACTCGCAGGGGTAGGTGCGAGCCTTTTGTTAAATATTACGCAGGACGGCGAGCCCCTTGTTAAATTTAGAAAAACATTATTCTCAGATCTTCGCGTTATATAATCTATAAATATGCAATATATTTAGATTACAACAGTTTTAATGTACATTTGGGATTTCCGACGCACATTTTTCAGCTATTGATATTTATTAAATTACGACATACTGCATACAATATAAGTGTATCATTCGATATCTTTAATAATTATTGCGTATAATTGCATATGAGCGATAAATAAATTCACACCTTCCCCAAAATATCACGAATAGCCATAATATTTAGCGAGCCCCTTGTTGCCGTATTGGCAGCCCACCGTTGATTACATACCCAGTAATGCCTTATTTTTCAATCGAATGAACGCTGGGGCTAGTGGCGGATTACCCTATAAGCGCAAGAGGCGAGCGCTTGGGGCCTCCGAATCTTGGGGGCCTCAAAGATAGCATATGTTATATAAACCCCTACATTTTAATTTCAGTTTTCAATATTCATTATTATGCTACGAAGATGTTTGTAGCACTTTTATGTTATTTGAAAAGCAGGGCCTCCAAAATTGATTGCGCCAAAGTGCTTAATCCGCCACTGGTTGGGGCACGAAAGCAAAAAAAAAAAACTCTTAAACGTAGTAATTATTTCAAACAGTCAAGATGAAATAATTCAGTAGTGATGCTTCGATGCAATAATGTCGGACATCACCGAAACGTTTGTGACTGCAGCCGCCCAAGGTAGATGTCTCTCGTTAACCGATCCCATCCGAAGATAACAAGATGGTGTTAGCAGTCATTAAAACACTTCATTTTCTTTATTTCTTCAATGGCAATCAGATCGCGCGCTTTAGCGGCGTAAAGACTTGGCGAGATCCGTATCTAGCGCGTGAAGCCATTATTGATTATACTTATTTGTATATTATTTATGAATCAATAACAATTTTAGCGCGACTGGTTTTTGCATTCGACAGCAGGCTTAGTTTTTATGATGCATTCATTTTATGAACAGATGATAATCTGTATCGTTGATCGTAGATTATTTTAGTTTATACAAACTGTCAAGAAGCATAGATAATTGAAGTATTGCGAAATAAATAGAGTGTTTGCCATTGCATTGCAGTTGCGTATGCGTGTAAATGTAATACAATATTTAAACGAGACTTTTTTTGATATGGATGGAAACTTAAAATTTACACTAGATATTTTACTGCGGACTGTTTTTTTTAATTTTCAAATGACAATTCACAACGTCCATCAATCCTTGGAGATTAATATTTAGAATTCAATACCGATCGGGTATAATTGAGATTCTGTCTACTATCTTGTTATAGTGTCTCCAGAGTCCACTTCTTTGAAATAAATTTTACCTATCAGCTTGTTGTACGAGATTTGTGAAGACGTGTAATACAATATTACAATATGTACAATGAATGAGTTGATAACGTGCTTTATCGCAGTGCTTTCCAACATTCTTTAACATTCTTTGTGATTTAGTGTGAAAAAAAAATCGGGGATCTGCAGATTATTGTTTTCAGATTTAGGGTTCCGTGGCATGAAAAAGTTTGACAAGCACTGCTTTATCGGAAAAGGTTATATGGGTAGCTAGTCCTGTAATCAAGTGTAACTATTTAAGGCAGCTGCAATTTTCAATTGTACGGTTAGATGATGTAGAACCTCCGTTTGAATATTGTTTACTTTCAATTTTATTTATTTTTTAAACACGTCCTCTCTAAAGGTGGAATGTATATCAAAATATGGTTTTTCTACGATATCTTCTTGCTACTCAGTTTCTCAGCCACTCTTTTTTTAAGAGAGTAGTAAAAATAATATTGTTTTGTATTTTTTTTAAACTGATGCTGTCAAACATTAAACAAAAAATAAATATACTTACTGGTGTATTGTAAATAATCTTGTACCGCGTTGTGATGGCAAAATAATGAAGAACATGAGCTACAAGCTTTTACATGTTTTAAAATGTTAGTATATTTGAAATATAAATCTATATTGACTGTGAAATGGAAAAAGAACGTAACCTACAATTTTTTCAAAACATTTTTTTTTCGATAATCACAATGTATCCAAACTTGATACACGTTATATCAAAAGAATGCAAGCTGCAAATTCCGAATTAGTTTCTAAATTTAGCTTTTAAGTTTGGAAAAGATGACCCTATAAAAAATTAAAACCAAGAAAAAAGACTGAAATAAAAGTTTTTCCTAGACAATTTGTTTAATTAATATTTGATTATGTCAATTAAACACCAGTTTAGAAGTCTCCGTGCACTTTAAGATGTGTGTAATTCATAATTTACATATGGCCCAAAATTATCAAAACACGTTTTTTGCGCCTCGTGTAAAATTTGATACGTGTGGGTTACGTCCTTTTTCCTTTCCACATTCGATATGTACTTAGACAAGTGTGTGCTCGGAGTGAATATTGTTAGTTACGTCGAAAGTTTCACAATATAGATTGCTTTTAAAATTTCGTTAATGAATTAAATTCGGGAACATGATGGTATGAAAATTGGCGCCATGTTTAAAAGGCGTACTGCGTCATCTACCGGCCGAGATGTGAAAGATAACATCTCTTGCCTTTCCCAAACCAAATTGCTTATTAATTTCAATATTAATCCGACACCCAGCCATATTTTTGAATTCCTGTGATTGAACGATTAATATGTATTGCTCGGGGCTTTAAAAAAATAATATGCATTATACTCATTTGTTACTTTTAAATTAGTCTGCAAAGTCGAAAGGTAAATATACATACGTATTATTAAACGTCCAATATGTTGCAGTAGAAATTTAATCAGAAATATTTTACCTATTATTATCATTTATAAAAACACCATATTGATTTGTACTTTATTTTCACTTTATTAAAAAAGGACCGGTTTTGCTCTTGGCGAGTATTTTCAACGGATAAGAAATGTAATTGAATAGTGCTATTCATACAAAAACAAATTGAAATGAAAAGGTGTAAGCAACAATTGACATTGAAAAGAATTTACAAATAACAGTAGTAGTATTATTATCAATCTTTCAAGTGTTTTTCACCTATTACACTCCTTATGTGGAGCATATGATTATTACACAGTGCTTTCAAGATATTTTGTACTTCGCCAACTTTATTTTTAAGTGATTCTGGCGTCCCTTATCTCCACCGAATACATCACATGGATTGTCATCAGCGACCTTCCAGAGTTACGAGCAGGACTTATAGTGAGAGTTTTGGAGACAAACCCTCTACATATTATAACTAACGATTTTTCTTTATTAAAAAAAAATATGTTGAGAACACATTTACTTTTTTTTTTACCATGTCCACTCCCAATGTGGAGTATATGGTCATCTTATAGAGTTTATCTCAACAGATGTGTTTCTACGAGAACTGTTTGTTACTCAGTTGCTCAACCTCTCTTTTTCCAAAGAGAGTAAGATAGAAGGATAGGGCTAAGACAGGACTAGTGGTTAGCTAATCGCTCTCGATACGCACCATTCATAGGATAGTATGGGTGGGAGGGGGGAATTCAAGACATCACATACATCCATGCATTCGAACAGAAATTCATAAATCGATTGAAAAATCAATTCATAAAACTGTCCGTACCGGGATTCGAACCCGGGCCCTCCGTAACCGAAGCCAACGACTTTGACCACTCGACCTCACAGGTGGCAGACAGACATTTACTTAACTAACAAATAATTATTTTAAAGATATTTCTTAATTCTTATTCCTCTAATTAAATTTATGTTTATATTAAAAATTAATTATCGATGTCCAGCAAGAGCTTTAATCACAATTCAACTTCATTTGACATCTTCGTGGGACCTTTTGAATTTCATACTACGTTACATGTTTCGACATCTTATGTTTCAACAATGGTGGTGTCCGTTACAAGAAAATCACTTACACACTAAATGCGCACGCGTAAAAACCGGTGAGACCTCGCCCGCGGCCCGCGTTCCAT
This sequence comes from Himalopsyche anomala, assembly GCA_031772345.1. Lineage (NCBI taxonomy): Eukaryota > Metazoa > Arthropoda > Insecta > Trichoptera > Rhyacophilidae > Himalopsyche > Himalopsyche anomala. Next base: position 22,348,179 of record CM062837.1, on the reverse strand, counting down.
ATATGGCCCAAATCTCTCTAACGACATTCTCAATCGGGGAGTCGATTGATTTGATACCGTGCATTTTCAATAAATAAATCATTCAGAAAGTATCCCACTAAATAATTTACGAAAATGATGTAATATTTTTAATAGCGAAGAAATATAACTCATACGTAGATGACTGCACGGGTTTCGTTGATATTTCAATTAATATATCTAATATATAAAAATGAATGTTTGTTTGTTCGTACTTTATGCACTGCCACACCGCTCATCGGACTGCAATAAATCTTTGATAAAATTTTGCTTGCACTTCCGGGAAGGTTATAGGCATAGTAAAATTAACTTACAGCAGGTCTTATATATTAAAATCAATGTTTGTATGTCTGCCATACAGTTCATTTTGACAACGTATGCTTGCACTTGCGCGAAGGTTATAGTGTAATTAAATTACAGTTGGTGGCGCGTGTGTCGTACCATAGACAATCGGCAGCAAACGTCAAACGTCAAACAGACAGAAAAAGAAAGCATGCACTTCAATAAACACAATTTAAACACAAACACTTTCTTTCTTAGAGTGGCATTGCAACGCTTGCCGGGTACTCGCTAGTATTGTATCAAATACAAAAATAGATATTTAGAAATACTATTTGAATGTTTCTGTAATATGTAATATAGTATAGTTAAAAAATGGCTGAATATATAATATTTTCACATCGAATATTCGATTGGGATCCCTATCAACGTTCCCTCTAAGCCGAAAGGTTGGCTGCGCGGAGACTGCGCGGACCGATCAAATATTAATTGAACAACTGCATTGCAGTGCGTGCCAACCCGGAATTAGTGCGGGGGGGTTCTTAACTGCTGCGCGGCCGCTCACGCGCGCAGCTTAGAAGGAACGTTGATCTGTATACGAAACTTAGCTCTCTAAACTCTTTTCTTACCCTTTCTGAAAAAAAGGGGTTAGGTAATTGATTAAAAAATATACATATTTTATTTTGTCAAAACTATACAATTTATATATTTTTACGTTAAAGTTTTAATAAAGTGTTTCAAAATATAATATTAAAACAGATAAGCATTGCCAAAACAAGTAATTTCGTTTATCTTAAAAAATACATCAGATTGTATTCACGATTCCCAGAGCTGTCGATTTTGATAAAATAAAGCTGTACTGTAGGTCGTTAAATTTACATTCAACAAAGTAACAGCTAATTTGATGTACCGCGATGAATTTACACTATTTATTTTGGTCGTATCGATTTTCTCTTTGGTCAATTTACTCATCGGCGGCGCATTTCGATATTATGAAAAGTGCGAACTGCGAAAGATTTAAACTTTCACGTACGTGACTTGACCGCATGAGATTCAAGCGATACAAGATAACGCCGACAATTCGTCTCACGCAAAAATATATTATATACATTTCATATTAGTCGCCCGCTTTGGTCTAGTTGGTAAAAGCTTGCTCTACCGATCAGGTGGGTCTGCGTTCGATTCCCGGTAAGGTCAATGTCAACTTGGACTTCTTGAATTTTAATTTAACATCTAAGACATGGGTGTATGTGAAGTTAATTTTCCTTGAGCTAATCTCATGTAACTTACAATAATTCTCGTCTTTCAATTTTAAAACATTTGACGCATTGGCGTAAGCTGATGGAAATTGAATCTTATGATATTTGTTCACACTTTTAGGATGTTCACTGTCAATACTTGGTGGAAAAGCATTATATTAATAAAAACACAATATTCCTTTGTAATTTATTCCACTTTATTAAAAAGTTGAGGACCGGTTTCGCTCATTGCGAGCATTGTCAGTTGAGCGAATCCAGTCCTGATCTTTTAAATAAAGTGGAATAAAGTACAAATGAATATTGTGTTTTTATTTATATTTTTTCACATATGGTTTTGTTTTCTTAACTTTCGAATATTACCTTACCTTCTTTTTTCCAATTTCCATTGGTATTTTTTTTCATATCCGCTCTTTATACGCAGCATATCGTCACCACAAAGTTCTTTCAGGATTCTTTATCCCCCGCCAGTTTCTTTGCTTCTTCCCAGGTCATCCCAACGTCCCGTATCTCCTCCGCTGAGTACATCCCGTGGATGGTCATCAGTGGTCTTCCACGACACCGGGATCCATCTGGTTGATAGAAGAGACAGGCAGGGTTCAGACTCTCTCGAGGCATTTGCAGCACTTGGACAAGCCAGGTCCATCGCCGCTTCTTTATTTTAGACGTAATAAAAGGCTGGATGGTCCGTTCTCTAATCTACGTGTTCCTGACGAAGTCAGACCACCGCACTATTAGCATTCCCCGCAGACACCTGTTTTCAAAGCACCAGTATACGGTTACTCTGCGCTTTCGTAACGTGCCATGATTTGCAACCGTAAATAAACACTGTCAAGATGCATGCGTTAAGCAGGAGGCACTTGGTTCTGACTGGCACGGTTGTACTCGGTCAGAAGCAAGTTAGTAATTATTACTAACAATTTGCAACTGATTTCAGGTATAACATTCATACTGAAACACACCACTTCTAAGCACATCCTTCGATTCCTATCACTTAAGTGTCGAATCGTCGAAAATAGAATAGAGTAGCGACGTGGTACATAGGACCCCAGACAAACATTAAAATAAATATAAGCTAGGTTTTATTCGTATTCAGCAAAAGGTTAAATAAAAAGAATTTTGCAATGTGAATGCTATAGGAACATGAAGGTTATATTCTATCCAAAAGAAATAAGTCGAACTTTTCAATAAAAACAATTACTGAAATAATCCATTCAAAGTCTATTTGCTCCACAATGGTAGAGAACTTATTGTCATTCGCGTATCAAACAGTAGTTTTTGCATGTAAACTCTTAAATACTTGTTAAGTTGTTTTTTGGTTTATTAATCCATCGCCATTACTTTAACGTTTTTGTTTTGTATACTACTTAAAAATCTATTTAAATATTTTTTATAGTTTCGGAAAATGAAAAAATCAAATAAATACGTTTGATACCGTATTTTTCAATGTAAATTAGGGTACTATAATATATGAGAAGAAACATTGTGGTGTCTCTTCTCAGTCAAAATGTACAGCTAGTTCTGAAGAGGGAATAAGCCGAAATAGCTATCAATTGTTTAATATACAAAAATGTAATTGTTGAACTATTGTAAAATAGACTTTTTTCACCATATTACTTATTTATTTATTTGTATCCATGTCCGCTCCCAATGTGGATCATATGGCCTTTAAATGAAGGTATCTAAACTGAAGTTTTTCTCCGAGTACTGGTGGTTACTCAGACGCTCAACCTCTATTTTATAAAGAGAGTAGTAGCGATAGAATTATAAGATTAGGACAAGACTAGTAGTTAACTAATCGATCTCGCTAAGCTCAGTTATTTAAGGATCGGGTGTGTGTGTGAGAATTCTCAGACATCACAAACACTCATGCCTTCGAACAGAGATCGATATATCGATCGAAACAGAACAGCGCTAGCCGCTGTGCCATAGGACCCGACACAATGTTTAACTAAATGTAATTTATACACTGTACAAATTGTCAGCAATTCCGATAAAAGTAAATAATAAGACGTCGGCTCCATTGTCAACCATTCCTGATGACCTCCACTTGTATCCGAATGATTTGTGGCCGGTGTCGTTTGATTGGTAATTCCGTCGCTCATTTTTCAATGGCCATCCTCTTGTGACTGTTGCGAAATTTATTTTTAATGCTCTCCAACAGGTCTTACTTTATTTTGCGAAATTTCAATATAATGGCTTAATATTTGAAGGAACTTCGTTAATGCGAGGTGAATACTGTAAGCAGTCGCCCGCTGTGGCCCAGTTGGTTAGAGCTTGCTCTACCGATCACGCAGGTCTGGATTCGATTCCCGGTAAGATCACAGTGAGTTTGAGAATAATTCAATTCAAAGTTGTGATCGAAGACTGGCTGTTTGTGATGTCAATTCACATAATTTCCTCTCCTCCCATCCTTCTGATCCTTTAATAACTAGTTGTAGCAATAGCGATTAGTTAACCACTAGTCCTGTTCTAGCCTTATCCTTTATTCCCTACTACTCTGAAAAAAAGTGAGGTTGACTGAGTAACAAACAGTGCTCGTAGAAGAAAAAAACTTCTGTTGAGATACCTCCATTAGGAGGCCATATACTCCACATTAGAAGCAGACATGATTAAAAAAAAAATGAAACAGACATGCCCACATCAAGATTTAAGGAATTAGTTCAACGTTTACAGTGCCTTGCAAACTTGGCAAAAATGGCAAGAATTTTATCAATTAATCTTGTACTTGACCGTTATTCTTTTTTAGACTCAGATTATATGAACACACTTTTATTAGTCGTAACATCATTGTTTACGTTTAAATATGATATATCAAGAGAAATACACAGCGGTGGGCTGCCAATACGTTAAAAAGGGGGTCGTTTAATCTCAAAGCAATTCTCGGTGTTCTGTTTTTTAGTTGATGAATAGTTGAATTTTCTAAGCAAACGATTGTTACTGAATACACTTATGATATATTACAAAATGCAATTCACCGTAAACTTATCAATCTAAATGGCTAAAAATGTACTTATGTGTAGATAATTTGTAGGTCAAAAATTCCAGGTTTATACTAATTTGATCTGAGAATATTTGTTTATCACAGCATATCAAATATTTTCGCACAACTATACTGTCGATTTTCTAGTTGCACGTTTGTTAATTTATTTATTAAGAAAAAGTGTATTTTTCCTATTCCACGAAAAGATCTCATCGCTTTTCCTAGGAGCATGGTGTAAGTTATATGGGTGAAATATTGTACGTTTATTAATAAAAATTTCGCGTTGACGCCAAACGTTGTATTATATTACACCCACTGATTAAATCTGTAAAACTCTGGGGTTTTTAAACATATTTACAACATTCGTGGTAAAAAAAAACCCGAACCGAATAAGTAATACAAGATATTATCAATAAATTACTACCGTCAACACTGCGCTAAAATGCATTTTGTTAATAAAATATTACGGGTTTGCGGGTAAATTAATATGTTAACCCATTCGGTGCCGCTGACAGGAAAGTAGTCGTGTTCAAACATTGTGGGACAAGACTCGCGCGAGTCGTCAAAGAGAAACATTTCAGATTAAGTGCTGAGATAGTCACTGATGTATCAAACTGATTGGTCGAAAGCATTTGCCTTGATGATTTTATGCAAGCAAACCGATGTAATTTAAATAAACAGTGATGTTAAACAGCGACGTGCCGACATGTTTTTGAATGACAATAAAGTATTTAAAAACGGCAAATAGAAAATTGCACTCGATGTTTTTAAATTATTATTCATTGATTCAATGTAGTATTAAAGTTTATATATATTTTGATCGTATTGTTATGTTACACGTGTATTGTCTTGTCATAAAGTATCCATAGACCGATTTTCGACTTACTAATTTTAGTAAGTAATTTTTTTAGTTAGTTAATTTTTTTAGTTTAATTTTTCATTTCTCTAGTCTTCTATTTAGAAGACTAGAGAAATGAAAATATTCAAAGCCTTCGAAATGTGTTTTGTGATGTTATTGAGACACAACTGTGGGGCTATAATTCAAATTGCTGCCTGTGTGGTCGAATGGTCAACGTCGTTGGCTTCGGTTACGGAGGTCACGAATCCCAGTAAGGACATTTTTAAAAATTGATTTTTCAATCGATTTATCGATTTCTGTTCGAAGGCATGTGTGTTTGTGATGTTCTTCCCACCATTACCGATCAACAAACGGGCGTAGCGAGAGCGATTAGTTAACCACTAATCTTGTACTAGCCTTATCCTTCTATCCCTACTACTCTCTATAAAAAAGAGAGGTTGAGCGACAACAATTCTCATAGAAAAACTCTGTTGAGATACCTCAATTGGTGGTCATATTCTCCTCACTGGAAGCGGACATGGATTTTTTTTTATAACAAGTATGATATTATTTATTGATTTGGCATTTACTTGGTAGAACTCCATTTTAATAGGGTAAAATATCAAGGTATTTCAGTTCTACAGTTTTTTAAAAAAGTTAAAGGTTGATAGCTATTTCGGCTTACGCCATCGTCAGAACTATGCTTTAAACGTACATTTACTCAGCTATATATACTGTCTAAGAAGAGATACACAATGCTGTATATATAGCTGAGTAAGAAGTATATATAGCTGAGTAAATGTACGTTTAAAGCATAGTTCTGAGGATGGCGTAAGCCGAAATAGCTATCAACCTTTAACTTTTTTTAAAAACTGTAGAACTGAAATACCTTGATATTTTACCCTATTAAGTATGATATTCCCTGTTTCAATAAATCAAATTTTGTTTTTTTTACGTGTAGATATCATATATTCATTATTAATTACATTACCTTAAATTTATTAACTATGGCTTTAGTGTTTCGAAAAACAATAAGCTATATGGGAATCGTTCTTTGAAACACTAGAATCACATTTAATAAGTGTAATATTGTAATTGTTATTTGAATAAGGATGTTAGAGTGAATAACATGATGCATTGTGTATCTCTTCGGAGTCAGTATATATAGCTGAGCAAAATGTAAGTTTAAGCATAGTTCTGACGATGGCGAAAGCCGAAATAGCTATCAACTCATAAATATATATAAAAACACTGTAGAACTAAATACGTTGATATTTTTACCCTATTATAATGGAGTTCTACCAAGTAAATGCCAAATCAATAAATAAATTAACTAGATTTTTTACTGTCAAATCAACTATTCAATACAGTATTATTGTCGACTATGGCTAATGAAACTTTTTCTCGCTCCACTTGTGTACTTATTTATTTAGTTAAGATCAAATAATATATTACAGATAACACCAGTTGCCATCAGACATCTTTTTCGTGGAATTTTTGGGGTTTTTTTCTTATTTGATTTACACTAATCCACCGTTTTATATACACCAGAAAAAAAATGATATCAAGGTGCAGAGGTAACCGCTGTAAATTTCAAATTTGATTTTTCTCAGAACTCTTCAACACTTAATTAAATTTTACGTTGTGTATTAAAAAAACCGGTATTTTTGTTGAAAAGTGTCGGCATTAACAGTTTACACGTGAAAATTAAAATTTTATTAAAGATATTACTTAAACTTTTGATCTCAGTTTGAGATCTTTAGCAGAAGAAGGGATTAATATTATGTTGGTGAATTTATTGAAATAATATTCTAAATATGGTTTTTTGTTCGTAATTTAATCTGTTTTCCAAAAAAAATGCTTTCTAGGGCTTAGTCCATGGGTGGGGAACCTTTTCCCTTCTAAAGGCTGCATTCATTTTTCTGATTCAACATAAGGCCGCCGTAAACATTGACTAGGGAATCTTTGACTGGAAACAGGAATTTACGGACAGAATACGTCAGCAATTTACGAATTTACATAAATTTACAGAATTACAGAATTGGCCAGAAGGCCGCACGAGAGTAACCAAAAGGCCGCAGGTTCCCCACGCCTGGATTAGTCCCTAGATTTTTTTTTATCTCGGTAAAATGTATTAATCCCTGATTTCGCTGATGTGGAAAAGATGACTATACACTCTAAACGGTGTTGTTGGGAGCTATCGGCTACAGAATCAAAAAAGGTAAACTTTCACCCAAGATAGTTAGTTGACAGGAGTGTTATGTAGGAAAACTCACTGGCCATATCACATGGATATATGCAGAAGGATCGATGAATCAATTTGATTCTGTAGTGGAAACTGATAATAGAAATTACGCGTAAGATTGGTGATAGCATCTCTTGAACAAAATGAGTGGATTTAACAATGAAAAGCAAGTAGTTGAAGATTGTGTTGACTTTGCAAAGTATTGATATATAGAAAATACTGCATAGGTTTCTACTGATTCAGAAAGTGTATATGATTTTAAAATGTACGTCAAATACGTTTGAAATAATTCAACATGAAATAATGCGGTAATAAAATGTAATAATGTTCAAAAATATTTAATATGATAATAATGAAGCTACAATTCAAATATATACCTAATAAAACTTAATACAGTTTTGTTTATTTTTGAAATTAAATTCCTCACAAAACGGGCCCTATTTTTTTTCGTTTCCATAATGCCAGGCTGTTAAAAAATTAAACTGAGCAATGAAAGTAACTTACGAAAAATTATTAACAAGAATTTAATCAAGATGAAATAAAACTTTTATGCACCTTGAGTAAATGATGAAAATACAACAAAATATAAAGCATAGGACATTTCAGATACATGTTAATGCTTTTTTTAAAACGAATGCCTTGTTATCTAAACAAAAACCCGTTGATAAAATGTTACTTGTTATTCAATTGGTATGTAAAATTATAGTTATCAATCTTACCTATGTACAGTATTTTTCTTATGTTTAAAAATATGTTCATATCTTGGCCACCATGTTCTTGATAAAGTTACTAGGTTAGCTCGGGTCGGATTGGTCTGAAAATAAATGCAAGTAAGATATGATATGTCACATATCCCTCGGGATCATCGACAGATCATCGAGAGGGCCGACAGTTTTAGATACCTCGACGTACATATACCAGAAAACGATAGCAAAAGAGCACGATATTCGTCTATAAATAGCTGGAGCCACATATAACTCAATACGAATTGTCTGGGATACATAGCTATATACGATCAAAACCAATCGCAATTGCTCAACGCTTTCATTCTACCAGCGCTGCTTTACGGTAGCAAATCATGGCACCTGACGGAGACTTAGAAAATCCGTATACTGAGCTTCGAAAACAGATACTTACGTTGGATAATGGGCGTGAGGTGGTTTGATTTCGTAAGGAACTAGGGATCGCACAAGACAGCAACGCCCCGTGGAGAAACGTTGGAACTGGTTGGCCTCCAGATAACCTTAGTCATGCCTTCGTTTTCTTCCGAACGGTGTGGTTCCGGCGTACTGGACGACCGTCGGGTACTATCCATTGGATGTACTCCGCGAAGCTAAGAGATGCTGGCATATCTTGGGAGGAAGCAAAGTAATTGGTACCAATATTTTAGAATGCGCTCTAAAGTCCAAAAAGGTTGAGGATCCTTGATCTAATCTATCGCAAAAAGGCTTGTAAAATTAAAGCATCGTTTTATTTGACCATTCATTGCTTTAATTAAATGGCGCATATTTACAAACCTTGTAATTGTAACGGCTTTAGACTCAGTGACACATTTATTTAATATATAACCACGAAACACTCATTTACTAAGCGTCAGTTCAAGTTCATCCGTGCACTTGAAAGCCTGAAGATGCCGAAAGGCGAATCCCGGGTCGTTAGTGATAAAATCTGTGAGAATGTTCATAGTTTGAACGATTCAAATTTAATATTGAAATTCCACCAAGCACCTTCAGTCGAAATCTTAAAATATTATTTCGTTATCAAGTTTACTCAAAACTAATTATTCTAAAATAAAACTATTTTTTTTCAAAACGACTTGAACTATATTTGAATACGGCAAAATAATATAAAAATTTGAAAGCGAATATGTACATAATGCAAATTGAATAGCACAGCAATCAAACCAACTTTCGGATTGTACAATTATTAATTACGTATCGAAACGAAATATTATGCATGATTTATTTCGGATCCAAAATATATTAAATTTATTCAAGTACACATTTTTAAATCCCTATCATTTATCATCATGTTAACGATATATTGGACTTAATTATCTCTATATTAAACATTTTAAAATCAGGTTTTGATATTAAAACGTGTGTACACACTCGCACGCTAGCTCTATAGGAAGACAGCGCGAAACTCTTACAAAAGTATTTATATTTTAATTAATAAATACATGACACATATCAACTGTATCGATCAGTTAACTCCAAAAGAGAATTTTTTGTTTTTTATATATATATAATATATATTCCTTGTCCGCTCTCAATGTGGATTATATGACCAGGGGTGGGCTGGAAGGGGCTCAGAGGGGCTCGCGCGAGCTCTTTGTTAAATTTTATGAAGGCCGGCGAGCCCCTTGTTAATTAAACAGAAAACAATATTCTCAGATCAAATTAGTATAAAACTGGAATTTTTGACCTACACATTATCTACAACAGCCTCAGTAAACACATGAGTACATTTTTAGCCATTTGGATTGATAAGTTTACGGTGAACTGCATATTGTTACATATTATTTTTTTTTTAATTTTTTTAGATTTTTAAAAAAAATATATTTGACATTACAGCTTACGCCAATGCGTCAAATATTTTTGAAGTTGAAAGATCATACAAGATATACTCAATGAGAATTTTTGTAATTCACATGAGATTAACTCAAGGAGAATTAACTTCACAAACACCCATGTCTTAGATCTCAAATTAAAATTGAAAAAATCCAATTTGACATTGAACCTTACCGGGAATTGACCCACCCACCTGATCGGTAGAGCAAGCTCTAACTAACTAGACCACAGTGGGTGATTATAAGTGTATCAAGTAAAAATATATTGTTTATTTAAGTATTGCATATGATTGCATAGGAGTGATAAAAAAATCACTCCTTCCCCAGAACACCGAGAATTGCTTTTAAATTGAGCAAGCCCCTTGTTATTGTATTGGCAGCTCACCGCTGCATATGGCGTCCTAATGGAGGTATCTCAACAGAAGTTGTTTTCTGCAAGAACTGTTTGTTACTAAGTCGCTCAATCTCAAAGTCTTTTTTTTCAAAGTGCGAACTAGGGAAAGAAGGATAATGCTAGAACAGGACTAGTGGTTGACTAATCGCTATTGCTGCACCCAGTTATTAAAGGATCAGAGGGATGGGAGGATAAGAAATATTATGAATTGACATCACAAAAACCCAGTCTTCGATCACAACTTTGAATTGAGCAATTCTCTAATTCACTGTGATCTGACCGGGAATCGAACACAGACCTGCGCGACATTTGTTAACACAGGAAAAACTCAACAATTTTACCATCAATCGAAATTTCAAAATTCCAATAATAATACTGCTTTACTTTTAACTCACAATTAATTGAAGTTAGCAGGTATGTATATTATACAGTCGAGAGTTATATATTTTTAAAATAAAATATAATTTACTAAACATATTTATGTTGTTCGTACTGGGACTCGAACCCGTGAGATACTGCACGGAAGCCAACAACGATAACCGCTGCGCCATAAGGCCCGATTGATTTCTGTTAGGAGGCATGGGTGTTTGTTATGTTTGAATATTCCCTCCCACTTTTCCGATTCTTTAATGACTGAGCGTAGCGAGAGCGATTAGCTAACCACTTGTCCTATCGTAGCCTTATTCTTCTATCTCTACTACTCTCTTTGGAAAAGAAAGGTTGGGCAACTGAATAACAACCAATTCTCGTAGAAAAAGTCCTGCTGAGATACCTCCATTAGGAAGCCATATGCTCCACATTGGGAGCGGACATGGATAAAATAAAAATAAATTAAAAAAAAAACATTTATACTGTAAAATTTTCGGTCAAGTAGTTCCATCCTTAGTTAGATAAAACACACTAGTGTGCCGTGGGGCGATGCTAAGTGTGCTGCAGCGCATTTCTTCAGTGAAGAAAAGATCAGTAATGGGCTGCCAACGCGGTTACAAGGGGCTCGTTAAATCTTATAGCCATTCGTGACGTTCTGGGGAAGGTGTGATTTTTTTTTATCACTCATATGCAATTATACGCAATAATTATTGAAGCCATAGAATGTTACTGTATACACTTATATTTTGTAACAGTACGCAGTATATCGTAATTTAATCAAATTTGAATCGTTCAAATTATGTACACTCCCACAGATTTTGTCACTAACGACCCGGGTTTCGCCTTTACGGCATCTTCAGGCGTTCAAGCGCACGGATGAACTTGAACAGACGCTTAGTAAATGAATGTTTCGTGTTTATATAATAAATAAATGTATCACTGAGTCTAAAGCCATCGCTGGCGAAAAGGATAAGCTCATGGGAATACCCAAAGATTCGAGTAGTGAGTGGTTTTAAGAATTACATCTATTTGAACGCCTGAAGATGCTGAAAGGCGAAACCCGAGTCGTAAGTGTTAAAATCTGTGGGATTGTGCATAATTTGAACGATTCAAATTGAATATTGAAATTCCACCAATCACCTTCAGTCGAAATCTTAAAGTAATTTAATCAATATAATAGCTGACAAATGTACGTCGGAAATCCCAAATGTACATTACAGTTGTTTTAATAAGCGCATACTTATAACGCGAAGATCTAAGAATAATGTTTTTATTAATTTAACAAGGGGCTCGCCGGCCTGAGTAATATTTAACAAGGGGCTCGCGCGAGCCCCTGCAAGCCCCCTCCAGTCCACCCCTGGAAAAGATCGAATAATTTGTTCAAACAATGATCAAATCAGAGTTGCCTAGTTGTAGAACTAAGGTGGCAATATATATATTATATATCACACAATTGAGAACGATGTCTAAATGTATTTTGGCATATACCCGTTAAGGATTCTGAAGTCTCGGGTTTTTCAAAGTCCGTGGACTCGTGACGTTATAAAGTCAAAGTCCCGGGACTTCCCGGTACTTGTGACTTTTATTTACCCTTCAATAAAATTATAAATTTATTATAATTAAATATTTGTATGTATGTACTAAAAAGGGATGATAACGGTACATGTATTGAAAAAATAACAATGAATTGTGTAAAAAAATGACCGTTACTTCACAAATCACAATACATTTAGTCCTATTGAGACATTGGTAACAGTGTACAACAGTGAAAAACATTGGTAAATAAAACGACATCAGAGGATAGACGTAATTAGAACTTAGAAAATTTATTTTAAATCAAAATTAACTTTTAAGGTCACAGTAGCGAGTGCTCGCATCCAAATGTTATTTGTTGGCATGGTTTTTTCAAAATTAAAATGTACAATTTGGCTTTCTTAAGTCCCGGGACTCAAGACAGTAAAAAACCTTAACAGTCCCGGGACGTCTCGACACAGAATCCCTAATACCCGTATGTATATATATATATATATATATATATATATATATATATATATATATCAGTGGTTCTTAATCAGTGCACCGCGAGAAAATCCGCAAAATAGTAAAAACCGAAAAATCCGCAAAATAGTGAAAACCAAAAAGTCAAAAAAAATGATGTCCACATATTTTTTCAGACCTCTTAATTTTGGTGCACCGTCACTTTTTCCCATGATCAAAAGTGCATCGTGACTTTGAAAAGGTTAAGAACCACTGATATATATAATGTATTATGTTACTTTCTGCGTTACTCTGTAGAAACGCAAGTACACAAACTCGATTCCGCACACTTGCTACTGATCTAGATGTCGTAATCGGAGCATATATGTGTAGCCGTTGATAACATCTCATCGATGAAAGTGGTAAAAATTCAGAGCGTCGCGTGATTCGAACCAACTTATCACGGAACGAGTCGAGAGATCCTTATGACCGTGTAATTACACCACTATAAAAATAAAAACCGACGATAAGATTGCATGTGTTCTGTATTAATTCCAACATAGAAATACCGTTTTTTACTTTAACGCGGCGTTGATGTGTCGATTTTAAGCCGAGATCCGAAATAAATTAATAAAAGATCACTTTAACCAGTGGCGGCCGGTCAATGTGGCATTGGATCAATGCACCTCTTGTATATGCAGAGACGGTTATATTCCATGAAATAATATTCAAACATAACATTTATACCATTCACTCATTTTAAATTCTTCATGTATTAATATCATCGTTATTGTATATAATAAATATTTTAGAACATTTTATTTAATTTAATTTAAAAATTTATTTTATTGAATTTAAAATTTGAAGGGGTGCATTGATCCAATGCCACATTGACCAACCGCCAATGATTTTAACCATACACTATTAACCCTTAACATGCCATCCTAAAAAATCACGTTCCCTGCCATGATGGCATCTCAGTTTCACTGTTTATTGACAGTATTAAAACCTAAGTTAGAAGCTTAAAAATAATTTTAAAAATGTTTATATGCTAGAATGCCTAAAATGATAAATACTTATTGACAATATTAAGAGAAATGTTGAATGATTTAATGGCTCAACTATTTACGATTGCATCATGGGCATGGAGGTCTTTTGTAAAAACGTATTTAGGTGCTATGCTGGTGATTTTGGGAAATCCTCAAATTTCTGGCTTTTAGAAATTGACATGAAACTATTTCAATATCGCCAACCAAAAATTTTAAGTAGAATCAGATAAATGAATGTGGCCTTTAGAAATGAAAAGGTTCCCCACCCTGATCTAGTATCACAAATACGTATCGCCGCAAGAATTGTGGCTTAAAGAATAATTTTAAATGTATAAAAAACAAGCATATGGTATCAGCTTATACATTTTTATGTTTTTCATATTCTTTTTGGCAGGCTAGAAACAGATAAATGAATATTTATATAATAAATTAATTCATTTGGCCACAGTATACATTAAGTCTACATAACCTCAAAAAATACCTTTCCGAAAAATTAATTATTTATAGCGGTGCTTCCCAGAAGCACCGATTTGACAGATTTAAATATATATTTGTACTTTCTACTGAATTTCGCGGCCCCCGTGAGAAATCCTACGGCCCCCCCGAGGGGCCGCGGTCCACAGGTTGGGAAGCACTGATGTATAGATACTTTTTTGTGTTAATAGCTCATGTATTTTGTTTACATTTCTAAACTGTAGCGTTATTATTTATTGTTCAAATAGTAAACAACTTTTCTGTTCAAATCTGATTTAAATCAATTTACAGTTGCACCAATTCTTTTGGTAATTAATGGAATTGTATTTTTAAGATCTGCAGTTAACCTATGTCACACTGGAAAAAGGTTATTATTTATTTAAGATACGTTATCCTTCTGTGCTGCACATACTTTACCACTTTTAAATTTAATACATTACCCATATATTTATTTTAATAAGTATATAAGCTAAATATAATATTGTTGTAGTAGTTACTTTAACAAAAATTTAAAAGGTATATGCAATAAAATCAATCACTTGACAAGTTTATGGGACTGTTTTAAAATCATTGTTTTATTTTCATCAAATACAATGCAACAAACAACATCTTTTTGTAAAAAAATCACATCGATGTAATAAAATATCTTTTCTCGGAGAAGTAAATCATTTCAAAAGCATTGATGAATATCGTCAATTCTCTCATAGGCATACTGTATTTTGAAAAAAATGAGAACTGTAAGTAATAATGTTATATCGAAAATATCTGTTAAAGTATCAATAATTCTTCTTACAATGATGAAAATGCCTTTTAAAATTTCATCCCAGTAAATTTCTTACGTTCTTATCGATTTGTTCCTTACAAAGAACGTTCCGACCAATAAAAACTGGATTCTACAGAAGAAACACAAATAACTTATGAGATGAAGAAGCAATAATATTTTTTTTCGTTTTTATTATTCCTTCAGCTAAACATACCACATAAAGATTTAAAATAATGATTATTTAATGAGGGTCATTAAACACACAATGTCTTTGTGAAAATCGTGCACTTATTTTGCTAACCATTCTCTGTCGACGTATTATAAAATAAATTAATATTACAAACGCAATCAACTAATGATGCTTAATAGAAATTTAATACTTATCTTGTATTATATGGCTTAGTTCTAAGCTGTTTAATTTTGCAATCAGAAGCTCAAGCCTCGTCAAATTCTATGTAAAATATAGATAAAAATAATAAAAGATTTTTAGTACTTTTTCCACTTAAAATTTATTTGATCAGGACCGGTTTCGCTCCTCGCGAGCATTATCAACTGATAATAAAAATAAATTAAGCAGTGCTATTTATACAAGTTAAATTGAAATAAAAAGGTGTAAGCAACTACTAACAATGAAAAGGATTTACAAATTACATTATAATTTTTTTTTTTTCCATGTCCGCTCCCAATATGGAGCATATGGACTCCTGATGGAGTTTATCTCAACAGAAATGTTTCTACGAGAACTGCTTGTTACTCAGTTGCTCAACCTCTCTTTTCCAAAGAGAGTAGGAATAGAAGGAAAGGGCAGGGACAGGACTAGTGGTTAACTAATCGCTCTCCATACGCCCCGTTCATAGGATAGGATGGGTGGGAGGGGGAATTCAAGACATCACATACATCCATGCCTTTGAACAGAAATTCATAAATCGATTGAAAAATCAATTTATAAAACTGCCCGTACCGGGATTCGAACCCGTGCCCTCCGTAGCGGTAGCCAAAGATGTTGACCACTGCTCCACGGACCCGACACACAAAATTAAAATGCTTAACACCTATTATAACATACAATTAAAAAATCATCAATAAATATAAGTGGCAAATGATGTCAATTATAAACACAATTAAAATTTGGGAAATTTTTAATTGAAAATTAAAAGGTGTAAGCAACTACTAACAATGAAAAGCTTACACCTTTTTATTTTCAATTTAACTTGTATAAATAGCACTGTTTAATTTATTTTTCTTATCAGTTGATAATGCTCGCGAGGAGCGAAACCGGTCTTGATCAAATAAATTTTAAGTGGAAAAAGTACTAAAAATCTTTTATTATTTTTATTATAATGCCATTCCACCAAGTATTGACAGTGAACACCTCAAAAGTGATAAAATATAGATTTTAAATTTATATATTTTCGTATTGGAAATATATTTTAATTGCGTTCTTCTCAAATTTTTTTGTGAGATTGTAAAATATATGGAGCCTTGGCTTTTATAAGCTGCATTTTTTTTAATAGAAAAAACACCATGAACAATTTTCTTGGAGAAGTATTTTCTAAATTTATCAACTGGAATAAAACGCATAAAATGAACTTTTTTTTATTTTACATTTTTGAAAAAAAAAAGTATTTTTCCAGTTTCTAGTTCCACAACTTTTCAGTTCTGTATTGTGAGTTGAGCCAGAATATGTATCGAACATATTTGACATTTCTTAAGAAACTACCAATACATTTCAATTTGTGTCATCTATATTGGAATGAAAATACAGTGAAACTCATTTAAACAAAAAAAATCTGTTCACGGAAAAAAGTGGCTAACACGATCAGAATCGCATTTTTAATAACAACAACAAAAAAACCAATACTTGATCATTGTTTATGATTCATTTTTTTAATAGGGTGACATCTTTCAATAAATAGTATAACAAATGTGTTGCCAATTTTAATTTTGTATTGTCTTTTTAAAGTGATCTAGGTAGTTATTGGACATGCTAGGCCTTACCAAATCGTGTACTCGTTGTGTTATTAACTCCAAAATATTCAATATGTAAAATTTGTAATAAAACGTACCCTTTTTTATTGTTATAAATTTAAAGATGTAACGCTGGAGGGGACACCCGGGTGTCCCCTCCATGTAACGCTCGCCGTTCTAACTCAGGTTCAATAAAACGTTCTTGTTGGGTTGACTTCTGACTCTGAAGTAAAGTAACTTTCTTTATTGATTTTCCCAATTAATTATACTAATTTCTTAAATGCTACGTTAACAAAATTCTATATTTTAATTCTATTGTGCTTTCATAATTCGAGGTTTCGTCATTAACAATAGTTCTCATGTTGCATCCATCGATACTCAATATTGTCCACACAGCATAACTTGTACTTTACAGGTTACTCGTGCAGTCATGCTGACTGTGCGTTTTGCAAAATATTTCATATTGACAGCTGACATACATTCTTTATATTTATTTATATTGTCCACACAGCATAACTTGTACACCTCATCTTCACAAAGAACAGTTTGTGTATGTGGTGTTTAAACAAACAGTTCACAGAATTGCTGAAAATGTCCACTTCTCTTGAGTCTAGGTAAGTCGTGAAGAACCTGCAGTCTTTTGGCTATTCTGATGCGACCTTTTAACTTGATCAAAATATTCACTTTAATCAAAACAATATACGCAAACATTTGAAAAAAGAGCGTAATCAACCCATTTTATGTTCGACAGTCGAAAAAAAAGGGGAGGGATTTCAACGTTTTCTTTACTGCGGCTTTATGTTGAATCAGATAAATGAATGTGACCTTTAGAAATGAAAAGGTTCCCCCACCTTGGACTAGGTAATGTATTATATAATTGATCAGCCTAACAGCTCTACTAACTGGTTCATACGACCTACGCACAGGGCCGGCGCCACCATACAGGCGAATTAGGCAACCGCCTAGGGCGCAGACCATCAGGGGCGCAAAAATTGAGTATTAAAATTATTTTTATACACTCTAATAATAATAAATAAAAGTACATTTTATTTTATTTTGATGTTTGTATGAATTATCGTTGTAATTATGTATTGTATTTTATATGATTCGTAAAAGATAGGTTGAGCGACTGAGTAACAAACAGTTCACATAGAAAAGCTACAGTTGAGATACCTCCATCCGGAGGTCATTTGCTTCACATTGGGAGCGGCCATGGATATGTGTATGAAGAAAAACTTTTATGATCCCGAATTGTTTTTTTCATTATTTCGAAAAAAAAATGGGACGATTTGTTAAAAAGGGGGCTCGCCAATAACCGTTGCCTAGGGCGCCAAATAACCTCACACCGGCACTGCCTACGCAAAGAGAATGTTTTAAGAGAGCAATTGTTTACCTATAATTTCTTAAATAGCTAAAACGGGAGCATTTAAGTTTATTATCTTGGGAATGTCAGTATCATTTAATAGTTTCCGAAGAATATGAGAAAAATGATCTTCGAGTTGTTATGTTATTCTCACGACATCGAGAACACTGCTGAGCGTTTTTCTTTAAAGATCTTTCTACGTAATTTCACTGTGTGTTACCAAAATATATATTATTTTTTTTAAACAAAGGGATTGTGAGTTATTGTATCCATTGATCTCGTTTCAATCTCGTATCAACCACCACTATTCGTCTCCCGGGGCGATGTTCTGATTGCTTTTACAGCCTCCGCAATAATAGCTTACTGCGAATCAGGCATTGTGTTCGACACTGAACAAGGCACTCCTTCAACATAGGATCAGACTCACATTACTGCACCATATATTATGATTATTGCATACCAATATGAATTTAATACTCACAAAAATGATGATGATAGTATTACAGTACAGTGTGACCTTTATTATCTGAGGTTTTTTTTATTTGACTGTGAAATTGAAGTCATACATCAAAATCTCTGCCCAAAATTGTATTAAATACTAGCTGGTTGCAATGCCACTCAAAGAAAGATTGTTTATGTTTTAGTTGTTTTATTGAAGCGCATGTTTTCTTTTTCTGTCTGTTTGACGTTTATTGTCGATTATTTATGGTACGACACACGCGCCACCTACTGTAAGTAAATTGTATTATAACCTTCACGCAAGTGCAAGCATACGTTATCGAAATAAACTGTATGGCAGACATACAAACATTGATTTTTATATATGTATAAGACCTAGTGTAAGTTAATTTTACTATGCTTATAACCTTCCCGGGAGTCTAATCAAAACGTTTGTCAATGTTTTATTGCAATCGGATGAACGGTGTAGTATCGCAGAAAGTACGAACAAACAAACATTATTTTCATATATTACAAGATAACGACTATTATAAGTCAACTATTTAGGCGGAGCGAGCTTCGGTATCATATATATTTATTGTTTTTCCGATGTGTAAAATTTAGAATTAAATAGAATTTCTTTAATTAATATAATATTATGTCAATTTAATACCAGTTTAGAAGTTTCCGTGCACTTGAAGGTTGTGTATATTTCATAATTTGCATATGGCCCAAAATCATCAAAACACGTTTTTTGTGCCTCCTGTAAAATATGATATGTGTGGGTTATGTCATTTTTCCTTTCCACAGCCGATATTATATAATACGTCCGATTTAAACAGACAGCAAGTGTGATAATATTTACCCTGCCGTTTCAGCATTTACATTCCGTGAAGCACAACAATAAATAGTACAGTGGTGAAAGGTCATCCAAAAGCAATAAACATTAAATGGTGTTAACACATAAATTATGCGCAGACAAACGAATAATAAACGGATGATTTATATTTAAAAAACGTAATAATATTGACAGCTAAAATTTCAAACCAATCTCATTATCTTTTTTGAAATAATAATATATGTTTACACACACAACCCCTCACAGCGTCCAGTATACAAGGAAAAAGCCCTGATTTTTATTTTGTAATATATAATTTAAGAAATAGAATTATTTTTTAGTTTATTCGTAGAAAATTCGATGCTCTGTTTTGTAATGCTTCTCAAAAGGGCAAAATGCATGTCACAATTTATAACACAGCAAGTGGAGTAACAAAGTTATCAACTTTAATTTTATACTAAAAATGGACTTCCACAAAATTACCTCCGAATCCATCCGAAAATATTATATAGTAAATCTTTTTATTTTTAGATTTCATGAAAGTTTTTTTTATTCTAGTGTCTTGGGGAAGATTATTTATATTTGTTTTATATGACAACTTTAAATGATTTTTACTTTGCCTATAGTTTTTCTTTTTTTAGTATTTGGTATGGAAAATTAAGTCATTTAGACCAGTGTTTTCCAACCTTTATGTTACTACGCCTCCCTTTGAAGAAAAATGTATATCTTCGCGCCTCCCTTTGCAATAGTCCACGCCTCCCAGGTTGGAAATCGCTGACTTAGACACAAATCGTACATTTATAGTTGATTTTCTTCTCCAACTCATTTATTCGAGACTTTCGCTGCGTAACTAAAAAAAATAGACTTGCATTGTAGTTGGATTCTCTACAAATCATTTTCCTTCTCATCTTGCTTCGTTTTGACAGGGTGAGAGTATACAGTAAGGCGTATGCTGCGATTGCTGCGTCGCGCAAGTGATACAGAATGACCCAGAATTAAGTGTATTTTTAGAGTAGTCTACATTAATTTGATATAAACAACGTTCAGTTCGCAATAATTCAATTTATTTATCGGTCATTTTCGCGACAAGATTAAAATAACACGTCCAAACGTGCACGCGTCACCAATAATCTGTGATGGCATCACAACGGAGCACAGCGCAGAGCAGACGCTTTTTTGCATCGGTTGTGCCTGATTCCAATTACGACTCCGGGAAAAAACACCCAACTCCACAATTCCCTACACAGCCCTGGAAAATACATGACACAATAAGTTTGGCCAGTGGAGTTTTTATAAATGAATTAAAAATATTATACGAAATAGAACAATGATTAGTCAGATATGAAATCTGCATCAAATACAAATAAATAATCATAAGAAAATCCAAAAATACACTTTATTTGTGTGTAGGTATAAAGTTTTAAAAAATTATCAAAATACAAACATAATCCTTTTTATTCGTCGTCGGATGATATTATATGACATATTTTGTCCGTTTTATAGAGTTTCTACACTATTATGAATTTGGTTTATTTTTTAAATATATTTAATGGGAACAAATTAAATGGTCAGAATTTAAATCAATTTTTGGTCAGAATAAAAATATTATACGGTCAGAATATTATATAACCATTTTGATTAGGTTAGGTTAGGTGAGGTTTTTTCAATTTCATTTAAATTGTGACTGTTTATTCTGACCGATATATTATGACCATTTAATATAAATTCTGACAAATGTAATATAAATTATGACCGTAAAAATACGAGCTATTTTAAATTAGTGTATAGCTTGAAAGTTTACATAGTAAAAAAAAATTAGAAATAACTTAAGCTTCGCTCTTTTCTATTATTATTTTAACACAACCGCAGATTCCTGTAATATCAATTTCCAATTTGTCGGTAAAACAGAAAATTATAGATAATACTTACGTTCGTGACTTTTGGAACTATTGTTTACTTGTTTATGATACATAGATACAACAGGTATATTGTTTAAACAAATTTCACGTACAACTGATTTAGTTTGATTAATATGCATTAAAGTCGATCGTAACTAGTTCAATCAATAAACAATTAATGAAATCCGTTTGAAGCTTCACGCCTATCGGCGATCGTCGTTTGAGATATCTTCGCCTCGTCAGAGAGGCCGACCGTCGCATCAGACTGGCATTTTAACCAACATTCCCGACCATGTGTAATTGGATGAACGAGTAAGATGTTTAACAGAGATTCTGATTCAGCTGACGGAAAACAGAGATCGAAAAACAAAACAGTATATTATAAAAAGTCTTTTATTTTAAAACTTTCTTCGTCTATCGGGAAAGAATCATATACACAAGCATAACGTTATTTTAAAACATTCTTTTTTAATCGAGAATCAATTTGACATATTTTGTTTATTTTGAATAAGGTTTGTACACCTGATGGAACATCAATATCAAATTTGAATTATTCAAATATTTTTTTTACAGTTCTTAACATTTTTGGGATTCCTTCTTTGACATATTCGGGCATTCAATTCAAGTGAACTTGTGAACACAAACTCCGTTCGTTGATTCAACAATTTAAATATTTTGAAACTTTTTTCATTGATCGAGAAACAAAACAATATATATTATATTAACAGAATATTTTTCTTATGTGGGCTTATTGTAAATGGTTTGCTACAAAGATATGATGAAAACACGATATGATTAACTAATAATTTGTATCCTTTTTTAATAAATAAGATTTCGACTGAAGGTGTTATTTCAATATTAAATTTTAATCGTTCAAATTATATACATTCACACAAATTTTGTCAGTTCAAGTTCATCCGTGCACTTGCACGCCTGAAGATGCCGAAAGGCGAAACCCGGGTCGTTAGTGACAAAATTTGTGTGAATGTACATAATTTGAACGATTCAAATTTTGTATCTTTATAGTTAATAAGCCGCATCGGTTCCGCAAGGCCGCCAGTGGACAACAGAGCTGTGGATTTGGAGTCGGAGTCGTGAAATCGGACTGTTCTAACTAGAATTGAACTCAAAAAAAACGATTTCGCTACCTTCAAAAGTGGCGCTACTGACTGCGTGATACCTACCCTAAAAATAATATTTAATATCGTGCTTACAGTAATAGTCAGAGTTGGAGTTGTCGTATTTTTTAACGACTCCACATATATACCAAATAACCAAAACTAAGCATATTCGAAAATATTGAAAAAAAATTCCAATTGAAAAATCAATGTTTTATTATTTGATTATTTATTTTGAGATAATTCTCAAAGCAGGTTATTTGAAGCTGTGAATGAACTAAGCCAGGGATTCCCAAACTATGTTCCGCGGTTACACTGGTGTTCCACGGAACCCGAATAGGTGTTCAGCGAAAATTTAGAATGGTTTTATACGCTGCAACACATTTAAAAATCAACTTCATATTGAAAGGCGAATGATGGTCAATTTTCACTGATTTTTATGACGTCAAATATCTAAGTACACTAATATTTTTATGTGATATTTGATAATTTTAAAGTATATAGGTCATAATTTAATGATGACAATTTTAAATACACTACAGTCCGTTAATCCAAAGGTTGTCTACCCCCACAGTGCAAGAAAATCAATTGCATAATTGCAAGGTGACACAGATTGATGCTGTTTATCAGTGAGGACATGAGTAACTGCACTAAACTGCACAAAATTCGTTCCATACGCTGAATATAAATCCAAGTTAATTAGCAATACAGGCGCCGCACTGGTTGCGAACCGCTGGAACGCGTCGGAATTTAGAGATCGATAG
Organism: Himalopsyche anomala; assembly: GCA_031772345.1. NCBI lineage: Eukaryota > Metazoa > Arthropoda > Insecta > Trichoptera > Rhyacophilidae > Himalopsyche > Himalopsyche anomala. Next base: position 22,324,575 of record CM062837.1, on the reverse strand, counting down.
AGGCCGACTAGTTTGTACAGCCGACTCCGGATTTATTTTTCTCCCCCCTTTGTTATCTTTCAATGAATTCTTGCAACCCTTAATATCTAACGATAGATTTATTTATTGGTTATTACACAATAAAGCCTAGATTTGATCACCCAGAAAACCTATAAACACATTCAAATAAGGATACATTTAATACTACGAAGGTCATTTGGTGGACCAGTAGACGTGTGGTCAACGTCGTTATTTTCGGTAGCAATATTCACAGTCTCAAATTCCAAGACGCAAACTTTCGTTATCAACCTGAAATCTAAAGTTTATGTTCAAGCCCAGCCCCCCTCCACCCTCTGTTTATATCTACTCTGCTCTAACAGAAAAGGAGAGATTGAGCGACAAGCTATTTTCACAGAACAACGCAAAATATATTTTTGTATCAAAAACATGAATTTTATCAAAATCATTTTCGTGAAGATTTAATTAATTAATGTAAATTCAATAAATTAGTGATTTTGATGTCTGAAAAACCCCTCTCCAGGGAATAACCCCTTTCCACCCAAAGTAGCTATAACAGAACATAGCGAGAGTGATTAGTTAAGCACACTTCTGTCCTAGCTCTTTCCCTACTGTATTCGAAAAAAAAAGTTTAGGAAACTGAGTAACAAACAAATATTAGTATATATGCTTCAAATTAGGAGTGGAAATGGATCTTAAAAAAATGAACAACAACATGCACATAATATTATCACACAGTTTCATTGAAATTGTCCTTTATTGTCACTGTGTATAACCAACGGACAGGTTACATTTATACAGTCCAAATTAATTGGACTTAAACTCGGCCAAACAATAATTCGTCTAATGAAGCAATTAACTTGCACCATTATTTATTTCTTAATAATTTATAATATATTACAGAATAAGTACGTGACTTTTAGCGTCAAATTGTCAGATAATTAGCCACTAAGGTATTAATTATATATATGTTAATTATATTAATTAACTTTTTACTTAATGAGTCAAGGTTTTTGTAATTATTCTCCTGGGCTTTGTATTCGACATGTGGTAATGTGATGTTTTATTATTTCAAAATAAGTTTTAGTATTAGCGGTTCAGTTAATTAATATTCCTTTGTTATTGAACGTTTTTAAGTTTACATATTGATAAAAAAAATTGTATTAATATCGCCGTATTATATTTAATATCAATTCTGATAAGTATACGTTATACAACGTCGTTCATGTAGCAGAGAAGTCAAAACTTTTTGGTATTTGTCCGTATAGATTGAACAGTCAAGGACTAGAAATTCTTAACAAAATTTTAACATATTTTTATAAGTTATTCATTCTTTCTCACCTTTTCTTCAAATTGGGCGTAAACGGTGTGATAGACTTACAACTTACGTTCCCTCTAAGCTGCACGCGTGCGCGGCCGCGCAGCACTTGGGAAACCCCCGCGCACTCATTCCGGGTTGGCCCGCACTACAAGACAGTCGCTCAATTAATATTTGATCGGTCCGCGCAGCCTCCACGCAGCCTTTAAAATTTCCGCGCAGCTAACCTCTTACCTTAGAGGTAACATTTATACACAGTAGTACATTTTTACGGTAAATTGCATGTTGTAATATATTTTAATGTATTAAGTAACAATCGATTGCTTATTTATGTATTGCATAAAAGTGATAAAAAAATCACTCTTTCCCCAGAACACCGAGAATGAATTTGAAATTAAGCGAGCCCATTGTTAACGTATTGCCAGCCAACCGCTGCTCTGGATGATTTTTGTGGCCCACCATAAGTTTTCAAATCCTCATCACTTGCGTCACTGCATAGCCCAATAAAACTAAAAAAGGATTTCATGATGTTTGCCTTGTAAAAGCTACTCATTACAAGTTCAGTCAAGTTTCTGGACATCATCTCCGTCAAAAAGGAGCCTCCTGTTCTGAGAATCACTTAGCGAGCCCGAGATAAAGTTAATATTTTAATGCATACATTTTGGTATGCAATCAGGTATGGAAAGTCCATACTATTAACTCCACTTTATCTTCAAACATATATATTTTGGATGACTATGTTTACCTGATAGTAAAACTTACTTTCGTGTAAATATTTAAGTACCTTACCCTGTCGCTAAATGGAATATTTTTAGTATATCTTGAGTATATTGTCTAAGACTACAATCTTCTTTACCAAATCTCAAAAAAAATAAAAAGTTTAAATTATAAATGATAGACTTTATAACATCTGAAAACTGTCTTTATCCGAGTTGTTATCCGATGGTTTATGTGTCAATCAATTCACCAATGAGGTGGTTGTAAGATGAGACTGTTTTCATATAAATTATATGTATTTGTATCAGATACGATGCAATGCCACTCAAAGAAAGAAAGTGTTTGTGTTTTTATTGTGTTTATTGAAGTAAATGTTTTCTTTTTCTGCCTGTTTGAAGTTTGCTGCCGATTATCTACTGTACGACACACGCGCCCTGTTGTAAATTAATTGTACTATAACCTTCGCGCAAGTGCAAGCATACTTTGTCAAAATGAACTATATGGCAAACATACAAACATTGATTTTTTATATATAAGACATACTGTAAGTTAATTTTACTATGCCTATAACCTTATTAAAATTTTGTCAGTGTTTTATTGCAATCGGTTGAGCGGTGTGGCAACGCATAAAATACGAACAAACAAATATTCATTTTTATATTTTAAATGTAGGCTTTAATACAATATACATACGTACAAAATAGTATGCGATAGGTTAATTCCACGTTTGATTTTTGGTGCGACAAATTTTCTCGCTATGAGTTTTTCACGGGATAAGTTATCCACGAAATTAATTGTCTACGATTAGTTGTTCGTTCGCGGCTTTAACCTAGGAATTTGATGTTTACTTATGTAGTCCGCAATCATTGTTTATCTTACATATCGATCATAAAATAAATTACCAGCGGTTTTTTAAATATGTTAACAAAATACTTGCAACCTTTTAAATGTTGGTAATTGGTAGAAAACAACTCATCAGAAATAGATAGATGATTGGCTTTTAACATGATTTCAAATTCATCGCTTAATTACACCAATCTATTGAAAAATGATTAATGCTATATCTACTGTTAAAAAAGCATTACTTTTAGATATAAATTGAAGCACAGCACTTTCTTATCCAACAAAATATATATTAGATCATAATGTGTGTAATGCTGAACTACACGTCGTCTCACATTGATAATTAAGAGAAAATACTTTCGGGGATATTTAATTCGACATCCTTTCAGTGGACAATCAAAATATTTCAATCATTACGAAGTGGACGGGTTTTTAATTCATATTGCAAGCAATGAAAGATAAAATATTAATAAATATTATTACGTGAAAACTTTGCTTGGAAATCTTCGTTCAATATTTGTGTACATTAACATCTTTTAGTTGTTCGTGCTTTTTTTCATTCGTAAGTCATTAAATCACTGTATACAATCATTGTTGATTTTAACGTTTTGTATTTAAGATTAATATATCTAAGGTGACCAGGTTTTGAAAATGTCAAAGAAAGACACTTGGATATGTAAAAAAAAATCGTTTAGTAACATTCTTTATTGATCATATCACCGATTTATTACAATTTTAATGATATCACTTTGCGAAAAAAAAAACAGTTACTGAAATTGTACTTAGTTACTTAATATAACTAACTAACTCAAAAATATAGATCGTTTCTTTATATTTCAAAGATTAAATTTTCATTTTTCTTCAACAAATTCGAAAACGATATGCAATCTAGATTTATATTACATGTAACTATAATCATTCCTGCCAATGTTTTTAACCGCTAGTCTGGATTTTTCATTTCTCCAGATATCATTGCAATTGAAAAACGTTCGCTCTACGTTGACGTTTCATACTGGCAAAACTCCCGCCTTATTTCAAATGTGTACTTTTCCCATTTACCAAATTTGATTTAAGTAGGACAAGGATTTTCCCTAGAGGAGGATAAAGGAGGACAGAGTTTCTAAAAGGAGGTCAATACTCCTCAAAGAAGGACGTCTGGTCACCTTAATATATCGAACTGTCATGTAACACAAAACAAGCTAAAAAAAAAAAGATACAGTACACAACGTGTTCTACATGGAAAGCGGATATTGTGAAATAGCGTACTGGTGATCTATTTAGATGAAGAAAAAAACAATAGATACTACGCCCAATTGGCGCCACCCAATCCATCACGTCTTTTAAAGATCAGCTGTCACATCATGCCTATGCGAAGACGCGTGCGCGATATCTGACATCGCGTCCATCGGCTATCGTCGTGATCGGATCCGCCTCCGCCCAGAGACTGCATCAGCGACTACAGTAATTATAAGTCGTTGAGGCGTCGCTAGGCGGACAGATCCGACTTTGATGTGCGCGGTGCCGTGTGATATTGGCTTTGGACGGATTTGCAACTAAATTTGAGCAAAAAAGTGACACGACCCGCTTTACGTACAAATACTTTCTGTTTATTATCTTCTTACACTGTCTTATCGTGCACAATAGATATTTAACACAGTTATCGCATATTTGGGACACTCATCACTTCTAATTTAGACAATATAGAGTCAATCCTTTTTTTATGCGTATCTTTATGTGATTTCGAAGTTATGCGTTTTTTTAGAAATGAAAATTAAAATAAATATATTATATTAACGTAAAAAATATTACATCAAGACCACGCATAGTTGTATTTTGGATATCATAGAGAATGAATCATTAACTTACTTACATAAAAAATACGATTTTTGACTGAATTAAGTCCACGTACATGGGTGTGTTACAGCCGATGAAATCATTAGAACATCGGCGATATCAGCTGAAATTATTACTTTAGCACATTAACTTGGCGGAGAAGGGTTTGATACCTTTGGCGAAAATGATATCGACAATTACTTATGGATAATGCTATAGGTGACGATGATGTCATTAATTTAACTTTAAATGTTGTCAATAAACCAAAAAATGACGAAGTGGAAGAAATTCCAGTTTCCTAACTGCAAAAATAGTTCAATAAAATCTCCAACTTTGCAGTAAATTAGAAAATCATTTCATTTGTAATGATTTAAGTTCTGAACAATACAGTTTCAAAGCACAAAAGCCTTAGAAGTTGGCTACCGAATCAAAGATACGAATTTCACGTAGAGAAAAGTCTACCGAGAGCAGGGCTGTAAAGTCGGACTGATTTTTCTGAATCGGAAAAAAACTAATGACACCTTCAATTGTTTGTGTATACAAATCGCTAGAGTCAAAAGTGGCTACACGCTTCTAAGCCTAAAAACATATGAGAGACTTGAACCCGTTAAAAACAATGAAACATTACAAAAACAAAAATCAGGGAAGAATTTCTCAATTCTTTTTTCGAGATAACGAGAGAAAACACTGATGATACATACACTATTAGTCATCCAAATTAAATTAGCCTATTGAATGGTAAGATAATGAATGTATGTACAAATAGGAAGGGAAATTATTTTTAAAAAAATAGACCATTTCAAGGGGCAGCGTTGTATTAAATGATCCCATGACACGCGAAGTGAGCCAAGTGGTAGTTGAGGAAAAAATAGTTAGATGCGTTATAATATTCTACACATTTTCTTAATGCAGTAGTTGGCAAACTCATTAGTCAACTGATCCAAACATCAACTATACAACGAATAAAATTTCTTTTGAGAGCCAAATTTTTTAAACTTTAACTACATTTTTATTAACTTGATTAGGGTACTCATGATCAGGCTTATGCTCAAAAGGTCCTCAATATGATTGAGGTACGTTCGCTGACATTGCCTCTTCTAACTCTCAGTTTTTAGATCGAAAATCAGCATCTGCGCTTGGGACGCAAAATTTCAATCGTATTAAAATTAGTATTTTATAGAAGAGTCACACTCAAAGGGGCAAAGAGCACCGATGGGCTGCCAATATCTTAACAAGGGGCTCGGTAAATCTCATACATTTTTTAAAATCTATGTCCGCTCCCAATGTGGAGTATATGGCATACTAATTATATAGCATCACAGCAGAAGTTTTTTTACGAGAACTGTTTGTTACTCAGTCAATCAATCTCTCTTTTCCAAAGAATAGGTATTGAAGGATATGGCTAAGACAGTACTAGTGATTAACTAATCGCTCTCGTCACGCACAGTTGAATTGAAGGATCGGAAGGGTGGGAGAGAATTTTTTGACATCATAAACACCACTTGTTTCATAATAAAATTTAACCATCTACAGAAATTGCAGTAAGATGCAGATTTGATATAAGATGAATGGTTTTCTTATCTTAACAAGGGGCTCGCCGGCCGTGCCGAAATTTAACAAGGGGCTCGCGCGAGCCCCTCCGAGCTTCCTCCAGCCCATCCCTGGCAAAGAGCCGCATGTGGCTTGCGAGCTGCAGTTTGCAGTTAGGGTATCGTAAAAGTGAAGTGAGCTCAGTGCAATAGTGTTGTATCCATAAAACAAAAATATACAATCCACCAAAAGTAAAGTCATGATTGTACTTAAAATTTTAAAAGAAAAGTTTTACCATTTCACCTCTTAAGGACTCATGATATTGTATCTTAAAAATAATTAACTAGCTTAAGCAGGTATGCAAAATTTAAATTTAAATATTTCTTGAATTAAAAAATTGATGGACTAAGCCATGTCAGATTTTGAGTAGACACTATTTGAAATGCACTTAATCTTTTTCCCATTATAAAGGCGCATCTACAGTGACGGTTCTGATTGAGATATTACAGTAATCTTGCTCGTTCTTGCACAGTAATAATAGAACCACGTTGCTGATAATCAGTTAGGACATCTCCGTATGACAACCCTATCGCGATTAGGATAAAAGGACATGACATGTTTTACATTCCCGACTGTTATTTGTTCACAACATTCCGGACGCTTTCAAATATTTATACAGAACGTTTCAGAAAGGTTAATCAAAAAAATACTCATTCGTTTCAATATTAATCCTGCCCAGTACCTTTTTGATTTTTCTGATGTTGGATTTTCTTAGATCGAATATGTAATGATGTTTTTAACACCTCCATGCCCATGATGCAATCGTAAATAGTTGAGCCATTAAATCATTCAATATTTCTCTTAATATTGTCAATAAGTCACTTTTAGGGTGTTCACTGTCAATACTTGGTGGAAAGGCATTATATTAGTAAAAACACAATATTTCTTTGTACTTCATTCCACTTTATTTAATATGTCAGGACCGGTTTCGCTCATTACGAGCATCGTCAACTGATAAGAAATATAATTTAACAATGCTATTTATACAAAAATGAACAGTTATAAACAACAATTGGCATTGAAAAGAAAATACCAATTACATTAAAAGTGATTCTAAAATAGCACAAAATCAAAATGTTTAACACATCTAGCATATAATTAAAAAGTCATCTCAGATTAATAAATTTAGAATGGGGATTGAAAGTAATTACAAACATAATTAAAATTTGGGAATTCTTTGACAAAGTGATACAATGAAAATAATGACATTAATTAATGTTTGTATAAATAGCATTGTTAAATTATATTTCTTATCAGTTGACGATGCTCGTAATGAGCGAAACCGGTCCTGACATATTAAATAAAGTGGAATGAAGTACAAAGAAATATTGTGTTTTTACTAATTGTCAATAAGTATTTATCATTTTAGGTATTCTTGCATGTATACATTTTTTAAATTATTTAATAGCTTCTAACATAAGTTTAAATACTGTCAATAAACAGTGAATCTGAGATGCCATCATGGCAGGGAACGTGATTTTTTAGTATGGCATGTTACGGGTTAACACAACTGATTGATAGCAGTGGATTTACTTAGAATCAAAATCACAAAGAACTTTACAGTGTTTTTTAAACTTTTTACAATGATGTTGAATTAATACAATCTTTTAAAATCCATTAAAATAATTAAAACAAGAATAAGTTGATTGGCAATGTAATAAAAATAAATTAAGAAGCTATTTTGCCATTTGTTGTTCTTTATTTGAGATAATATAAAAGATTCAATATATTTTATTTTTGTATCCATGTCTGGAGTGTCGTGGAGTATATGGCCTCCTAGTGGACGTATCACAACATAAGTTTTTATACGAGAACTGTTTGTTACCCAGTCGCTCAACATCACTTTATTTCAAATTTCAATATTAACTCGCCAATAATTTAATAAATTGTACGCTGTATGTTATGATAAAAAAAACACTTTGTACTAATTTTACAGCTTTCATTACTAAAGATCTCAACTTTTTGTTACTCAGTCGCTAAACCTCACTTTTCCAAAGAAAGTTGTAGGGATAGAAGAAAAAGGCTAGGGTAGGTTAACTAATCAGTTATTGAAGGATCGGAAGGGAAGAAATAAATTTTAAGACATCACAAACACCCATGCCTTCGAACAGAAATCGATAAATCGATCGAAAAAAATGCTGTTCGTACTGGGACTCGAACCCGAATACCTACTTGGTAATCAAAAAAATATCTGGTTCTATTTTTTTGGGGGTCTTTAAAAATTTGCATTACTACAAATCAGGCATGGGCAACCTTTCCTTGGTCTGGGGATTAAATTAAATTAAATTAAACACGTTGCTATTTCTTATATGGTGGTGATCATGAACTAGTAGAGTGGAGCCACTGCAAGTGCCTGTGTCATCTCTATTATGTAATCTCTCCCTGTAACTATTAATTTCTTCCTCTATTACTTCGCCGAGATGAATCAGGGCCGGACAAAATAGCTCGGCGGGCCGGTGGATGCCCATATATGCTATAAATGAACGTCTGGCGATGGAATACGATGGAATACGATGGGAACGATGGAATACGACTCCCGAGCAAAATTTTAAAAAAATTGTCAAAAATTTGGTAAAACATTTTTTTTAATGTATTTTACCAATAACAAAATGCAAATTTTATAGAAATTACAAAACCTCGAAATGGCCACACAAAACCTTCAATAAGGCCAAGATTTGGGAATACTTGATACCTTTCCATCAAGACAATGGACACTGTAAAAATTATAAAAATCTCTAGCGTCAGCACAATCGATATGATAGTTCTTGTGAACACTGTACATATGAGATTGGACCGAGATGATAATCATTGCCATTAACAGTTAGCAACGATCAAGATTATCTCAAATTTTAGTCAAACTATTTCATGACACAAATAAAAAGTAATATCTTCATGGTAATAAATTTTCGATGATAGTTTTGAAAATACTTCATCTACTAATATTATGCTATGATACTCGAGCTACCAAACAATGTGTCGCCTACTGTCTTCTGATGGCCATCCATTTGCTTAATAGTAAACTAAAAAAAACATAATTAAGAACAGAAAAATGTAATGTGTGCAACGGGTGTGTAAATAAATTCTAATTGTGTATTTTTGTTTGAATTGCGACTTTCTGTGTTATGTGACCGCTCCAGATACTTCATGTCTTCGTGTGATGGGTATGTTTGTAAGCATTTAAAAATACAAATTATCTGATATAACGAGTAATGTTTATAACTAGCAAATTCAGTCAGTCCCATCATCTTCTTTATAACAAAGTTTGACTGTGTATTGAAGGTAGTAAAATATCTACTGTGGAAAGGAAAAAGGACGTAGCCCACACATATAAAATTTTACAGGAGGCACAAAAAATGTGTTTTGATAATTTTGGGCCATATGCAAATTATGAATTATACACAACCTTAAAGTGCACGGAGACTTATTAACTGATGTTTAATTGACATAATCTGATATTAATTAAAGAAATTGTCTAGGAAAAACTTGTCTTTTCTTGATTTTAATATTTTACAAGGTCATCTCTTTCAAACATAAAAGCCAAATTTAGATACTAATTCGGCATTTGCAGGTTGCATCCTTTTGACAGAACGTGTATCAAGTTTGATAAATTGTGATTATTTAAAAAAAAAACTGTTTTTTCTTTCCACAGTCGATATGATAGTTTTTTTCGTTTGCGATTTTTTTTTTGTGTATCCTTAATATTTAAAGGATATTATCCTCATTATACATTTTACATGATCATTAAGTAGATTCGACGTTTAATAATAACGTATACATGTCAAATAATTATCAAGCTTGAATAATTCGGCGTAGGTAGGGAGCTTGGAGGCTTGTCGAGATAATTGAGCATGATTTATTGAATACGCGGGTAAAATTACAATCGGTGCCCATCAAAATTAAACCTTTCAGCATATAATACATCTCGGTAAGGTTAAAAAGCAATAAATACACGGACAAAATATGTAATTTTACTTTATAGCCGTGCTTTCTTCCTATTACAGTGTTAAAATATTAAAAATACCACGCAAATTACAGTTTTCTTCCGATTTCTACCCGTAGAAGCACATTTATCGGCACACAGGAAAAATAGCTTTACTTCATAAAAAAAACTACACAATATTTTTTTTAAATAAATAAAAGGTGACTATATTCGATGTGTATATAGTTAGTACACCATAAAATTGTATTACTCCGACTCCTTATCTACATACATGCTTGCTTGTAAACCTCATATTTATATATATTTTTCAAAATAATAATCGTATTTATTTTAAATGGTTTTGGAAGTTAAGAAAATAAAAAAAATAGCATTCGATAATTATTTCACTGAAACAATACTATTAAAAAAAAAATGGTAAAATATCTATGCTTCCGCCTGTGTGGTCGAGTGGTCATCGTCGTTGACTTCAGTTACGGAGGTCGCGGGTTCGAATCCCAGACATTATAATACATTGATTGATTTCAAGACTCATTTTTGCTCCACTGGAAAATTCTGTAAAAAGTAGTTATAGGTGTTTATGGTAAACATGGCACAGTAAAAAAATATTACATTTCTAGTATTTAATGAATACTGACTTCTACTATAATAAAATAGTAAAAGTGTGCCGATATACATGTAGCACTTACTTTAAATTTAGTTACAATACCTGCCAGACCCAAGAATGTTATTAATTAAAAAGTATTAAAAATATTATGGCATAATTGCTTTAAAGATAATATAATAAAAAACGGTAATGATATAAAAAAGAAAAATAACTTAAATTAATATTGCTCGCAACAAAGATGGTGGTGAAATTATCAGCTGCTTTAAAGAAGGACAATTTAACGGCAGTAATTGGTACTAAAAAAGAGATCGAAAATCTCCGATAAAGCGATACATTGCTGTTCGCTAAATAGCTATGCATATAAACTTTTAAATTTCGAACGTGAAAATTTTTGATAACCAAATCGAATTCGCAAACAATAAAAATTAGCAGATTCAAGCATGCTCGCATCGTATATCTCCAACGCTTTTCTTTTGATAAAAACATAGGAATGTGCTTGCGTCTTTGAAATCTGGACTGTGAATACGGACGTGATATGAGGTGTCGCACGAGACTTTTTTAAAGCTCCATTAGTCAAATTAGGGCTGTAATTATTATCGCGGTCCGAGCGATTTCGCTCCGGAGACCGCTTCGCTTTGAACGATTGGAATGGGAGTGGGGAATAAAAAAGCGCGGTTATTTTGGTTTATTTTGACACTAACGATGTTGGATTTATTATTGGGTAACGTTTAAAGTAGACATAAAAATGTTCATATAATGCACTAAATTACTTTTTTGTTTAATCGATAAAAACATAATTTGAAAGTTTGTGTAAATCAGGGCTGTGGGTTTGTCTTCGGACTCATGGATAAATAGAATATTGGGCAAAAAGCAGTCAAGTAGGGGTTCTCAAAAATCGGGTGTCAGCACTTTTTTTCCTTTTCAAAATTTATTTTATTTGTATTTTTTTGACAAGCAAAATTTATACCTGCGCACTAATTGTATTTTTTTGCAATATGGAGTATTTTTATTATAATCACAACAAAAATATTATGAATACCTTACCTTTGTGCTGTCTTATAATTTAATATTAGGGTTAAATAACTCTTAAGTATTTGAAATTGATATTTCTCGAACGCTACAGTTCTATGATAATAAATACAATGCTTCATGTATTATTATTGGATTAATTTTTAAGACAACTTATAGCTCTACAATAAGGCGCTTGCTATGTTATCTAATATGAAAAATAGTGGGTATTGTTATGACCTCCTGCCGGGCCTGAAAGTGCCTCCAGTGATGTCATTCGCAGGGCCGGAGCAGGCCCACGCGCGTCCGGTGTAATCCGACACGTTATTACACCACTCGCCCACCGCGCTTTCAAATGCTGCTAGTCTAATGGTTAAATATAATTTGATTTAGAATTATAACAATTTTGAAATTATTAACTATTTATCGTTTTCATTTAATTTTACCTAGTTTTTGAAAAATAATCAAGACTGAGGGTGGGGAACCCTTTCATTTATAAAGGCCACATTCATTTACCTGATTCAACATAAGGCCGCAGTAAAGAAAACGTTGACACCCCCCTCCTTTTTTTTCGACTGTCGGACATATAATGGGTTGATTACGCTCTTTTTCCAAACGCTTGCGTATAATTTTTTGATCAAAGTGAATATTTTGATCAAGTCAAAAGGCCGCATCAGAGTAGCCAAAAGGCCGCAGGTTCCCCTCCACTTTTCAACACTATTTGTACTTCGTTTCTATAAGTAAAACGTTATTTTCCATTTTATCTATTGGAGTGAGTGAAATAAAATAACATAATCCATTTTCACATACATATAATTAAATAATAAATAACGGTACAAACATTATTTGCAGTTACAAATTACAAACAAAAGTGTTAACAAACAATTATTTTTAAGCACGATTTTGCGGGAATCAAATTTATGTATGGGTCGAGATTCAAAAAGAAATCTTTGATGTTTTTTTTTTAAATAAATGTTAGAGGTGTTGAACATTTTAATTTTGTGTAATTAGTAAATTATTTTCAATGTCAATTGTTGTTTACACATTTTCTTTTCAATTTGCTTATTTATAAATAGCACTGTTAAATTATATTTCTTATCAGTTGACAATGCTCATCATGCGCGAAACCGGTAATGTGTTTTTTTAAAGCTAAATCAATGTTGCTATTCAAAATGTTGCAGATAGGACGCAGACACTGAAAGATCTTCCAACCATCACTATCACGCCATTCGATGATGAATCCCAAGAGTCAGCCATGGATGGTGACGAAGATGATAAAAATACTTCAAAATAATTCGTATATCAAAATATTATGTAATTATTTAACAATTCATTCAGCAAACCAATAAAATGTTTTTACGTTAATACTTTAATGTTATATTTTTTTACTTTCGATGGTTTCGGCGGTAACTTTGTGGAAGTTCATTTTAATATAAAATTTAAAATAACTTATTCCACGTATTGTGTAGCCAACTGTGACACGTGTTTTGCCTCTTTCAGAGGCATCTTCAGACTTACTATCGCAAATTTTGCTTAAATAATGAAGCAAGATTGATTATGAAATTTTTAATTATGAAATTACAAAATGGAGTTTGGGTTTTTTCCCTTTAAGGAAAGCAAAGAGGGGGGTGATTGAATCGAAATAAAGCAAACAACTAATGATACTAATGAGCTGCAATCAGATTGGGATTTTTCCCTTTTAAAGAGTGGGTTATAGAATCGAAACGTTATATTTTTACACGTTATATATTTTGTTCGACTTACGACCGATGTGGAGGATCAGGACTTCGTCGTAAGTCGAGAACTGTCTGTTATTGAAAATAGCGTGATAATACAAATCCCACGTGTGTTCAGCTGCTTTGCCGATTACACGTGTAGGCGTGGTCCAATGGACCATCTCTGACAAATCAAATGTCGCGGTGATAGCGTACATTAGATTCTATATTGCACACGCCGACGGCTTGGATTGGGTAATTACTATAGGCGTTTATCTTTCACCGGAGTCCATTTGTAATATTACTCATATCGAAGAGACGACCACCTACCCCTCAGGTTTAATCTTACCCTCACTCCTAACATAGAAAACAATTACTGGAGTCAGATATTACAGTTGTAAACAAGCTATTTTTTATGTTCAGTAAATGTAATTTAAGATTTCGACTGAAGGTGCTTGGTGGAACTTCAATATTAAATTTGAATCGTTCAAATTATGTTAATCACACAAATTTTGTCACTAACGACCCGGGTTCGGCCTTTCGGCATCTTCAGTCGTTCAAGCGCACGGATGAACTTGAACTGACGCTTAGTAAATGAATATTTCGTGTTTATATAATAAATAAATGTATCATTGAGTTTAAAGCCATTGCTGGCGAAAAGGATTAACCCATGGGAATGCCCACAGATTTTAATGGTGAAAGAATTATATTTATTTATGCCAGGCTCTCCACTTTTATACCCTATATGAATATAATCATAAAACCTTTTCGAAAAAACAAAAATAAATATAATTCTTAAAACTACTCACCATTCAAATCTGTGTACTTGTACTTTTTATTATGTATTTGGTCATTGATAATAACGAAATTTCAAACAAAGCCCGATAAAGCAGTATTCAAAAGAACCAGAGACAACTCCATTATTCCGCGGAGCTATTTTGCATTAGATAAGGATCAAAGGATCTCTGGTAGAGGATCGCATCGCATCGGTGTGCAACGAACAATCTTAAGTCCTAGGAACTTTATTTGCACTAGGGTGAGTAGCTTTTTTAAAACACTGAAAGTTATTTTCTGCGAATGGTCATATTTGTATGCCATATAACTTAGACAATAAAATTATGTTTGCTTTGTCAATGATCCTAAAGTTACATATTATATTATTGTAAATATATCATAGCCGCCTGTGTGGTCGCATGGTCAACATCGTTGGCTACCGCTACGGAGGGCACGGGTTCGAATCCCAGTACGGGCAGTTTTATAAATTGATTTTTCAATAGATTTATGAATTTCTGTTCAAAGTCATGGATGTATGTGATGTCTTGAATTCCCCCCTCCCACCCATCCTATCCTATGAACGGCGTATCGAGAGCGATTAGCTAACCACTAGTCCTATCCTAGCCCTTTCCTTCTATTCCTACTCTCTTTGGAAAAAGAGAGGTTGAGCAACTGAGTAACAAGCAGTTCTCGTAGAAACATTTCTGTTGAGATAAACTCCATTAGGAGTCCACATTGGGAGCGGACATGGAAAATAAATATATATACATATATATATATAATCATCGGTTAATAAGGCTGGGAGTATTCTAAGACAGAGATAACGCAGTGCAGGGTAGCACAGAATTGGTAGCTGCAGGCACTCGCAGCAGACATATGCGACCAGCGTATACTATGACAGGAGCGTCACGCAAGTGACACATGAGAATATTACTTGGAAACACAGCTTATTCCAAAATGGTTGAAAAATAAAACTTGAATTTCATTTTGAAAAACCATGTAAATTTTAAAAATATTTTTAGTCTTACATTACTTTGAAATGATGATGTTGTCAAGCCATGTTTGAGACTAATTTCTAAAAATATTTTGAAAATTTATTTTTATCTACTAAATTACATTCATGGTTCATGTTTCAACAGTTTTGAAATGACTCGGGTTTGCAAGTAATACCTTCACATAATGATCCACAATAACTCCCTTAATGTTTTTTTAGAGTAGAAAAAATAATTATCGTATATACAAAGTTCAGTACTATTAATCTAATATAAATAATGTAGAATTAGTAAAAAAGTGTTTTATTTTTTAATTTATAATCATTTATCGAAAATATCTGTATTTTCATAGTTAACAAATATATATAGATATCTCAGTACAGACGGATGACATTGACTAAAAATATGATCTAAAAAAATAATTCAGACATAGCGGATTAAATAAAATATACCATGTGGTTACCCAATTTAAATAACAGAATTTACTCCTACTGTTATTTTTAGCTTTGAATAGACTTGCTCACAAACTAACGAATAGAATTAATCCTGTAAAATGGTTGCAAATCCCCTTTTAAGTGGCTATTAAAATATTTCAAATATCTTCTAATGAACAAAATGTTCTTCTTGAAACTGTTGTAGGTAAAGTACACATCAATAGTCTATCAATTAGATGAACACACTATTGTATTATATTAAATTAGATGTTATTATATCGACTGTGGAAAGGGAAAAGGACGTAACCCACACATATCAAATTTTACAGGAGGAGCTAAAAACGTCTTTTGATGATGTTGTGACATATGCAAATTATGAATTATACACAACCTTGAAGTCCACGGAGACTTCTAAACTGGTGTTTAATTGACATAATCTAATATTAAGCCAAGAATTTTTCTAGGAAAAACTTTTATTTCAGCCTTTTTTCTTGGTTTTAATTTGATACTAAATTTAGATACTAATTCGACATTTGCAGCTTGCATCATTTTGATAGAACGTGTATCAAGTTTGATACATTGTGATTATCGAAAAAAGCCTGTTTTGAAAAAACTGTGGGTTACGTCATTTTTCCTTTCCACAGTCGATATGTATTGATTTATAAATATTTATTTTAGATATCAATATCATAGTTCTGTATTTTACCGGACTACGGAGGCATTCACAAATGGTCTGATTTAAATTTGAAAAGACTTAAAATAGTTCATATAAATATTTTTATTTACTAGAATACACAACTTTTTGCATTTTAATTTATTGAAGAAAAGAAGAGTCGAAGTCCTAGTATTTTATTTACACCTTGCAGTCTTACACGCTAGAGTAAGGGTGGGGAACTTTTTTATTTCTAAAGGTCACATTCATTTATCTCATTCAACATAAGGCCGCAGCATTGATAACGCGGGTTGATTACGCTCTTTTTCTAGAGTATTAATCTATTATATACGTATTAACAGTAGCGTAGCAAGGGGGATGCGTTAGAGGCACATTCTTGGGGGCGAATTTTCAAAAATAAATACAATATTTTTCGAGAAATTATATTTATACATAAAAAAACATTAAGCCACCTCTAGTAAAAACTTCTAGTTCATCGATAATAAATAGTAGAAATGATTTAAAAACAAAATTGGAGAATATATTAGGGGCAGCAAATTCAAGGACCGCCCTGGGCAGTAGGACATCTTCCTACACCACTGCGTATGAATCAATTAATAAAAAAATAGAAAATACAGCTGATGATAATGTTCCATACGTATGCAATCTTATTGACAGTATTTGAAAAAAATGATTTAACAGAAATAATCAGAAAATAATAATCATGCAAATAAGTATCAAATACACAAACTCATCATTGAATGTGTACATACAAATTAATGAACTTTTCAAATTTTCAATTCTGATCCTTACCTTATTCCAACGATATTTATCGACGTTGGATCTGTTCTGCTTAGCGTGATTGTTTTACAATAAGGGTGTATGAATTGGACTATGAAAAGATTAGTATGTATTTAGTCAACTAATCTTACACACAATGCCCCAGTTTTAGGATCGAATCCTGCCTTTGGACACAGTAATAACCGAATAAGATTTTTAAAAAACTGTAACCATGTGCACATTTAATGAATCTTATTCCAGCAGGTGTTCTCAGTAATTAAAAAAAATCTACAATGACTTCTTATAAGTCACTCAAAATCTATTTTCTGGCGAGGGAAATAATAGAAGGATATGGCTAGAACAGGAGTTAGTTAATAGCTTATCGTCGCTTTATTTTTTACTGTTTTTTTTAACAATAAACAGGTCAGTGTGTTCTCTTTTTTAATTGACCCTAATTGATTTGTTCAATGGCTTATTATCGCAAGTATTTTGCAAATAAGCACCACGATTCAGTGGCAAAAAATCAGTTTCTTTAATGTTGGTATTTTTTTATAAAACGAGACATCACAAGCTTCATTAATTAAAAAGTAGACTTGTGTAAGAGAAAATTTAATAATAAAAAAAATGAACACACGACTCTGCTTCCGTGTACCATCATTAAGTTGACATCTCGGAGACTGATATCTTCAAGAAACAGATGAGCGTCTTTGTAAAAACCGATGTCGGACCTCAATCAAATCGGCACGTGTCATTACAGATTATTTCTGCCTCATTTGAGATATAATCTCACTATTTCAATTTAGACGCATGTCCAACGTCAATGGTACAAAGTAAATATAATTATTCCGGTTGATCTATCAATACATCCGACAAATGACGGCTACACATATTTTACTAACCATTAGTTGCATTAGTACAAAATGCCGGCTTCTAATCGTACGACGCGATATTTTTTTACTGTGTACTGTTTTATTAAGTTACTGCTCTTGGATGATCGCCCAATTCGGTCGTGGTATTAACAAGCTCGATTTCTTTCGAGTTTATTGATTTGACTATCAATTTACTGATTCAATTTGTTATTCTAAAGCACAGGGGCGTCCCAAAGGGCATGGGCGAGTAGACAGTTGCTTAGGGGCGGCATTTTCCAGGGAGCGACAAATGATCACATTTTTTTAAATGACTAAATATTTTTCAGCCTATACAGTATCTTTCTTGCCGCCTGTGTGGTTGAGTGGTCAACGTTGTTGGCTTCAGTTACGGAGGTCACGGGTTCGAATCCCAGTTTTGACAGTTTTATTAATTGATTTTTCAATCGATTTATGAATTTCTGTCCGAAGGCATGGATGTATATGATGACTTGAATTCCCCTCTCTCATCCTATCTTATAAACGGTATGGATAGCGACTAGCTAACCACTAGTCCTGTCCTAGCTGTATCCTTTTATTCCTACTCTCTTTGGAAAAAGAGAGGTTGAGCAACTGAGTAATAAGCAGTTTTCATGCAGTTTTCAGTTGTTGAGATAAACTCCATTAGGAGTCCATATACTCCACATTGGGAGCGGACATGGTAAAATATATTTATATATATATATTTTTTTTTTTGACACGAATTTGGTTAATAATAAGTATGATGTTTCAATTTCTTTGAACAACAAAATACCAAATCAAGAATCGGTACTTATATAAAGTAAGTGCATTTTAAATTTACATTATTTTTTTATAAAGAAGATAATAGTTTTTTATAAAATCGGCTTTTGAATTAAATTTGTTCGTGAGGATCTTTGTCAATAAGATACACATACATTATGAATCACCTGTAACCAAAACGGAATAAGTGACAAACATCTGTTTGAGTACGTAGGTGAGTAGAGGATTCGAACTTTAATATTTGTATATGTGTTCCTAGAATAATGGTAAATAATGGGCGATACTTTAGGGCAGGGTTTCCCAAACTTTTTGTGCAATAGAACACCCCGCAAATCAGGAAATATTACTGGAACACAGCTTATTTTTTATGCCGGGTAATTTATAATTGTAGAAATATTGAAGAAAAAAAATGTTATTAAATCACTTATAATCTATTG